>CM021102.1:352982900-353142027 GCA_007115665.2 Sequoiadendron giganteum
TCCCTAGAAACCTTGTTCATCTTAGAGTAAGACCTTTGCCGGCTATACCCCTTAACAGTAATCATAGGATTGTGCTTGTTCAAAGTGTCTTTCTGTGACAAATTAGTAAAATTTGATAAGTCAAGCCTCATTGAGTCATTTCAAGTCCTTGCCATAGTCCCATCATCCAAACCAAGTCACTTTCCACTGCAGAAGTGCAGATATGCCCCCCTGTTTCAACATTTTTCACTGCAAAAGTGTAGATACGCCCCCTTGTTTCAGCATTTTTCACTGCAGAACTGTAGGTACACCCCCCTATTTCAGCATTTTTCACTACAGAAGTGCAGATACGCCCTTCCGATCCACTGTTTGACTGCAAAAGGGTGGATACGCCCTCCTAAATGGACAATTTCATCCATTTGACCATTCCAAACCTCTGTTTAACCAATCCAAACATCCATTTGACCATTCCAAGCCTCCATTTAACCTTTCTAAATGTCCATTTATCATATTCCCATTGATCATTTCACAATTTGGGAAACCCATTCTACCATCTCACCATGTGACCCAAACATTTGCACTCTCCAAAAAGATCATTCCGTCAAGACATCTTCCATTTGTGTTCATCATCATCTCTCATCACAAAATCCCTTAAACCTTATTTTAAGAGTTATCTCCCGAATTGACCAAGGCGTTAAGTTTGATCGTTATCCTACATATCAATCATTGTCTTCAACCTAATCAATCTACTTCTATCTTGAGGTGGATTTGTGTTGTAAGTCAACATCATTGTCCCAAATCAATCTCGTTCTATCTCAAGGTAGATTTGGTGTCGTGATCATTGGTTTAGCCAGTTTAATCTGATCAACCAACGTATTAAGTCACCTAGGGTGGTTCCCGAATTAGGTTTAGGACCCTCTCTATCAAATCCAATCCTCATCCAAAATCATCAAATTGATACATCATCAATTGATTCATCAATTTATCCAAACAATCCAATTTAATCTATCCAAATCTATCAAAATCCCATCATCCAATCAAAATCATCCATCAACCAATCCTTATCCAATCATCAAATTCAATGATACATCATCAATTGATCCATCATCCAATCCAAAGCAATCTTATCCAATCCTCATCCAAATCATAAAATTGATAAATCATCAATTCATCCAAACAATCCAAAACCAATCTTATCCAATTGATTCAAACAATCCAATCCTTATCCAAATCATCAAATTGATACATCATCAATTGATCCATCAACCAATCCTTATCCAGTGGATTTGTGTTGTAAGTCAACATCATTGGCCCAAATCAATCCCCTTCTATCTCAAGGCAAATTTGGTTTCGTGATCATTGGTTTAGCCAGTTTAATCCGATCAACCAACGTATTAAGTCACCTAGGGTGGTTCTCGAATTAGGTTTAGGACCCTTTCCATCAAATCCAATCCTCATCCAAAATCATCAAATTGATACACCATCAATTGATTCATCAATTTATCCAAACAATCCAATTCAATCTATCCAAATCTATTAAAATCTCATCATCCAATCAAAATCATCCATCACCCAATCCTTATCCAATCATCAAATTCATTGATACATCATCCAATCCAAAGCAATCTTATCCAATCATCCAGTCAAATCAAATCCTCATCCAAATCATCAAATTGATACATCATCAATTCATCCAAACAATCCAAAACCAATCTTATCTAATTGATTCAAACAATCCAATCCTTATCCAAATCATCAAATTGATACATCATCAATTGATCCATCAACCAATCCTTATCCAATCATCAAATTAATTGATGCATCATCAATTAATCCATCATCTAATCAAAATCATCCATCAACTAGTCCTTATCCAATCATCAAATTAATTGATACATCATCAATTAATCCATCATCCAATCCTAATCTGAGCTTTCATCCAATCCCCATATGAGCTTCCAATACATACTAGTTTTCTATCCATCATCTATTCTTTCCTTATAATCTGTATCCATCATGAATCTTTATCCCCCTCTCACAGGACCAATAGTAGTCAAGGGGAATCCTAACTCCGTTGATGATGATAACAAAAATTTTGTTGATCATGAATATCGTTATATAGATCCCCTTGATGTTATCATTGCTAGTAAGCTCTCTCCAATTGCCTCCCAAAATCCCACTACTTCTTTGAACTATCCCACCATGCCTTCATCCACATCTAATAACAGTTCTTATGCTACCCTTGACAAGGGATATCCAACATCCTCACCATCGACATATTCATCATGTCCTCCCTTTCAACCTCTATTCTATCCAACATCCACATCCTCTTATCCTTATCATCATCAACAATCCCAATACCTCTACCTTAATCCCACATCCCAATCTTCTCATCCTAATCCAACACCCACACCTTCCTATCACAATCCCCCATCCCCCATCCCAATATTCCTCATATCTTAATCCACCATCTCAATCCTCTCATCCTAATCTACCATCCATATCCTCCTATGCCAACTCCCCATACATGTTTTCCTATGGTGGTCCACCACCTCAATCTTCCCATCCTAATCCAACACCCACACCTTCCTATCACAATCCGCCATCCTAATACCCTTACATTAATTCCACATCTCCCCATTCTAATCCTTCATCTACATCTTCCCGCTATCACTCACCATCCCAATCTTCCCAATCTAATCCTACATCACTCCCCCTTTCACCATATTATATCTTAATCCTCCACCTAAACATAACCCACCTAGTCCTCCAACCACTCCTAGTCCTTCATCTAGTCCCATCCACTCATCTAATCATAATCCCCCATCTCCTCCTAGTCCTCCATCTAGTCCCATCCACTCATCTAATCATAATCCTCCATCTTCTCCTAGTTCTACGTCTAATCTTCATCCACCCATCCACTCATCTAATCCTCACATCCCTAACCCTAATTCTTCATCTCCTCCTATTCGTTCATCCATTCACATCCCTCATCTAATCCTAATCCTCCATCTCCTCCTAATCCTCCATCCAATCCCATCCCCACATCTAATCCTAATCCTAATCCTAATCCACCAATTCCTAATCCTAATCCTCCATCCATCCTGCATCCATTCCCATCACTCTACCTAATCCTACATCCCTTCCAAATGTCGCCCAAGGGCTCATGATAGAAGAGACACCATGCCCTCCCACTCTATCATGTATTGTCACTAGTGATGAGGCCCTCCTCCATCCTACCCCTATCCCTCCCATCACCATTCCTGACACCGTCCAAATGGTTGAGCTGGTCAAACCCATCAAATCCATTAAATCTCCATCTTCTACTACTAGATCCACCCAGTCCATTGAAGACATCCAATCCCCTCCTCCTAGTCCTAATATTCACAAACTTCAATCCAATGAACTTCATGAATCCTCCATCCTCCTGTCTCCCCCAATTGAGGATTCCCTCCAACACTCCTCCATCATCATACATCCCTCACAAGATGATTCATGCCAAGAGCTTGATCCAAAGCATACAAGCATATCCCCCACTCCTCCAAATCAAGATCTTACCATCCCATCCACTACATCCCAAGATCATAATCCCCCATCCATCCCATCTCATGATTCCTATCCTCAACCAAGTCATGATCCTATCCTCCCATCCACCCCATCTCAAGATCACTCTAGCTCATCCACTCCATCCCTTGATCCCCTTTGCATTCAAGATCCAATCACTCCATCTCATGAGCCCTTATCATCCACTGCCATAAATCCAAATCCCATCATACTCCCCAATTCCTTTCCTGATCCCTTATAACTCATTCCTCCTGATGCGGCTATCCCCTCATCTCCATCGCATTATCCTTCATCGCCCATCCCAATGCCACTTTTGTATCACCTTGGTCACATTACACTTATCTGTGGTGGCCTTCTTACAAAAGCAAAACAACGCGTATGCACCACCCTACCTCTTCCACTTACTAATGCGCTCACATCATGCTTCCAAGAGAATAAGCATCCTACCATAAATCACATGCTACAGAACATGAACTATCAAGGAAAAGGTTTAGGCCTTCATGAGAAAGGTACTTTAGAGCCCATCCAAGTCAAAGAACATCCAAGCACACATGCTCTTGGATATATCTCCCAAAACCCGCACTCTAAAGATGTTGGTACAACCTCCATACATCCTAAACGATCCTCTTCTAAAGGCACAAGATATACTTTCCATCGTTCTACCAAGTCATTTGTCGCCATCCCCCCTCCTCCATCATATTACCTAAAAACAACCATCCATCTTCCTCCCTCATCCTCTCAATCCATTTTGGGTCCTTATGTCCCTCCATCCATCATTGCTCATCCTTCATCTACTATGGGTTCTTATAGCCCTCCATCAAACCCCACACATCCTCCATATACACCGTCCATTTTGGGTCTCTATATCCCAAAATCACCCCCTCCATCTTATCCTATTCATCCTTTCATTCATCCACCCCCTCTCCCTCGTACACAACATAAAATTCCTACCTTCATAACTCCTAATCATGATCAACAAAGGCACATACCTACACATTCTCCATCTACACATAATCCCTATAACCCTACCTCCATCTCTCCACATCATCCATCTCCTCGCACCTATCCCCTTGCTAATAAACACACTTTGGATGCCAAAGAAAAAATGTATCAATCCAAACATCCACATGAATCTAAAGCTCCTCGTGTCCCCTTCAAAAGACATGTTGAAGAAAATAAATATCAAGTCCAAAATCCAAATCAATCCAAAAGGCCACAAAGACCCACCAAAGAAAAAATAAAAACCATGTGGATCCCAAAGAAAAAAGGTGCCATACCTTCAAATGAAAAATTCATAACGACATCCAAAGTTACTAGTCCATCAAAAAATCATTGGCATCCTCCATCTCCTAAATCTGTTTTGGGTCCTTATGTCCCAAAATTCACTATCCCAACACCTCCATTATCGCCACACTCTCCATCCATTCATCCACCTATCTTTTCACATCCACCATCACATGTGCCAATGTTGGTCCTGAACATAGTCCCCCATCACACATCCACTCCATCATTCCAACCATACACTTTTCAACACCCCATCCACTATCCCCCCTATCTCCCCCATCCAATCCCTTTGATTCATCCTCTTGCATAATCCATTTCTTCTACTAAGGTTGTACCAACATCCACCGATCACTTTACACATGGGCTCTTATTACCTCATATGGAACTTGATGCTTGATTCCTTCATCCATCTCCTTATCAACTATCCTCCAAATCCACATATCCATATCACTATCTTTATCCATCTTCATCCACATCCTAGTCCAAAAAATACAAAAAAAAAAAATAGTACAGAGAAAATCATTCGTCCAATGGTGAAAACTTGGCAAACAAGCGCCTTGGATAAGTACCATGATGAAAACCTGGAAAACAGGCATCATGCGTAAATTCCCCATATAGGATCGGGGGCAACATCCACTTACACATTCCTTTCCTCCATCTCCTACATGTGCCTATCTTCCACATCCTATCCATCCTATCTCATTTATCCCACTCCCTCCATCTTCCTTGTGATCTTGATAAATGTAGGGGAAAACCTATATACATGCTTTGGACACCTCTTGGGATATATCCCCCTCATCCAAACACTAGCATATTCTTTATCCCCCTCTCTCTATCTTCCATTTTCCATGCATCCTATCCACCTCTATCTATCTTCCATTGCCCATCTCACTCTCTTATTCACCCATCTTTCTATCCCTCTTGCCTCGTCATGCATGACACATCTAGAGTGGGGGCATCTCCTTATTTGCAATTGGATCCTTGGATACATCGTCCATCCATTCCGCCAAGTAATCTTCTCCATCTCCCCATCCTGCCCATCCTTACCTCCCCATCCATTTATCCATCCAGTCATCCCTTCCATCTACCAAATCCTTATCTTCCTATACTCATCCACTAGTCCTTTTTTTCCTTTCATCCTTATGTACCCCACTCCTCTATCCTCTTATCCTAGCCTTACATCTTTCTAATCTCCTCTCAATCTTCATCACTCATCTATCCATCATCTATCCACCTATCCTCGCGTCTTCTTATCCATCCATCCCTTTCCCTCTATTTTCTTCCTATCTCATCATCCCTTGTCATTGGTATCTCGCTATAGGATACCCCCATGAACTCCAATGCCATTCACATCCTAATTCATCCATCTTATCTATTTCCTACATCTTCCTCCTATCCTATTACTCTTCATCATTCATCTATACATCCTCTCATCCTCCCAATGCATCTTCTAATAATCTAGATCGCTATCCCATCCCTGAGCTTCGCATAACCCACATCCTACACGTATCCACCACCCCATCCACACGGCCTATCTTAGCTCATCATATCACCATCCTTCATGTGTCTTCTCATCATGGTCATTTCATTGTTTGTCTTTGGTCTTGTGTCGAACTACGTTGCCCCTGTGCTTTCACATAGGCAAGGTCGATCATTTGATCTACCCCCAAGGCTATATCTTTTGTTTGTCTTGTCATCCTCCATTGTTTGTCTTTGGCCTTGGGTCGAACTACATTGCCCCTATGCTTTCATGTAGGTGGGTTCGATCATTTGATCTACCCCATGGGACTTTGTCCATCTGGTCTTTGTCATCCATCGAGGTCTTCATTGTCTTTTTTCCGCTTTTATCCATAGTCTTTTATCGAACTACGAGGGCTCTATGCTTTCACATAGGAAAAGTTGATCTTTGATCAACCCTCGAGCCCCTAGGTCTTTAGGGTTCTTTATTACCTTGTGTCTTGTCATCCTATCATCCTGTGCTCTTGTCATGTCGTCAAGTATGTCCCTATCCTAGCTGGTGCTTACGAACAAAGATCATTAGTCTCATGAGGTTCACTCAGTTTCAACTATCATGTGTCATGTCGATCAACTAATCTATCCTCCATCTTTGGTTTCAACAGGATGT
Source organism: Sequoiadendron giganteum (assembly GCA_007115665.2). Lineage (NCBI taxonomy): Eukaryota > Viridiplantae > Streptophyta > Pinopsida > Cupressales > Cupressaceae > Sequoiadendron > Sequoiadendron giganteum. The sequence goes on from CM021102.1 coordinate 352,989,853, forward strand.
ATCCTTCCTAACAGACCGCATCAACCTCATCCATCCTTTTGATCCTATGGAAAAGGATGTTTGACACTTGATTGTGATTTTTTGATGTTTTTACATTTTGTCTATCATTTGAGCTCCCTATCATCACTTATCAAGGACACCATGATCTCTCATATCATGGTGTGCTTTTCCTAGTCAACATAGGGGCATACCTTGCTTTTTTATCTATTTATGTCTTCTTGGTTATCCCACGTAGTACCCACCAAGATCCTTGAGGTCTTGTGTTACGTTGGGGCATCCTTTTGTGCTTGTGGTTATTCCAATACCTGGCCCGACCAAAGTCAGCGTGACTTTGGGGTGTGGAGATAACCTTCTTGTTTGTTGTGTTTATTTTATGCATTAGACACTAATCCGTCTTGGTTTACATACCCTGATGCCCGATGTCTTATGCTATAGCAAAAATCAGTGCTCTAAGGATGGAAAATTACATTAGGATTGCATTTCATTTTCCATTCCATCATCTTGCATATCTCCCCCATCCTCATCCATTCAAATAATCTAATCACACTCTTGGTCTTAGCCTTGCTACACACCTTGATCCAATCATCCTCATCATCATCATCATCATCATCATCATCATCATTATCATCTATGGGATGTATCTTTCCCTATTCTTGTGTGTTTTTGGGATGTATCCTTCCCTCATCAACAACACTCTCATCAAGATGTATCCTTCTCTATCCTTGTGTTGTTTTGGTATGTATCATTCCCTCATCAACAACACTCATCCTAATCCTCATCCGGATGTATCCTCCCCTATCCTTGTGTTGTTTTGGGATGTATAATTCCCTCATCAACAACACTCATCCTCATCCTCATCAGGATGTATCCTTCCCTATCCTTGTGTTGTTTTGGGATGTATCATATCCTCATCAACAATACTCCATCAACCATCTTCCCAACCCGGCTTGTAGCTTGACTGGGGCAACATCATATTTGTCCTTGAATCCATTTGTGCTCACCTTTATCTCCCATCGCTTATCATCATTTTTTTTCATCACTTTACATCGTCATTTTCATATCATCTCTCATCTTTTCCCCCATCTCTTCCTCCATCACTCTCCCCGCTTTTTTTTCGGGTTGGGGCGGACCTGCCCCTGCAGCAGAGCGGACTCGCCCCTGTAGTGGGGTAGACTTGCCCTACAGCGGGGTGGATCTGCCCCTGCAGCAGGGTAGACCCGCCCCCACAGTGGGGTGGACCCGCCTTTTTCTGAGGCAGACCCGCCCTTTTGCAGTGGGGCAAATCTGCCCCTCTGCAAGAAAACAAGCCATTTTTGTTTTCCTTCCTGGGGCCACCATTTGCAAACTGTGCGTCGGATCGACTTCGTTCAAAAGGAAAACTTGCTTTTTTTTTTTGAACTCTTTCCAACCATACCCTCCATTTCTTCCTATCGAGAGGTCATCCAGGACCCCTCTCTTTTCCCTCCCTTTTTTAAGAGGTATTTTTTACCTCTTATTTACCTTTTTTTCCTCTGATTAATCTCTTCTCTTCCTGAGGTCACCATTTGCACCCCGTTTGACCGATTGACTTCGTTCAAAAAGAAAACTTGCCTAATTTTTCATGCTCTTTCCAACCATACCCTTTATTTCTTCCTATCGAGAGGTCGCCCGGGACCCCTCTCTTTTCCCCATCACCCTCTCGAGGGGGCATACCCTTCCCATTTCTCTATTTCCCCTACCATAGTCATTCCCTTGGAGGATTGGGGCATATTCATCCATTCCCCTGCTAATAGGACAACTCAAGTCCCCCTCCCCACGCTGGGGCATCATTTTCTAGTTACTTCCTCTATAGAGTCATCTGCATTTTCTTTTCTTCGAAGCACGGTTATTCTAACAGTACTTCGAAGAGGGGAAAAATGTAGACATATAAATTTGATCACTTCCACATGATCAAAATCATCTACTCTATCCATCCATGTCATTAATAGTGATTAAATAATTTATTTAATCATTATTTCATTTTCTGCCTAAGATTCCTAAAGTATGTAATTAAATAAATTAAATATTTTACCTTACACCTTTTCTTCTCTAAATTAAATAAATGGGACAATTTATTTAATTTAGTCATTTAACTTATTTGGATTAAAACTAATTTTTGATTCCTTTTTTTCTCTCTCCTTGTCACATTCTCCATAACCCTCTTTTAATCTGGATTAAATTAATTAATCTGTGATTAGGATGTGCACCACTTAGTCAAGATTAGTGTCACATCCTTCATAATCTCCCACTTGCCTCTAATCTCTCATTAATTATCATAATCCTGTGTTTGTACAACCTTAATCAAAATCATTAGCCACATTTGGCATACATTTTTTGGTCAACCTTTCCACTTGCTTTTCTTGGCCTTGACTCTCTTTCCCATGTGAATTTTTAATTCACATTTATTCACCCAAGGCTCCTATCTTCCCCATGTGAATTTTTAATTCACTTTTATCTTTCCAAGGCCTACCCTATCCTCATGCAAATTCTAGAAGGCTTGACTTGTCACTTTACATGTGCCAAGGACTTCTAGAACCTTTTGACTTGTCACATCACCCACATGTGACAAATCTCCAGCTTTTTAGAGACCCTCTCTTATCCATTGGATTCTTCCAATCATTCTAAATTTTTAATTCACTTTTATTCCTCTAAGGAATCTTCTCATCCCCTAAGGTACCTACAAGGTACTTGTCATTCATCCACCTCATGTACTTCTCTTCCACCTCATTTCCACATCACCCCACCCTAAGACATCTCACGTTCTACATGTCAAGATGTGAGGGCTTGTGAGTCCTCAACTCATCATAGCCCTTCATCTTGATCTTGTTGGATCAATCTCAACCGTTGAATTCTCTAGAGAATTCAATTTATCCTATAAATACCCCCTCATTTCTTTCATTTTAGGAGAGAAAAACTTTTTCTATCCAAACTCTTGAAAAATTACCATTTGAGCTCTCATCCACCATAGCATTTAGCATTTCATCCATCTTGTATCTCATTTTGTACATTCAATTTAGCTTGTCATTCAAAGAGCACACAAGTCTTCAAGGATCAAAGGTCCAACCAAGGAAGGAGCAGCATGAAGGTATAACCAATTTTAATCATTTTTCATCTTGCTTTTATATTTATCTTTCCTTAGGCTAATCATTGAGGTGTCATCTTTTATGTTAGTTCTTTTCATTGCATCATTAGTTTTTAAGCATCTCACATTAAGAACTTAGCATTTTAGGAGATCACAATTAGTTTTGAGTTCTTCCATTATGCACAGATATCCATCATCAAGCGTAGATGGGGTCTTCGAGATAGAGCATCAACTATAATATTATTTTTCCCCTTTATATACTCAATGTCAAATTCATACTCTTGTAATTTACTAACCCATTTTTTTCCTATCATTCAAGTATTTTTTATTCAAGAAGAACCTTAGGCTATTATGATCAATTTTTACAACAAACTTCCCACAAACCAAGTATTGCCTAAAATTTGTTAGGGCATGCATAATTGCTAACATTTCCTTACCATATATGGAATAGTTCTTTTTGGCCTCTTTAAGTTTGCAGATTTCAGAAGCTATAGGGTGCTTGTTTTGCATCAATACTGCTCCAACACCTTCCCCATAAGTATCTCACTCTAGTTCAAATAGTAATGAGAAGTATGGAATGGCTAAACTAGGTAGGAGCTCATTATTTCTTTTAGTTTTCCAAAAGCTTGTTAGGCCTCTATACTCCATAAGAAAGCACCTTTCTTAGTTAGGTTTGTTAGTGGGGTAGTTAACTTTGAGAAACCTTTAATAAATCTTCTATAATAGTTGCAAAGCCCTAGAAATCCCCTTAGATGGGTTAAGGTTCTTGGTTTTGCCCAATATTTTATTTATTTGATCTTTTCTTTAGCTATGTTGACTCCCTGGGCATTAATTTTGTGCCCCAAGTACAAAATCTCATCCATTTTGAATTCATATTTGGACATCTTAGCAAATGAAAATTGTTGTTCAAGTATCCCCAACACTTCATCAATGTGTTGTAAGTGGTCTTTCTAGGTTTTTCTATAAATTAATATGTCATCAAAGAACACCAAAATGAATTTTCTTAATTGGTTGTAGAATATATGGTTCATACAAGATTGAAATGTGGCAAGGGCATTGGTTAATCCAAATGGTAGGACTAGGAATTCAAAGTGCCCAAAATGACATCTAAAGGCTATTTTGGGGACATCCTCTGTCCTCATCCTAATCTGGTGATATCCAAAATGTAGGTCTATTTTTGAAAAGTACACTTCCTCATGAATTTCATCAATTAACTCATCCACCCTAGGAATGGGGTAATGGTTCTTAATGGTTTTCTTATTAAGGGCCCTATAATCTATACACATTTGCATGGTACCATATTTCTTTTTAACTAATACCATAAAAGAATTAAAGGGACAAGAACTAGGTTGAATATGCCCCATTTCCAATAATTATTTAATGGTTTTCTCTATTTCTTTATATTTTCTTGGGTTTCGATAGGGTGTGGTAATAATGAGTTTATCCCCTTCTTCAAGTTCAATAGTATGTTCAAACCCCCTTTTGGAGGAAGTCCTGGTGGAATGTTGCTAAAAACCTTCTTATGTTTGTTTAGGATATGTTGGATGTCAACATGTATAGTTTTGTCTCTTTTGGATGGCGATTTGTCAAGTATCATACATTGTTCTACCCATTCTACTTGTTTGTGTCTAAAAACTTTCTCCATTATTTTGGATGATACTATCCTAGGGGTCCTATCAAATAAACCTTGTAAAATTACCTCTTGGTCATTGTGTTGGAAAAAAAAATCCATATTATGGAATTCTTTGTAATGTATCCCTAAAGAATGCAACCATTGGATACCCAACACTACATCAATATCACCCATATTTACTACATAGAATTTCTTAATTGGATGTCTTCCTAAGGTTGTGTTCAATTGTTGGGTTTTTTGTGTGTATGGGGTAGTGAACCCATCTATTATGACCAACTTGAATCCCTCCAAGTTTTCAATTTCTAAATTCATTCTTGTCACTAAACCCTTGTCAATGAAGTTATGGGTGACACCACTATCCACTAGGACACTCACTTTTTTTCCTTTTAGAACACTACAAATTTTAAAGGGATGATATTTAGGTGCCCTCAAAAGTGTGGCTAAGGAACTATTTGTATTTTTTTTATCATCTTGTTTCCTTTTCTTATTTGGGATTAAAATTCTTCTTTACTCATTTCTTTATATGATATTGCTTCCAAGTTGTGTGCTTGTCCTCTTTTTGCACATCTACGTCCTACCACCCATTTTTCCTTACACTTAAAACACAATCTTTTCTTTTGAATTTCAAAACGTATCTTCCCATGTTAGGCATGATCAAGGAGGTAGTGTCCTTGGTTGTTGATTTCCTTTGTAGGAGGGTTGGTTATGTGACCTTGAAGGCATATTCTTTGAATAATTCCTTTCTTTTGTTGTAGTTTCTAGCCTTAAAAGGCATTTTGGATTGCATCTTGAAGGGATGTGGGATCAAGGGAACTCACCAAACTACAAATTGGTTTTGATAGCCCTTTGATAAATAAGTGTGTTATCCTTCTTTAGGTAATCACAAGTACGATGACTAAGATCTTTTAAAATTTGGCCACATTGTCTTATATTGGCCTTTGTTTCAATTGGGTTCTTTGAAGTGCCTTTTAGGATGTTTATTATCAAATTGATCTATGAGCTTTTGTGTAAATTCATCGTAGTTTTCTATGTTTTGGTGCCCTTGGGTAATAATCTTGTGATGCCACCAATCATGTACAACCCCTTCTAAATGTAAAATATCAAATGTGATAGCATCCTCTTCAATCATAGAACTAAGGGAGAAATAGGTATCCAAATTTTGGATCCATGAATGTGCAGTGACTTTTCTTGATCCATCAAAGTTGGGGAGAGTCATTTTACTCACCTTTTGGCATAAGTCTTTATCTATTTATCTTTTTTTATCGGTGTTTTATGACCTAGCATCACAATATACCTCAAATGGAATATTTCTCCTAATTTGAGGGTCCAACCTTGTGTAGACCGCAACATATTTATCAAATTCATTAAATGGTGGATTGGTTTCTTCTTCTCTTGTTGGTCCTTCCCTAGGTATGATGAGGGTCTTGTTAACCTAGGTGTTGACCCTAGTGGTGATTGATTAGAGTTGGCATTCCTCTCATTGATGTGGTTGGGTCTAAGAGCATTGATTGTGTTATTCATGTTTTGTAAGGTTTGGAGGAGTACTTGAGTTGTCCTCTCATTTTTTTCATGAAGGCCCTAGTTGTCCTCTCATTATGTTCCATGAAGGCCCTCAATAAATTTCCTATTTGTTCACACATTTTGTTGGTTTTGAGTGGGGTTGTTTCTTGTTGCAAGTTTCCTTTTTTCTCTTTCAAATCCCTTTGAGTCCTTTGGCTTAATTGCATAAACTACTCTTCTTAATCCTTAGGATGGCAGGATCAAGGCTCTGATACCTATTGTAATGTCCCCTTTTGGGATATTCCTAAATTTAGGCCTACAAAATAATAAGAATCACTAAAAATTGATATTAGTAATAACAAGTATAAACTTTATGGTCATACTCAGATTAACGCATAAAATATTATATTGAGAGAAATACTCATAGCTAAAATATCATGATAGCTAGATTAACATTTGGATTCAAAAAAATTTAACATCATTAATGGTTATTCCAAAGCATATTCCTATGGCTAATCATGTCAAGAATACACTTAATGTACTTGCAAATCACAATCTCGAGGATGGTTATCCTTGTATTGTGAGACCATGGGTGGATTCCTATCCATCCATCTCAAGGTGGTGTACTTGAGAAGACCCTCAAGCCTAGGAGCACTCATATGCCTCCTTGCCCACGATCACTCCATCTCGGGGGTGGTGTACTTGAAAAGTACCTCAAGCCGAGGACCACTCATTCACCTCACAACCCATGAACATGGAAAGATCTCGTGTCCACTCCATCCCTCAATCCACCTTTGAGGTGTTCCATCCTGAAGGGAAATATAGATCATCCCAAAACGAACATTTGAGATACTATGCCATAAAGAGGAATCAGACATAGTTCATTTCCCACATTAATCCTTAGAGGAAAGTTCGTGCAATTTAATATCAAGCTAGTTTCAACAATAAGCATTAAACATATTCAAAAAATAGAACCAACAAACATGAAAGATGGAATATAAGACATGGACACGGATTTATGTGGGGAAAACCCTTTTGGGTAAAAAACCCCACACGCCAAAACATCAAGCCATTGTATTATTCATAAACAAAATATAGTCACAATACAATATTCGGCTATAAACCTTTATAGGAGATTTATATCTTGTTCCATCTAGAGATAATCCGGTAGCATAACCCCCCTGAATTAGTTTCTAGATATATGTTCCAATGCACTACTGCATTTTATATATCTCCACCTTCAGGTCAGCATAACCTCTCAATGTTGTAGTATCGCCTTGATGTCCAATGAACAACACAAGTAGTTGTTTCAATTTTCAAACCAATTGAACCGTCATAGACATCGGTTTGAAAGAACTTGACCAATCACGTTGATTCACATCAACAATGTGAATTGACCAATAATATCGTGACACGTGTTAGCACCTTACTCATTTTCCTATAACCAATGGTCAACTCACCTTTCCAACAACCCTCCACAACCACCAAATAGCCAAAACCACAATCCCACCAAGTCCAACTTGACCCGTCATGGGGTTCACTAAACACTGTTATACCGTAGCCATCCCCATCTGACTGTCGTGGGTTAGCACACCACAATATTGCCAGCCATTCCAATCGACCACCGTAGAATATCAGTTCACTATACCACTATATCACCTGCTACCTCAAGTCTCTTAAACCAACCATCACGAGTCAACGGGAAAAATATTGCACCATCACAAGCCACTCACATGAGCTGTCACAGGGTGGCGATGTGGCCCGCACTACCTAGGTCTACCACCAATCTCTCCACCCACTGATGTGGGGTGATGGTATAACCACCGCACAACTACCAGTATCCTGCATAGGCTGACAAAGACCACCGCGAGGTGGCGGGTAGCACTTGTTCCCTGCAATACTGCAGGCCCAAGTTTAGACTTTCATGGTACTACGGTATAGAAGACTCTGACTCAGCTAAACAATTTCTTGATTTCAGAGAGCCTTACCTGTAAGTTTGAGACACATATTCTCAACATTCTCCTACTTGACAAAGAACTTACTAACTCCCAATCAACGCTTGAAGGCACTGTAACACCCAAGACACCTGCAACAACATCTAAAGGCAATACAATACTGCCACCATTCTACTGTACTCACAAGCTATACAAAAGCATCAACAACATCAACTTCAAAGCTTCAACCCGAATGCAATCACGAAGACAACCTCCAAAAAACAAGAAAGCACATCAATTAGAACAACAACCAAGAAACTTACTACTCCCATCGAACTGATCAAACCCACACGACTGAAAATAGCACCCATAGCAAGTGCCAATCCATCCAATCACCTATATCTTGAAGGTATCCTCATCACAAGCTCATGCCACCTACATAGCCAACCCACATACTACAAATACAAGATCCATGTGCCAACCGGTCGAAGAAGACCAAACACATCCAGGAACATCCACTGCATGGTTAACGTTGAAACTGGAAAGATCAAAGGTATAATGAGTCTAACGATCACAAAACATAGAAAGTGTAGCCATGCAATACCAAGGACCATCCACAATGATCTGAAAATCTTGCAACCAACTACTGCAAGAAACATCTCTCTCAAAAATCTTCCACAACTCTCCCATGTTCTCCATATCTAACAAAAGAAAGAGACACAAGAACCTCCATGTCATCACCCAAGTGACAACACATGACCACAAACAAGTGATCATCAAAGCTCCACATAGCAATCTCACATCTAAAGTCATATGAATCTGAACATCTAGGAAGAAGAACCAAACTAATGAGAAAAATTTGCAAAACATAAACATGTAGCATGCCCTTCTACATACACCTCTAAGTGCCAACTGTGTCAAGTAAGATCTTCTCCACAACCCCAATGTAAAATCCATAACAACATCCAACCCCATTCAACCTCAAGAGATCAAACATAACATATGCATCATGTACCTACACGGATGTAAGCTTCTCAAAGAAGATCAAACTACTCCATTTCCCATAATAGGAAATCAGCCCACTACCATTCCATATGCTCATCATAAATGACAAAGAAACCCCAAGGAGATAACCATGCTATCCATCTCTCACAATGAATCCTCCAGAACCATCTAACAACGGCTCAAGATTCATATCTATGAAAGATGAAGCATATACACTCATGCTAAACCATCCTCAAATGAGTCTCCATAATCAATCATCATGAATCAACTAAATCCCATGAGAATCAAAGCACAAAACATAAACACATCTGAAAGATATAATGGGAAAATACCCCTGAAAAAATAATCCGTCGAGTAGACCAAGAGTGGGGAATGAGAATTCTCCTCCAGGATAACCAAGTCATCATAACTCACTCCAAGAACAATCTCCTCATAGGTCTTTGTTGACCTCATGTCCAACCAAGGTGTAGGCTCCTCAGACTTTCTATTGAAACCTCGTCAAGAGTAACCATCTCAAAAAAACTTCTCTCATCTCAAGAGAAGTACAACCACACTTCATTCTCCATGTATCCATGAGCACCGGAAAATAATCACCGCATGCCAAACTCCAAATGCATCACTACACTATCATCAAGTTGTCAAGCATATGACCAACACACCCAAAACACAAAGAATCACAAGACCACTATCAAATCTCCAATCATCTAAATCAAGAACTTATCATGACATCATGATCTTACCATCCCTCTTAGGAGATCTCATGCTCCAAGTGAACATACCATTGTCTCAAGAGAAAAGTATCATGCCAAAACTCTATTCTAGAATCAAGAGTATATCATGACATAATAGCAACATAATCTAAACCAACATCACTTGTCAAAGCACCACCAACACCTCAAACAAATACTCCAAGAGTCCAACTTGGCTCCAAGATGTTACACATCTTCAACATCATGAAGATCGCGCATCTCCAAATAGTGTCCACACAAATGTGCGAAAGAACCCTTTAGTAGCAACAAGATCTAAGAGCTCCTCCTAGTAACATCTGCAATACTAAAGAAGATCATTCATCACTAAGTGATGAATCCACAATCATTGCTAAGGATCTCACTGAACCATGGCAGCTGATCTCTCCAAGCATCATGACCAAGTCACTGCTAATGCTCCCATTGAACCGTGAGAACTGAGCTCTCCAAGCATCATCACCAAGTCACTGCTAAAACTCCCACTAAACCGTGATAACCGGTCTCTCCAAACATATCCCAATCTAAAAAACCTCTAGGTCCACACATCAACATGTCCATCTAACAATAAAACCAAGTGGCACCAAGATCTCCAAACCAAGTAGAAAGACTATCACTGTCAAAAACTTACATAAAGTTGTGTATTCAAGCTATTCATGACATCGTGATACACATGCTATAGGTCCCCATAACTAACTATCTAGGTACTCTCATATCATCCATCCTCTCATCTCAAAGAAACCACACCAATGCACAAATGACCATAGACAAGGCCAACTAACAAGTTTGCATCATCGCAAAATCAAACCTCGTGGATATAGACAGTCCACTTTCGAGTTGTCCCACAACAAACATGTAGGTAAAGACAATCCACAACATTGCACAACCCATAGATCCAATCAATATAACATGAAAACCCACTATCACACTGGAAAATGCACAATTGAGATCTCAAAGAGAATAACCATGTAGAAAACATGACTCAAGCACCAAATCATACATAAATTTGATTTGCCAAATAGGTCCACAACTTGAGCACCATAGTCAAGGAAACAAACAAGCATCACCACAAGAATGTTGAGTGACTAATCACATACCAACACTCTCATGCAAAGAAAGCATCTCACCTTCTCACACCATGCACAAAGCATGCATGCAAAACTATAACTACCTCATCTAGTGACACCCCAAAAGCCAGGGTCTAGAAAATAGCTTACCAATAGCTCCACAAAACCACAAGTTTTTCTCGACCATGTAAAACCTGTAAAACCACTATGATTGAAAAACACACATGCGCATCCACACCCACTCCACATCTTGAAGACTCAAAATTCTGAAATAGAAAACACCATAACGGTTAAACTAGAACAGTGGATTATCATGAATGAGCATCACCATAGATTTTTAAGAAAAAACTATAAAACCCTCATATCCAAGGAACATTAATCTAAGCCATGCAAGTACAGAGCATCCATAATAGGAAAGTAGTTCAAGAACTCCAGGCCTATTTTAGACCAACTCCACAACCACCAACATGTACATTCATTTGAGGGAGACAAGCTATTGCAGAAGCTTCCAGATCATCTAATGATCAACTCCATAGCCTACATGCAATCGGGGTAACAAAAACAATGCCTTTCAATACCAGGAAAAAGCACCCAGCATAAGCACATTAATCCATGGTTGAATAGAAACCCAAGCATCTCCATATCATCAGGGAGCCTCTCACACAGACACCCAATATGAAATATTTGTTGCAACACAACCACAAAGCATAAAAACCCGCCCCATGCATTAGGATTATTCTGTTGTCAACAATGAGCATCAGATCACATTATTTCAATATGAAGAACTCCATTTTCTCCATCTTCACCATCCTTCAAGTTGTGTGTTGTCTCCTAAAACTAAAACAAAAGAGAAAACAACTTCCACTCACCAAAGGATCAATCTTCAGTCGATTCCTTTAGATTTCCTCAAGCTTTCCAGACTAAGAAATCTTCACATAAGGAATACCCAGAGCTAGAAACACCAGGAACAATCCAATCCCAGAACAAGGCTCTGATACCAATTGAAGGGAAATATGGATCATCCCAGAACGAACATCTGAGATACTATGCCATAAAGAGGAATCATACATAGTTCATTTCCCACATTAATCCTTAGAGGAAAGTTCATGCAATTTAATATCTAACCAGTTTCAGCAACAAGCATAAAAACAGATTCAACAAACAAAACCAACAAACATGAAAGATGGAACATAAGACATGGACACACAGATTTATGTGGGGAAAACCCTTTCAAGTAAAACACCCCACATTCCAAAACATCGAGCCATTGTAATATTCAACAACAAAATATATAGTCACAATACAATATCAAGCTCTAAACCTTTATAGGAGATTTACATCTTGTTCCATCTAGAGATAATCCGACAACATAACCCCCCTAAATTAGCATCTCTATCTATTCCAATGTAGTATTGCATTCTATGTACCTCCACCTTCAGGTCGGCATAACCTCTCGATGTCGTAGTACCGCCTCGACATCCAATGAACAACACAGGTAGTCGTCATTTCAATTTCCAAACCAATTGAACCACCATCAACATCAATTTGAAAGAACTCGGCCAATGATCACGTTGATTCACAACAACGATGTGAATCAACTAGTAATATTGTGCCACATGTTAGCACCTTACTCGTCCAATTTGAAGGGAAATATGGATTCATCCTAGAATGAACATCTGAGATACTATGCCATAAAGCGGAATCAAACATAGTTCACTTCCCACATTAATCCTTAGAGGAAAGTTCATGCTATTTAATATCTAACTAGTTTCAACAACAAACATTAAATAGACTTAGCAAAAAAAACCATTAAACATGAAAGATGGAACAGAAGACATGGACACACAGATTTACATGGGGAAAACCCTTTCAGGTAAAAAACCCCACACTCCAAAACATCAAGCCATTGTATTATTCAGCAAAAAAATATATAGTCACAATATAATATCAGGCTCTAAGACTTTACAAGAGATTTACATCTTGTTCCATCTAGAGATAATTTGGCAACATAACCCCCCTAAATAAATCTCTCTATTTGTTCCAATGCACTACTACATTCTATATATCTCCACCTTTAGGTAGGCATAACCTCTCGATGTCATAGTACTGCCTCAACGTCCAATGAACAGTGCAGGTAGTTGTCGTTTCAATTTCCAAACCAATCAAACCACCATCGACATCAGTTTGAAATAACTCAGCCAATGATCGTGTTGATTCACAACAACGATGTGAATCAGCCAGTAATATTGTGCCACGTGTTAGCACCTTACTCATTTGCCTATCATCAATAGTCAACTCACCTTTCTGACAACCTTCCACGACCACTAATAGCCAACACTGCAATCCTGCCAAGTCCAACTTGACCCATCATGGGGTTGCACTAAACACCATTATACCACAACCATCCCCATCTGATTGTTGCGAGTTAGCACACCACCATACCGCCAGCCATTTCAATTAACCACCACATGATAACACTTCACTGTACTACCATATCACCAGCCACCTCAAGTCTCTTAAACCAACCATCGCGAGTCAAAGGGGACTAACACCGCACCACCGCAAGCCACTCACATGAGATGTCACGGGGTGGCGGTGTGGCCTGCACTATCGCAGGTCTACCGCTAGTCTCTCCACCCACTATCGTGGGGTGACAGTATAACCACTGCACAATCACCAGTATCTTGCATAGATCGACAAAGATCACTACGGGGTGGCGGGTAGCCCCTGTTCCCTGCAATACCGCAAGCCCAAGTTTAGACCTCCATGGTACTACGATGTAGAAGACTCTAACTCGGTTGAACGTTTTCTTGATTTCAAAGTCTTACCAGTGAGTTTGAGACACCTATTCTCAACACATCCTCCTTAATCAAGCCCGGGGGAACTCATTCGCCTCCCAACTCAAGAGTGCTCTATCTCAGAGGTGTCGTGCTTGATAAGATGCATGAAGACTACCTTCCTTAACAAACCTAGGAGCACTCATACACCTCCCTAGCATACTTGATGAAGGAAAGGTCGATACTTCATCTCTCATGAACTCAAAAGGTTGATCAACCTCCCTATTTGCAAAACACTTATAAATTCAAAATAGATTGCTAAAGGAATCTACAATATTAATTGATTATAAAATATCATTTTGTTATTAAAATATATATATACATATAGTAATTCCTAATTTATAATTTAAAACTTACTTCGCAATAATATTCTTCCTAAAACAATATTTATTTCTAATAGATCTCTTATATTCCGATTTCTTATTTTTCCCCTTTTCTTATTCACTTCCTTGCTTGATGCCCTTCACAAAATGATTCCACCTCCCTATATATCCTTCATGGTGGGCTGAAAAGTTACAACCTTTGTAATTATTGCACCCCTTACAAAGGATGCACCCCTAGATAATCCAAGCATTGCCTTTGTGTTGTCTTTGTTGACTTCTTTAATGCAATGATTGTTGTCTTTAGGGGTTTAATAAAAATATTCTATATATATTAGTGCTACCTTATGGAATTGTTGCATTCAATATTTCTTTTAAAGTCTCATTAGTCAGCGGTTACCCTTTAATTTTTGTTATAGGTTGTGATCTTCGTAGTCAGAGATGAATTTATGTGTAGGTTGTGATAAGAGGGCATGAGAAATTCAGCCTATAATGTTTGATTTGGATGGAAAAAAAAAAGCAAAATTGACTACCTCAAATTATTTGGACATAATTATCAACTCAGATGTGCTCCACCATTCACCCAAACCCACTCGCAACATGATGAAACAAAAATAAAAATCAACTATCTCAAATTATCTAGACACAATAGTTAGGTCAAATGTGCTCTACCATTCACCCAAACCAATCTACAACACAAAACCACAAAATGGAACCCTCAAATATCAATAAAAATGGGCAGTCTTTTATCACTAAAAATATTTTTTATACCTCGTAGGATTCATAAAGAAGAAAACACCCAAGATCTTTATGAAAAGAACCACAGTAACAAGATTCACAACAATAGTTATTCCAATAGAATGACAATGCAAATTCAAGATACAAGATCAATGAATGTCCAAGATCTCCTAAGATTTGATCTCAGTGTGCATACACAAGGTGTGCTTGGAAGTACAAGCTTCCAATATGCAAAAGATGTCAACAACTTGCAACAAAGAGCAATAGGAAGCAATGTGCAACAAAGTGCAAGAAGAGAGAATCCATGCAATGAGATGAAATGGAGGCTCAAATGAGAGTAAGATAGTGGCCTTTATAGGATATGTCATCAAGTGATGAGGACTTACAACCCATGTAAAATAAAGGTGAAAAGGTATTGTTATGGTACAACTAATCACCAAACATAGAGAAGTACAACTCAACTATAATTATTAAATGTAATAAGTATCATACTTAAGTAGATGCCTATCTATGTGAGTCTATACTAGTTGCAAACTAAAGGAATTAAAATAGCATAAATACATTGAAATAAAATGCACCAACAAAATCAAACAATAAGCATTTTATCTTGTTATTCATGATATGAACATTTGATAATAACTAAAACATAATTATTTGTGACACAATTACTTAGTGCTAATTCAAGTAAAATCTTGATTGCTACTCTTCATATTGAAATTACCAACCTTGTTTATAATGTCGATTGGGAATTGCAAGTCTGAAAATACTTGTATTATAAATAATATTTCATATTACATCTTAACATTTGCATGTTTGAATGTTTTTTCTAAACCTCTCTAAAACATCAAATTATGTTTTCCCTTAAAGACTAGATGTTAACTATCATGTGGTTGTTCATTTGTGGTTTTAAGAAATAATATTTAATACACCTCCATAATAGAATTTTAGACACTTGACCATGTTTATTCAATTGATTTAGTCCTATATGTTGTGTTAATGCTATCGATGATACCATCTTGCATTGCCTTTCTTTTATTTCTTTCCCTTCTAGAGTGGAAAAAGATAACATAGAAACATGTGCATACCTTATTTGTGTGGGTTTCCTTGTTATTGACAACACACTATTATAGTGAAAGTGAGCTTAAGTATTGATTGCATAATAAGTTCAAATTTTAACTTGCTGACAATTGCAAGACATGATTTCTATCAGGATTCAACTGTGTAGTTTTCGAGTCAAACACATTGACCCATGTTTCAATGAGTTTGACTTGAAAACTACATGGTTGAATCCTGATAGAAATATCATAATTTGACATGTTGTGGAAACACCTCATGCTTATCAATTGCAAGACAACATTTATCATGGGATAAATAATTTTGCTTCTTCTACAAGTAATAGCATTTGGTTTTGATTTTCCTTTGTTGATTTTATGGCACAAATTCCCTGTTGATGCAAGGAATTTCTGTAGATAAACAACCTACATGTTATTCATTAGTCCATATTTGCCAACTACGTATGAATTCACCTTATCAAGCTACTTGAGTGATGCAATTGTCAATGAAAGTTTGAATGAAAGACTGTCCAACCATGCAACCCTAACCCGTGGACTTAAGTATCAAACACCTCAATTTGATCAAACAACAAAAATTACCAAATACAAAGAAAATGAAAATAGAAATCATTTTATTTCATAGACAAAAGTTACATCAAGCCACTAGGTGTTACTGTTATGGCATAAAATTGCACCCTTATGCACTTTCCCATAACACCACCCTTACTTTAACCTTATAAATCGATAAAGCAAAATCTCGCCATCCTAAGCCTTCATTCTCGTTCGTACCTAGTCATTTTCTGTTAGTGGGGAGATTTTGTCTAGGACGCTCTTGCGTCGCTCACACGTCTATGCGCCACGTGAACCTCTTGACAAGATTCCTGATTTTGTGGTCGTTGGGACGATACACTATCGCTTGTCCGCGAAGTGTAATGCCTCTATGATTGCAAGTGCGCTCGGGAATGGCTCCTTTACATGCACATTGACCATTCTTTCCCTCCTTTTTCTCATTCAACTTTATTCTTGCAATTTGATCTCATTCTCGCTCATTCTTGCTCATACTCACTTCTTAGCACTTTATTCTCTCCATTCTTGCTCTCTACACCATTGTTCTTGCAGGTTTCAAGCTTTCTACATCACTCTTGCACAATTGTCTTGTGTCTACAAAGCTCTCACTCTTCCTCTCAACTTCTTCAAGCTTGTAGAATGGAAGGTAATCTTTATTTCATTGCATTATCAATCTTATAATTAGCATATTGTTGTATTTGCATTCCTGACGTCTCGTTCTATTACTTTCTTTATTTGTATTTCTACTATCTAGTTGTCTTTGGAGGTGGAAACATCAAAGCGGGGGTTTGACTAAGGCAAGCCCCGAAAAGCATCCCCAACATTTTCTCGTCTCTATGTGTGCAAGTCATGTTCGTGAGGAGCTTGCAAGAGGCTAGACCTATCGTGAGTTGCATATTGATGCAGGAGCATCCAGTGGTGTAAGGGCAATCCTGCATCACCCAAAAATATCTTTACTTTCATTTAGCTTTTGTAGATGTTTTTGCATTTCTAAATACCCTTTTCATCGAATAAGAATTCCCAACTTTTAGAACTGTTTATCTATTTTTCTACTCAACTTCTATTTTTAGCAGGTGTGAATTTGAAGGCATGATGAGGCAAAAATTTAAGGGAAGCTTCGGGACAAAAAAATAAGCACTTTGGTGAAAGAATCAGGTCAAGATCATTCACGGTTCAAAAGTTATCCAAGTTTCAGTTTCTATTTTTTGCCCTGTAAAATCTTCAAAGCCAATTTTGAGGTACTTAGAGGCTCCGGATGGGCCCGAAAATTGGTGGAAAATGAAAGTGGTTAGCCTTCAAGCCCCACTTTATAGCTCTTAATTTTCTCAAGAGCTTTCCAAAAAGGTATATGATTGAAGATTCGACAGTCAGATCTTAAGTTAGGGCTTCTAGAAGTTGGTGCATAATTAGAATGTTGTTTTTGGCTCCAAACGGAGAAAGGGGCTATTTATGGGCTAGTTTCTTATTTGTTTGAGTAGTTTTTGGGGAAAGAAGATCGCATATTGCAAAAGGGGGAATTCTGTAGTTTTTTGTAATTTGCATGTATTGCAAAACTCGAGGATTTGAGATCCTCTACATGTAAGAATTTCATTATTCTGAATATAATAATATTCTCTGGTTTTGTGTGTGGATTTTTGTGACTTGGGTTGGCACCCTCATCACATATCTTGTCCTTCTACTCGTCATTCATAGTTTATTTATCATTTAAAAGTATTCTTCTTGATTTACTTGTTTACTTTTCATGCACTTTTAGCATTCTGTTTATTCTTGTCAAAACTACTAGATTTCAACATTCGGGTTGCAAGCAATCTCGAGTGTTTCAAGTCACAGATTTTGCTCTATGTCCATATGAGACCCCAACGTGTCATGTTGTCATCCTTGGTCTGTGCTCTCGTCCTCTGGCCGAGAGTGTGTCAGTCTATTTCCCAAGACCTTTGTGGTTTGTTCACCTGATTCCTAAAGTCTTCCATCCAAAAAAACCCAAAAACATAATCTAGCTTTTCCTTCATTTGCCATCTCGTCTTTTGAGATTCATCATTGAGTTACCCTAGGGCTATCCATCCCCTACAGACTCTTCCCTGTCCTAGAGACTCAAGAGTGGTGGATCCCCTCTGTTATAGTTACAATAAGGCCTTAAAGTCTTACAACAATCTCAAACTGAAAGAACTCATACTCCAATCCAATAGAATTCACTAGTAACTCATTCCTAATTCATACATGAATTATAATTTAGTTCTACAATATGAGTCCTAATATCAATCTTCAATTCTTTGCTTACAACACAAGCAATGCACTAATGCACCATTATACTTTTGAGCTTAACTAGTTGGATTTGCACTTAGATCAAGCCTCTTGCCTCAATCTTCAATTTTTCTTTACAATACAAGCTCCCTTACTCCAAATTACAAGCTCTCCTTCAATTCCTTGCTACTCAAGTGAGTCTAAACAGTTGATTTAGAGATGATTCTAGAAAGAAACATGTTATGTCTCTCCAAGGATGAGAACTTGCTATGACATAATCACAATGCCAACTAAGGATGACCTTAAGAAACATTTTTCATTTACAACCTCTTACCATCATTTGAGCACCAAGAAATAGGTCTTTACTAACAATCAAAATGGCCCCAAATTACCAAACATGTACCACCTACACCTCAAAAAAAAATGCAATCAATCCCTTTCCAACAAGTCATGGGATGTATCCCATTTGTCTTTCAAGTAAAAGATAGCAACTCCAATTTGAGTAATTGAACCTCGTGTCACCTTAGATCACGAAATCCAATCAAATGAAGCTCGATGGTGTTACTAAACAACTTCCAAATGATGATTTTTTCCTCGAGCATTACCACACAAGCTAAGACTATCAATTTGGCCTCTTTCTTCATGCAGCAAACAAAAGTTAACCAACGACCATGCACCACTACAAAACACATTCTCAAGCTTGATGTAGACTACTATCATAAATCACAACCAAATTCTAAGGAGAACTTGCAAATTTTGTCAAAAGAACATAAAACACACCAAAAAAATAAAACATCTTTTTGGGTGATGCAAGATTGCACAACTCTAAAATGCTTCGGCAACATTGGGTCATCAATTGTAGTTATACTATGGAATGTTTATAGTTAGGTTCATTTAATTATCTAGTATCCTTAGAATTAGCATTTATCTAACCCACTGCAATACATAATTGAATTACTTTGGGTTTTGTGTCATTTGGTATTGCATTAGTGTGGTAGAATCACCATGACCTATCTTTTGCATAACAAAGATGAACATGTGTTATAATCACACTAGTGTAGGCAACTTCACATCTATAAATAACTAAGGATTGTACCTCAATATATTTCTGATTTCTCTCATTCTCATGTTTTTTGTAAATTACTTTGTAGAGTTAATCAATTGTGAATATACTCGAACTTGTTCTAACGTGGTATTAGAGCCTAGAGCCTAATTGATGACCAAGTAAAACTCTCACATGAGTTGAGGAAGAATGTTGATAATTCAAAGATGTGGGTGGGCTTCATGGAGCAAAATTCATCTATATTACCATGTGTGTGTGTGCATGTGCATGTGCACATGTGTGTCCATGTGTGTGTGGGTGCATGGATGTATGTGTGTTCATGCAAGTGCCTACATGTGTGCATGTGAATGTGTGTGTGTGTGTGAGTGTGTGTGTGTGTGTGTGTGTGTGCCCATGTGTATGTCTATATGTCTGCTTGTGTGTGCATTTATGTGTGTATGTACATTTGCACTTTGCACTTGTGCTTGTGCACCTATATGTTGAAGGGCAAGTCATCTCTCCATAATGTTCTAGGCAATGAATGGCAAAATGTTAAAAGCTCACAATACAAATTTCAGCTACTAACTTTGTGTGCACATGCGTGTGTGTGTGTGTGTGTGTCTGTGTGTGCACGTATGTCTGCACATGTGTGTGTGTGTGTGTGCGTGTGTGCACGTGTGTGTTTGTGTGTCTATGTTTGTGTGTCTGTGTGTCTGTATGGAGGGCAACTCATCTCTCCATAATGTTCTAGGCAATGAAAGATCATGGTGTTAAAAGCTCATGTTGTAAACTTCAGCTACTAACTTTGTGTGTGTTTTGTAAATTTCAGCAAGGCAACTCATCTGTGTGTGTGTGTGTGCATGCACGCGCGTGTGCATGTGTGTGTGTGTCTGTGTGGATGGCAACTCATCTTTCCATCATGTTCTAGGCAATGAAAGGTGGTGGTGTTAAAAGCTCATGTTGTAAATTTCAGCTACTAACTTTGTGTGTGTTTTGTAAATTTCAGCAGGGCAACTCATCTCTCCATAATGTTCTAGGTAATGAAAGGTGAAGGTGTTAAAAGTTCATGTTGCGAATTTCAGCTGCTAACTTTGTGTGTATGTGTGTGCACGCACGCATGCATGCATGTGTGTGTGTGTGTGTGTGCTAGGCAATGAAAGGTGAAGGTGTTAAAAGGTCATGTTGTAAATTGCAGCTACTAACTTTGTGTGTGTTGGAAATTTCAGCTACTAACTTTGTGTGTGTGTGTGTGTGTGTGCACTTGTGTCTATTTTTTGTGTGCATGCATGTGCTTTTGCACCTTCACATGCCCCTATGTGTGAGAGTTGGAGGGCAACTCCTCTCTCCATAATTTTCCAGGTGATTGAAGGTGAAGGTGTTAAGCTTGAGGTAAAAATTTCAACTTCTAACTTCATTTGCATCCATTTCAATGTGTACCTACTACACTTGTAAGAAACATGTTTGAAAAATGCATCAAACTTAAATATGATGAGGATCTTTGTAAGACCACCCTGCAAATATTCTCAAAATGAAAAGCCTCTTACATGAAGAGATCTTGCTTATAATGTGCTAGTATATTATGGAAGTGTCCTATAGACTATAGAATTTATATAAAATAACTTATTTTGACATCAACATAACATGTTTTTACGCACATATGCTGATTAGTGATTAATTAATAGAAAAAAATATTTAGATGCTTCAAGGCCAATTGTTGGCCAAAGATTTATGATATCTTGAATTTTGCCTCTTCAATTCACATAATTAGATATGCCAGAGAAAATGGGCCAAAATAGTGGCTAAAAACCATTTGAAACAGGGCATTGAATTTGAAGTCACAAAATAGAAAACGACTCTTGAAGTTCCTGTTTTGTACCAAAACTTAGTTGTAGCCTGTAACATTGTATTGAAGCAGCAGCATATAACTCAATCTTCTGTGTATATTTACAATTTTACAAGCCAGGGTGTATACCACCTGAAGCATTAAATTTAGGCAAGAACAGAGAGTTGGGGTCAACATCAATGCCATCCAACCACAATGACACTAAGGTCATTGTGCATGGCAAATTCATCCTATTCATAGAAAGATACACATTGAATTAAATTAATAGGAATTTTGTATATAACCATATTTAGTTAGTAAAATGTTGCAAGCGGGATGGATGCATGTAAACTTGCAGAGGGGATCTAGATGAAATTTGAACTGTACTTCCATATTTGAGAGGAAGGAAAACATGAGAGCCATCAATGTAGATGAAACCCTCCGTACAACCCCACAGAATATGCATAACTTCATCAGTTCTGATCCATCCATGCATGACCTTATTCTGGTCAGGCGGCAAAATTGGTTCTCTGACCATATACTGGAGATCTCTGGACAAGATAGGCATGGGGCAACCCCCAGCTGAACGCATGGCAGCCGTGGAACCAGCAGCAGTACACACTCTAAGACCACTTGATCGGCTGTGGACTGGGTGAAAATTGGAATCATATGAATCATCCCTTATTATCCTGAAGGTAAGGAATAAACAATCTTACAAATACAGAGAATGACTAAAGAAATCTTTACTTATACATTTGGAAAGTTATATAATCCAATGGAATGTGCATTATAAACACATCTAAAATGTTAAAAAGGCTGTTTCAACAACTATATATGCTGCTTTACTGTAACACACACATGCAAGCGCCTCTGCTAGCCATAATTCCTAGCAGCTAGATATTGTAAAATGTTAATATATAAGTGGCAGATCAACCCATAAAGAATCTTTTAACCTAAGTGAAACTCACCATGCAGCAAATATTCAGTAGTCAATTCTCATCTCACCTGAATGAGCAACTAGTCACTGCAGCAGGGCATGGGTGCGCAAGCAAAACATCATTTAGTGCGAGTGTCTGGGACTGTACACCGTCAATACAAGTTAATATCCTTGATAGCTGTACAGGCTTTCGCCTTCCTTCAAGAATTTCATCTAATACCTGCAAATCAACACATCTAAACTCTTCAGCCAGTGAGCAGGAAAATGATTCGTTCAAAACAAAATCATCATGTATGATCGAAACATGTTTACTGCTCCCTAGTGTGCAAGGAATCAGGTTTCCAATTATATTTGTTTATGAGGAAAAGGAAAAATAGCAGAAAATAAGCATGAGCTTAATTAGAACATGAAAAGGGTTAGTTTCAAAATTCCAGACATTTTTATCGAAAGAGACAGCTTGTAAGATTGAATTTTATGGCAAAGCATCTTAAAATTGGGCTAAAATGAGCAAATTTCATTTGAAAACAAGAAAATAAAAGGAAATATTTTGAATTATTCTACATCATTTCCTTTGCATTTTATGGTGAATGACAAAATCACCTACAAAACAAACAGTTTCAATGAAACGCATAACTAGCTTTTCTCTTTTGTCCAGTACAATATATATTTGTAGTTATTTTTTATTTTGAAAGCAATGTCAATGTGTAGTTCAGAAATTAAGCTTGTGGTTCTTGTGACTTGATTTTTTTTAAATCACAAGAAAAAAAAAAAAAAGAGAAGAGAGAAAATATTTTTTTGCGAAATCAGCAGAGTCAAAGTCAAAGTCAAAGGATAAGGATTGCAAAATATCTTATCCACATAGGATAAGGAATGCAAAATATCTTATCTACAAAAGATAAGGATGACGACACAGAGGATAAGGATTACAAATATCTTATCCACAGAGGATAAGATTGACAACTCATAAATCAAAAAGGTAAATCTTATCCATAGAGGATAAGGATGACAACTCATATGAAAAATATCTAAAGTCGACATGACTTTTTGAATTTAGGTTCTCAAAATCTATAAATATAAAATAAGAGGCCTATGTTTGTTGCAAAATATTGGAAAAGTTTATTGTGACAAAGTCACATTCAATCCTTTAATTTTTTCAGTCAAAAATCAAGTCTTTACTTCTATAATTTTCTTCATTGATTGCATCTTCAACCTTGTTTCACTTTGAAATAATGGTTGATTGTATGCTTGTGATGTAATATTTTACTGTTTTTTCCAAAAAACAGTCATTGTAGCAGCCTTCAGTGATTCAAAGATCAGTATTTTTGCCTCTATTTGTTTCAATTTTCTGTGTATAAAATAAAAGCAGGTATTATTGTGAGTTTTGTGACTCCTTGATTGCCGTTGTTCTAAGTTTACCTCTAAGTTATTGTTGCAAATTACTGTGTGAAGCTTTAGATTGAGATTCATAAGTTGTGTTGCTGAAACGAAGTAGAAATTTGCTATATTTGGTGTATCACCTTTATTTTCTATTTTAGATCTAGATTATCAGATTTTTCTCCTCTCATTTCCCAGCAAGGTTCTTTAGTTAGAGTTAGTTTTTAGGTGATTTACCAAGGGGAAGCCACCCTTTAATCGGAGGTTGACCTCGAGTTTTGCGAGTCCCACAACTAGAGAGGTCATCCCATGTTTCACAAAATAGCTGGATTCAAGATTCAGCAGGGTGCATATTCCAGGTGATAATAGTTCTTATCAATGCAGGCTCTCACCAGATAAGTCAGATCTTTCCCTACTGACATTCAATCATAAACAAGCTTTATATTAAATATCATGTAAATCAAGAAGACTGCAATGGCATTTTCTGAAGGATCTTGCTCCCCTCCTGCTAGAAACCCTAAAGATCTGCTTCAGGAAAGTGATCTGGACACTGCTGTGATTGCAGCACCCATTAGTCCTAGACACACGAAAGCTTCACTTTCTGACTGTGTGACCCCTTGCCCAGATGCTAGATGTTGGACTAAAATCTCTTCGACTGTATCATCTGAGGCTGCATGCAAAAGATTTAGGGGTTCAATTACTGCCAAATGATGCTACTTCAAGTGCTTCAGGTTTAAATTCTATTTCTGAAGGGTGGCTAGTGAAAACCTCATAGTAAAATTTGCTGTTGGAACTGGACTTCGATATAGTGTTGGAAGCTGAACACTATGCAGAGATGGGCTTGATTTGTAGATATTATGGCCCAGTTTGCTGGAGTTACATGCCTGAGTGACCAAAAACTGAAAACTCTTTCTCACTGATGCAGTCATTATCTATCCCTATGCTTAAGGCTTTTTTGTAATAGTTTGTGAGTCAAAGGCTGATAGGGAGCATATTCTTGCACAGGATTCTTGCTTCTGGGAGAGGGCTTCCCTCTTTGCGAAGCCATGGTACCCATATTTTAATCCATTGACGGCAAGCTTCTTTCTTTTACCAGGTCTGGGTTACGTTGCCTAACCATTGCTTTTTTTCTTCTGGTTTGAAGAGTATTGGTAACTCTCTACGCAAGTTTATTTCTGTATCTTCTGAAATATTTAATCATTCTCATACAACCTTTGTGCATGTAACGGTTGAGCTAGATATTTTCAAGGGTCTTCCAGCTAAAATTTGGTTTAAAGTGGAAAGGCATCTTTGGAAGAAGACACTAGATTTTTAAAGATTGGCTTTCAGATGTCATAAGTGTTTTGGCCTTAGACATCTGTTGGATTCATATACATGTAAGAAAAAGAATGTCCCTGGTATGGCATCCTGGTTGCAGTAAGCAAAACCTTTTCATCAGATTGTTGATGGCCCCCAGATGTGGCTTCTCTTGCCGAAACTACCATTTCCTATGTGAAGCCTTCCGAGGGTGTCGTCCCTTCTGATAGTGACCCAGCTTTGGCTGTTAACCCTTCTTCTCATCCATTTCCTGTATCTCAGGTTGCCATGCAATATTTCGTATCTTAGGCTTATCAGTCAAAGCCATGCAGTGGTAGAGGTAAATTCTGTGCCCCCTTCTGTGCTTTCTACAGAGAAAATTCCTGCTTCTCATGTGCTTGCCTCTAAGGTTGTGCCATCAGATCCTATGAAGGTGGATTCCCCCCTTGTGATGTGGATGGGGATTTAGATCTTGAAACAATAATCCCGTGGCCAGGTGGCTGGACAACTGTCTCTTATAGAAAATCATTTTCAAGAAACAAAGCTCCCTCTCAGATGGTTCATGTCACAAGAAACTAGAATGGCAAGCAAGTTTATTGCTGGTTAGTGTTTGGTAGATTGTTTTGAATTGTTTTGGTTTTGGTTCTCAGCATGGCACTGGTCTTAGCATTTGATGTTAAATCTTTGCCTTTTTAGGCTTCTCTAGGAATTCGGGCCTATTTGTAATAGAGTTTTACCCATGGGAGTGGGCCCCAATTCAATCCACTGCTGCAAAGTTCACAACTCTTCTGCCCCTTACATTTCGATGTGTTGATTTTTATTTGTAGCAAGTGTGGCACAATCAAGATTCTACACAAGGTCCAAAGCCTGCACATACCCATGGGCTTTTTTTAATCCCATAAACTGTCATGAGAAAGACAAATTTTGAAGGCCTAGGTGCCAAGATACTTTGTATGAATAAATTATTTATTCCAAACTTGGCCATATATAGATATAACAAGAAAAGACAATGCAAATTTAGCCTATTTTGAACCTCCATATCTACACAAATGCATTAACATTTAAAAACAAACTGTCTTGAAAACAAATTAAGGAAAACTGTAATTAACTTCCTCTCCAAAATATCTTCATGTTTCCCTATTTCATGAAGGAAACTCCAGCTTCACCCTGTGCCACGTACAACCACATTCAAGAACCTCCATATCAAATGAATAAAACTGACTAGGCACATGCACATATCACAGGACAGTATCTTCAGGGTTTTGTATGTATGTGGCTTATGCCATACAAACTTGCAGCAAGGGCTTATATTTTTTTATGCAAACCCTCTTTGATTGAATTATTATGTGGGAGATGCTTTAGGCAATCCCTTTAGTGCTATTACTATTGTTTGTAGTTCCATCAACATTATTTTTCAGTTGTCAGCATATAATGAGGCCATCTTGAGATCAATGCTGTAACTGTTTAATATAACACCAACTTATATGACACATAAAGAGAGCCCAGGGTAAGACCCTACCTCATTTGCCCCATCCGAGCTTCAAACATCAATTTGCAATAGGCTAAAGTTAGCTTTATAGTTTCTCTTTCTTCAGTTGTTTGTAAATTTTCTTCCCTATTGTACTATATGTTTGTTCTTCAAAAACTGGGTTGTTCTCCCTAGGGCTTGCCCATTTGAAACTTCATTTCCATCTGCAGAAAAATTATAACAGATCATTTAACTTGGAAATAAGAGATGATCAAAAACCTGTTTCTGGGATAATTCTTGACAAGAAATTTCACCCTTGATCAGGAACGTGGGCCTATATGAGTCTCATCGATGCCTGTCACACACCTGGGGCAGCTAATTGAAGGACTACTCAGAGGAATATCAGGACGAAGGAAGAACAAAGAGAAGATGAACAAAAGTGCCCCCAAATTTGTTTACAACTTCCACCTGATCAGAAACAGAGCTTGAAGGTTCTGCAGGCCTGCTGTCAAATGGATGGATCTCTATAGGTATAGAATGGACAAAGTAAGGTGGACAGTATTCAAATCCAGTTCCTCTAAAGTAAGTGAAGGTCCCAAGAAGACTCTCCATTGAGGGAAGCAACATATTGGCCAGTAAAGCATATTTGTGAAAAAATATGGTGCACATAAGGTCAGCTACTTTGGTTGTAACGACCTAACCCTTTCGTGAAATAAAAATTTCTTAATTTTGCACCAACAAGTAAAAGTAACGAGTAACAACGCCATTGTAATAAAAAAATTCTTTCTTTTATTGAAAATACACAGATAGATGCCATATCATTTACAATAAAGAATCCACTTTATTACAATAACTTCACAAGTATGCGTAACAAGAATAATAACTTTACAAACATAGCTCCAATGAGCTTTAGAACTAATAGCTGAAAGACGGTCCAGGATCTTCCCTTTCAAATCTTAGTTCTTTTGTCGCCTACTGTGGAGAAGAAGCATCACTCAAACGCATTTCCGCCAACCACGGACTCATAATGCGGTCCCCCGCACATCTATCATTCAATAGATGGCCCTTCCCTTCGACGAAGAGATTGGTAGAGTAACCGATAACGACAACCAACTGAGCATAGTGTTGTGTCCTACATAACTAGAACCTTAAAATTCCCCAATCTCGAACTAGCATGTAATACTGGATCACGGTGAACTAATAGTGTAGTCTCAAGAGTCACACAACCTAGAGTGGAATCACACAATCTAGAGTGGAGTCTCATACATTGCACTACTTTGATAAAAGAGTTTTAATTTAATAAACGACTGAGAATCATCTATCACATACACTACGTAGGGCCGATTTGACTTAAGGCTATCTTCATCATTCCAAATAACCTACAACCATATTAATCTACTCGGAATTAAATACTTAACTAGTAAGTACACAAGCTAGGTATTCCTTCTTTGGATAGTCCATCATCCTACATACTTGGATAACTCGACTTACGTGTAAGTATAATAATCCCTCTCCCATACTGGATGCCCTCTCCTAGGAGAAATCACAAGTTTTTATAGCAAGTAAGTGTACACAAGCACCCTCCCATACTTATCCTAGGAGTAACATAAGCTTTCCTAGTTAACTTAATAACTTAGCTGATGTGCCTCAAGTGACACTTGCATTCAAATCAAGCCTAGTAAATAATAACTAGTATAAACACCATTCTCCTACTATGGAGTAAATACAATCACGTTGCATCCCATGTTTAAACATATCTAGTATATTTAATTACCTATGTTGTACCTCTTATAACATAGTTGAATTCCTCAGTCATGTAATCTCTTTGACATATCTAGTATAGTTAAATACTGTGTCGAGCTATCTCTTCGACATTTCTAATACAATTAAGTATTTGTGTCAAGCAAACTCTCCTATTATGTACTTAAAAACACATTATATAAAGCAGCCTAAAGGCTTCAATTCCTTTTTTCAAAAAACATCAAAAACACTTCTATTGCACAGGCAGAAAAGACATTTCATGCAGTATAAAAAACACAATAATTGCTTGCAAACAATAAGAAGTAGAAAAGCCCATCCCTGTTTACGCTTATCCCAAATTGATGGCAAAGCTGCTTCCACTTCTAGCTCAATCCGGTTTCTTGAATTAAGTTCCCAGTCCCTCAGAAGATGATAATTTCCTCACAAAAAATCCCTCTTTCTCACTCTCAGAAATCACTAGCAGAAATGACGTATTCCTTGGGTAGAATACATTTCTCTTAAAGATAATAGAAACTCACAGAAATGTGAACACTATTTGTAAACTATGGCCACTCAGAAATGTGAAGTATGGTTGTATATAATGTCACCTAGAAATTGAATAATGGCTGCAAATAATGTTCATCAGTAATTGAAGAATGAACATATAATGATGCACCAAATGATACGTATATGGTGAATAAGGCAAACTCAAGGACAAATTAGAAAAGTTGATGAAGAATGGTGAATGAGTATGAATCAGAATGAATGAATGCGAATTAGGAGAGTTGGGTGACTATTTATAGTGAGCCCAGCCTCCAACATCCCCTACAACCATGGCATGTCAATTGACACCACTGCCATTTGAAATATTCAACCTAGAGGTAGCACCATTTCCAGCCAATACTCAGCATTCAATAAGGTGAGTCGACCTCTAGTTTTGCCAACATTATGAAGACTGATTCCAAAGCGCACATGGAGAATTTCATATATCAACACCTACAAGAATTGTTTCTAGAGGTGGCACCAAACAATGATATGGCAAGTTTTTCATAAAAACAGAGAAGAAGTCGATCATAAATCGTTTACACATAGCCTTCATTGACTATCTTTCAGGTCGAGTCGATAAAGTTCCTTTACTGCGTTGAAATTGGTCCATCTTTGGATTTTGACCAGGTCAAGGACTTGGCGCATTTCTTGGATTTGTTCCTACGTTTCACTAATAGGTGACGTGATTTCATCAAGCATCGTATTTGATTCAAACTCCATTTGATTATATTGGCAACATAAGCCAAAGTCCAAAGTTCACGAATTGAAGTCTCAATCAATTCGGTTTATTTCATAATTCAATTTTCCAAAGTTTAAATGAATTACATCGATTCAGAAATAATTCAATTTCCCAAAGTTGAATGATAATATTAAATTGATTCAAAAATAATTTGATTTCCAAGGTTGAAAGATGATATTAAATCAATTTAGAAATAATTCGATTTCCAAAGTTGAATGATGATATTAAATCGATTCAGAAATAATTTGATTTCCAAAGTTGAAAGATGATATGAATTATATATTTTATTAGTCTTAAATATATTAAACATATATATATATATATATATATAACAAATATACATCGTGAGCCAGTTAGCTTACTAAAAATAGTAAGTCCAAAAATATCCTCTAATAAAAATGCATGTCACACCCTTTTGAAGCACTCTGAAAACCCAAAAAGACCCAGAAAAAAAATTGCCAAACCCCTGTATGCAACCCCTGCAAACTCATAAGGAAACCTACTAGAAAATAGGAAACCGTAATTTTGTCTTTGACTAGCCTACGGGACTTTAGAAATAGACTAACAGCCTCTAAAAGTATAGGGCTTAAAATGGGGAGATTACAGTTCGCCCTTCCCAAAGATTGCTTGTCAAGCAATACCACCATAACTCCAAAAATATTAGACTGATCCGCAAAAAACCAAGTAGGATTCCAAGGTCCCACATCCATCTTGGGAAGGCCCCACCATGTCAACGCTGCAACACTCTAATCACATCTGTGAAACCATTGTACCCAATCTGCACTATCCTCTCTTTTAACCTCGAAACGACACTATCAGCGAGAGTTGATCTAAAATAACTGGGAGGCCTGAAATCAATACCATGCAACATCTCTTGCCAAACAACTTTGAGAAGTCCATATTTGCAATGCCACTGCCTATCACAATCCTAGGCAATAGGAAGGAAAGTATGCTCAACTCAAAACCGTACTCAACATATCTCTTCATGGTATCCAACAAAGCCACAACTGCATAAGTGACTCACTCAAATCTTCTTGCTAAAAGGAAAGCCATCCCTCACAAGAGATCATCAAATATATCATCATAATACCTCACACAACTATGAAGACTCCTCAAAAACTCTCTCTGTTCCAACTCCAAGAGTCTTTGAATAATGAAACCAAGCATGCGGTAGCTCGCTATCCTGAACCAACACCGAGAGCAAACTACCAAGGCTTGCATCACAAACCCTCATATGATAAACTCTCAGAGTTCGGAAGGTTTGAAGTAACCAATAGTCACTGTTGATCAGGCCTGAAAACAAGGTACAATCTAAGTTTAGTGTTTTGCTCAAGTGATAACAATAGTGCCCATGAAATTCCCAAGCATTAGCATGTGAGATGAGCATAGTGTTGTATAATAACACCTCAAAAGTGGTTGGGAAGCACTTCAAAACAATCTCCAATTGAAACCTTATACCTCCCTAGCAAGAAATAGTGTGCCAACTCTCTTGAATGAGAGTAACTCCAAGTGTAAGGTGGCTGGTCTGCAACCAAACAGAAAACTCAAGACTCAAAATCTGATCCTTTTTGTGCCAAAGAACACTCCCAAGAGTAACCACCTTTTCATTTCTCCAATCCTTAGAATTTCTCTCCAATCCATTTATTGATGGGCAAATGGAACCACCAAATGGCTGGTGAAGAAGGGGACAGCACCATAAATTCTGATAATTTGATCCCTATCCCTCCAAAGATCCTCCTTGCCATACCCAATAAGCTCCGTCAAACCATGTTGAGGACCCCAAACATGGATACCCAACCAAGAATGATCTCCAACACATAGGAAAAAGTACTCATCATATTCCCAAGTGTCAGTTAGAACCAAATGCATACTCAAGAAATTTGGTAATCCCTTGAAGCCCATGCATGAAAGCTTCAACAACAAAGGAGCATGGAACAATCATTGTCTTCAAATCCAATCCCCAAAAAGGACTAGTATGAGCTAAAGCATCACTCAACCCAAGGGATAGATTGTCAAACATGTAATCATGTTTTGGTCCTTCTTTCTCCCAAGCTTCATAGGTATCAATTCTGAAATCTCTTTTCCTTGTTGTTGTAATGAAACCTTCAACAGCTATCAAACTATGTTTCAACACCTCGAAGTCAAAGATGTTGAAGTCACCATGATTCAACGCTTCCCATATGGAGACTATATCCTCTAACCCACTTACGCAATCACTAACAAGCAGCCTCGGAAGATTACCAATGACAAAGTGTGACATGTCCTCATGGTTTGATATCAAATCATCAATAAACTGGAAACCGTACTCTATCTCATGCTTGGTCACTTCACCACATGAGTCATCTTCCATCACAAAGAGGGGATTGTCATAAGTTGCCTTTGCACCTACTTCAAAGAGAGGATTATCAAGAATTTGAAAATCATTTCTTTCCTCTTGCTCCAATCCAACTTGATGATACAAATCTGCTCTTGCAACTTCTGATATTTTTGGAAAATACTCTAAGTCAAACTCCTCTTGAAGATTGTCAAGCTCATCAATTACTTGTTTGATTTCTTCAGCTCTTTGTTCATTCTCTTGCTCCCTAAAACATTTGAAATCAGCAAGCTAATCTTTTGCCTCCTTAAGTGCCACCTGAGTATCTTCTAACATATTTTTTGTTGGTTCAAGCTCATGGTAAGCTCATGAGACTCCCTTTGAAAGCTTCTCCATCAAATGAATTCATTGGCATCTAACTTGGAGGCAGCCTGACTAGACTTGTCTTATATCTTGGCGTCTAGCTCAGGGGCAGCTCAACTAGACGTTTCTTTTACGTGACTTTCCTACAACACAACTTGTAGCAGCCACAGGCTTCTCTAATTAGTCTTGCTCTGCAGGACCAAGAACCTGTAGAGCTTCTTTGCATCAAGCTTACCTTGCAGGACCAAGCACCTGTGAGGACCAATCAGACTTTGTGAAGCCTCTTACATCTGGCCCCCCAGAACTGAGAACCTGGGGCACCTCCTTTGCAAGTCCAAGGACTTGTGAAGCGCTTATATCCTACGGGATCTCTTTGTTCGAATTTGTAGCTCCGAGGAACTACAGAGCCTTTTGTTCACCTTCAATAGGTCTGAGGGCCTACGAATCTTTTGTTCACCATCCATAGGTCCGAGGGCTTGCTAAGCTTTTGTTCACCTTCCATAGGTTTGTGTGCTTTTGATCACGCTTTTGATCACCTTTCGTAGGTCCAAGGGCTTGCAGAGCTTTTGTTCACCTTTCGTAGGTCTAAAGACCTATGGTGCTTTTGTTCAAATCTCCGTAGGACCGAGTACTTGTGGGGCCATCTCTCTCTTCTCTTCTCAATTGTATATACTAGATCGAAGACTTGCATCTTCTTCATCCTGAGTATATACCTTCTTCCTTTCTTCAACATTGGTTGCTTCTTTGACTCTTGGGTGCATTCTTCTCTTGAAGCAATCAATCCTTACATTCTTCTCTTCGTTTAAGAATTCTTCTATGTGTTATTTCTTAATTTGGGGACAACGCATAGTACTAAGACAACCTTCTACATTGAGGTCTCTTTCACTTTGCTGACTGAAATCCTTTAGTTTGTTGTGTGCTTGTGTATATGTGTTTTTATATTCTAACTCCATGATGTAATGGCTTTTTATGTTCTAATTCTAAAAATGTTGTCTTGTGCAGGTCTTTCTTGTCTAATGTGTTTGTTTTGTAGGTCTTTAGCCCAAGGGCATGCTTCTTTGGTTTGAAGAGTTATTTGCTTCCTCTATAGTATCCTTTCGGTATCACGATGTTATTTATGTTTAGTAGATTTCCTTTAGTGTGCATATTAGTGTAGATTCATATGCTCGCTAAAGTGGGGGCAAAATGTAATGTCGTAAAATTGCACCCCTTGCAATTTCACATACATTTTCGTATCCACTTTGGTGACCACTCCCTTAGTATTTGTGTAGGCTCATTTTAGCCCTTGCATCAACCTTTTTCCCCTCTCAGGATGCTCAAGACCGCTTTTCAATAGCTACCATTGTGCGTCAGCTTTGCATCAAACCTTGTGTTTTTCCCGTTCTTGTCATTTTGTAGCGTAATGTGTTTGGACACTAGCGCACTGCGCGAACGTTTGTACACTGCACTAGCGACCTATGACTTTTTGACGTTCAAACGACCAATTCCAAGTGCCTTGCCACTTGTCAGCAACTTTTGTCGATGGTAACAACCCGAGATGCCTTGTAATGGCTCAAGAAGCTTTTTTTGCCTCATATTCTCTCTTTAAATGCTATCTTTTCAATTCATTTCCTCCTATAGATCTTTCTAGCTTTGGCTCTTGCCTTTTCCTCTTCTCTTGGTCTTGCTCACTTGCTTTCACAGCTCACTACAACAACACTCTTGCGTTCTCACAACGCCCTCTACAACTCTCTTGGCTCTCGCAACTTTCTCTCTCTTTGGCTTCCTTAAGCCTTGCAACTGATATCTCTCATCTTGTGCTTGCGAGCATCTTGGGATTTGTCACATCCTTTATCTATTGCATCTCTATTTCGTGATACAGGTTCTCCTCCTTGAGCAGGGATTACTTTTATCACTCTTGCTTTCATTTCTACTTATTATCTCTATTTGGTTGTCCATGGAGGTGGGAACACCAAAACAGGGGTTTGACTAAGGCAAACCCTTATATAGCCCCAACATTTCTCTCGATCTTACGTATGTAGGTATTGAAGATATTTACTTGCTGGAGGCTTCATTACTTGGGTTGCTGTGAGTAGTTTCTATCTCTTATTCTCTTACTTTATCATTTATACTTCACTTTATTTCAGTTCTGTTATATTCTATTACCTTCCCGCATTCTTAAGAATTCTTAGCAATCTGATTGTCAGTAGTCATTTAGTTGTCTTTTGTGATAAACTTGATTTCTGGTCCGTACGGAACTCCAGCGCGCCACGCTACCGCCCCTATTCCGCGCTACCGTCCTTTGGCCGAGACCCCGTCAATCTGTGCAAAAGACCTTTGTGATCTACTCCTTCTAATTATAGAACTCTCGCTTTGTTCCTTGAGATAGTTTAGGGCAGTTCACTCCTGCGGATTCTCTTGAGAATAAAGAGACTCGTGAGCAGCAAATCCCAGGAGTCAAGTTGAGGCAAGTATACTATCAACTACTCTTCAAGGATATCATTGTAGTATAGAGTCAAACATAACCAAGACAACTGCCACTAGTTGTAGAATTTTTCAATTCCTAGTGTATCACAACAGACGCTAATTACATCACAAAAAAGAACAATGTCAAAAAATTACAAATCTTAGCTTGTGATTGCTTGAGGACAAGCAATCTTGGGTAGGGTGGACTGTGATGACCTGTATTATTCCCTAAATCGCAGCGGTTAATTATTAAAGACAGCAGTTGGAGTTATTAATAATGCAATAAATAATATTAAAAAAGGCAACAACAAAAAAAGAAAAAAGTTAGAAGATGAAAAAAATAAGAAAAAGACAAAAAATAAAAAAAATAAAAGGCAAAAGTCAAAAGTCAAAAGAGGGCAGCCATCATGTTAAAGAAAGAACAACCATTAATTAAATGAATTAGTTTACAAGATTATGATTGTGTGTTTAAAGGCAAAAAACATACTCCAAAACAGCGAATAGCATTTATGAAAATAGCAGCGATCATATTAGTAGCAAGGTTAATCAAAGCAAAACAACGATTCATATCATTTAGTAAAGACAATGAATTTAGAAATAATCACATAAGGCAGAGGTGAATAAATAAAAGGGAGTAATCACCTTTTCAAAGGCAGCTCTTAAATAGAGAGGGGTGCATCCCTTGTAAGAGGTGCATTGATTATATAGTGGTGAGACTATTCACCCCACCTTGATAGGTATATATAGAGGGTTGGAGTCAATTTGTGGAGAAGAATATAAATCAATTAAAAATCTGAATAAAACGGCAGATTGGAAGAAATGGAATATCATTTGGAATTGGAGCAGATGTCAAGAAGAAATATGTGTGAATAAGAAGATAGTTCAATGAGAGATATATGAAGACAAATGATAAATCAATAATAAGGGGAGTAAGTTATATATATATATACGCATTTTTCCTTATATATATATATAAGGAAGAATACATTATTCCTTTATGCGACTGGGTCGATCTTTCAATAATCACCTTATATATAGGGAAGTGTGAAATATATATATATATAGATATCTAGGTGATTATTGGAAGCTTGAAATCAATTAGAAATAATTATATATATATATATATATATACACGATTATGCAATGATGATGCTTGCAGCAACTATTGAGCCTTTATGATTATTTAATATAAATATGGATAATAAATTCTTATTCCTTTGATTTTCATAAAACAATCATATTAGGAATTGGCAAGGAAACATGTTAGGGAAGGGCGGTATAAGTTCTCTCAATGTAAGTACACCTACCTAAGTTGGATGGAATTGTCTTGGTTGGATGTTCCTGCCACTTGGGGCCAGGGGGGGTATGAGCACACCATTGGGCTTAATTGAGATGAATGATGTATAGGTTCTCAAATTGTAAGAACACCACCCTAAGTTGAATGGAATTGTCTTGGTTGGATGTTCCTGCCACTTGGAGCCAAGGGGGGTATGAGCACGCCCTCGAGGCTCACTGTGATGAACACATTTCTAGCAACCTATCATGCATTTCTCTCCAATCCCTACCATGATTGGTTATTGAAAAGAGTTTATAGATTGGATTCAAGCTTAGGTTGTTATTCATTATTTCATAAATGTTAATAGTTCATTTATTCTTAAGTTCAATATCTATTATATAATTTACTATGGAACATTGTTTGTAAAACAAACAATTTTATGTTTTGTAATTGTCCCTTAAGGAAAATTCAGTCATACTCCAAGTAGAGGACATTACACAATTTGGCATTTATTAGCCTACGATTGGCATAGCAGAAAGAAGGAACATCAATCAAGTGAAAAGGAAATCTGGCGATAAAAATTGAAATTTACGAGTTTCATCAAAATATTGACTGCTTGTTAAGAAACATTTATTAGATTTACAGTGGCTCGACTAAGACAAGATAATGAACATATTTAACTAATTCTTAGATCTAATGAGAATTGGCTATAACTAGAAAAATAAAATTGTCAAGGGATGTTCACACAAAGAAAATCCATTGTTGTTAACACTAGAGGGCAGAAAATACAAGGCCTGCATCTTTCAAGCATATCTGTAATGTCCCCTTCTCAGTGATCACTCCTGGTGGACATATTAGCCTACTTAATTCCTGTAGACTATAGTCGAGATAAGGGAATTAATTTATTTAATTGTTTAATATTACCTAGCAAGAAAAGTACAATTAAAAAGGTAATGTTAAATAATAATTAAACAGAGTTATAAAGTGACTTTTGGAAATATTAAAAAGCCACTTTATTTAATTTATTGAGTGGGAAATAAAGCAAGAGTTATAAAAGGTGATTTTGGAGCTCATTTGTACTATGCTTGTTTATTTTCTCAAATTCACTTGTGGAGAGCTTCTTGGAGTTCTTGGTCTTGGGGAAGAGAAACCCTAGGGCAACTGGTTTTTGTGGTGAAACAATTCCACCCTAGCTGGTTCATGGGGAAGACTATTCAGGTTTTCCAGTTGGGCGATTAAGGCAATTTTGTAAATCTCCTGCGGAGACAAAATTGTTGGCAACGATTGACATTTATATTGCTTAAGAGGTTGAGGCTGGCATCCAAACTTGAGGAGGTTTAGCACATTAAATTGGTCGCCATATATCTGCATATCAGAGGTTATTTGTTGCTGGGCATAGCTTCAAGGGAACCTGTGAATCACCATAAACCCTCAGCACTGAGTGTTAGCAGAAATCAGGGCAAGGTCATGGCACTTGGGGGAGTTTGTGGGTCTGATTGGCAGGCCGTAAGTAGCATAAGAAGGGCGCAGGTATATCTAAATTCCATCGCCATCCCTTTTGCGGCCGTGAGAGTCCTGTGTATGGGGTGTGTGGGCATGTGTTGATGAGACGTGAGCTTTCAGGTACAGAGCAGCAAGTTTTAACCAGCCGTGGGTCTTCATACAGAGGCTGCGTGGGAGTTTGTGAGTCCAATCTGCCTAAGGAAGGTTCGTGTGGTGAAGGACAGACCTGGCGTGAGGTTTGTACAGACTAATACACATTTTGCAAGGAGTTTGAATGCTGGTTTGGCCCAGACGTGAGCAGCTACAGGTCTGGGTAACATTTTACAATATTCTGATCATCATTGATGCACAGTTCAGTCTGATATTAAAGTGTAAATCATCTACTATTGTTGCACAGTCCAAATATCAATTATATGTAATTCTGTAGTTGTTAATGCTCAGTTTGAATGAGTAAATGATTGTTTCTTCATACAATCATCTGTATCATTGTATCACAGTCAAATGTAATGGAAAAAGGAAGTGATTTCTGGTTATTAAGTCTGTTTGTACCTTTCCCTTGAAAACTGCAATACATCCATGCAATGAAATATAATATGTTTGACAAAATGGAACATCTGTCAAACTGAAAACAATTGAAAAATACCGTTCAGTTTGGAAGGGATTTTTACAGCAGAATAGTATATAACAGCTTCAGTTGCTGAGCCAATTAACATTCATTATTATACAGTACACTCTATATAATAATGGTACCTTGTTATTTCTACAAGTTATAACTTTTGAAATGTCAAAAAGAAAAACAATGGCGTGCAGAAATTGTTACTCCACCTCCTCAAAACTTTCTGCTGTAGCAGCACACAGATAACCAGTACTTCGCCTTTCATCAAATGACTCTGGATTCTCCTTAATCTGCAAAAATGAGTGAACATCAATGAAATATGAATGAACAGCTCATAGACCTAAAAGTTATCAATGAGTGAACATCAATGAAATATGAATGACTAGCTCATAGACCTCAAAGTCATCCTGTCAAAATATATAAAAGATCATCATACCCATATCTGCACTACAAGCATTAAACTAAGACCGATGCTGATGCATATGTTTCCACCAAGAATATCAGCAATCCTCATTGCTTTATCTGGTCATCCTGGCTTTCTAGAACCAGGCAGAGCTTATGTGTCTTGAAATTTCACTTT
Source organism: Sequoiadendron giganteum (assembly GCA_007115665.2). Lineage (NCBI taxonomy): Eukaryota > Viridiplantae > Streptophyta > Pinopsida > Cupressales > Cupressaceae > Sequoiadendron > Sequoiadendron giganteum. The sequence continues at coordinate 353,028,651 of CM021102.1, forward strand.
TGCCTTATCCATCAACTCGCTTTTAATGAAAGCATATCATATCATCATGAAGTTAATACTTTCAGTATTGTCACACAAACAAACCTCTATAATTCTTGATGGGTCTGAGTTTACTCCAAAAATTGAAGCAGAATTGTTCATATAGTGACTGGCTCGCAAAATCGTTCCATCCCCTCCAATTGTAATGACCAAGTCAATGTCACTGATTGGTGCCACTAACTCATCACCCACAACTGTCTTCCATTCAAGGGGTTTCCGACGCAATATATCCTCACAGAATTTCACTGTCTCTATATGAGTCTTGTGCCGGTCTACTAGATTGCCAATTACCTGCAGTGACAGTAAAAAACAAGAAATTTGGCATTGGTGTGCATAGAGGGCAAATGATTTATTTTTGGCGGAGATGCAAAGATCTAAATATACATTAAAATCTATTTGATATCTAAGGATGTTCTCAATTAGTGATGTGTGCTTTCATCTTAAAACTAGCTGTAAATCAAACAAACATAAATAGAATACCTTCATTAGCTTACTAGGTATGCATGGGATTGAAATTGATATTGACAAATAGTTCAAATTAAGTTACAAGGCATCAAGGACATGCAGAATGGTGGATGCTCGAAGGAGTTACTGCAGTTAACAAAACTACCTCTTGAAGCTAGAACATAGAATGTTGTTATATAATCATGGATATTCACATGATATAAATAAGCTGAAGAATATGTGCCTTGCCTCAATTTGGTATATAAGGCCAGGGAGTACCATATGTCAAAAAAATTGTGAAGACATAAACTAGAAGCATACAAAATGACAAACACAGAAATGCTACAGCAAATAATACTTTCTTTTTTATTTATTTTTATTTATATTTCTTCAGAACAGCACATAAGCATAGATATTCATCAGAGTAATACACCTTACTAGACACACCCACATATAAAACTAGACATTCCAGATGTCACTTTGAATGCAGAACTACTGCTTAAGAAGCCTGATCTCTGCACCTCAAGGGTTTTGTCTCCAAGCCATAGCTGCTGAAACACAACATTCAGCCCAGGATAAAGGAATGATTTTTATTTTATCAAAGTTTTAAATTCTGCTTCCTCAATCATAGGCAGTCATTCCTCAATTAATGGTAGTTGACTGACAAGTTCCTCTCTAAAATTTAAATTGATAGCAGCAATCTGGCAAGTTCATTCCTTATTTAACTAATCCTAACCAAAAGTAACCTCAGTTCCAACCAACTAACCACACACCCTCCTTGTTCCAGTCCATAACAGTTCTAACTGATTGACAGGTATGGACAGTTGTGAATCCAACCAGTTGTGAATCCAACACCAAACACGGCCTCTCTAACTGAAAGACTCAATCATTGATCAACAGGAAGATACCCAAATACAGCCACCTTATTCCAAAAAAACCAATTCCAAACTGAAAACTGAAATTAACCACATACTTGCTACTCCTATGCTGCCAAAAGACAAACCCAGCTATTTGAATTAAAAAAGGGGACATGATAAATCCTTCCTTCTTAAATTTCCCTCAAGCAAGACAAAGCTAGGTGATCTATGATATTAGCCAACTCGCTTTTGTGACAGAAGATCTGCTGGTGATAATACATCCTCATCCACCCTCTCATCATCAATATCATCATTCTCCACACTTTGAATTGCTATGCACAGCTTAAGCTCTCCCTCATCATCAAAGTACACTGAAATCCAATATACTTCTCCCTTTCCCAAGATCCTATGTGTTGGGTCCTATTGGCATACACCCAAATCTCATGATCAAACTTGTTGTTGTCATCACAGTGCCTTCCTTTTTGCCCTCATATCTTCTATTGATCAACTTTTGTGTGCTCTCCTTGCTGCAACTTATGCAAATGCATTGTCTTTAATTTATCCACCACTGCCTGGTGAACCGTTCTGTTATACTTGCCTACTTCCCTATGCTTTGTGGTACTCAATTTTATCTTGCAGTGCCTCCTAATGACTCGTTATGATTCCCTATCACACACCTTCCTTGCTATTGGTACCACATGTGCTCCTAATCTATTTATTTTCACCACAAAGGGATTGTACTTTAGTTGTTCAACTTTATTGCTCCCCCAACAGTGGATTTTCTTATGTGTGGTAGTTCCTCTTGGACTATTGTGGCTGTGCATGACCTTTCAGGTGTAATCTTATGTTGCAACAGCTTGCCTATGATCTCATAGCCTTTTTGCAACGGTGATGGCATTGTGTGGGCCTAGTTTTCCTTTATGATGCATCAATATTTTTGCAATCCTTTGGTGTGCCTCATCTTCATGTGCTCACACCAACAATAGGCGTTGTTGTTAGGGATTGCCTATGTGGTACCGGGTGGCCACGTGAGTTCATGTGATGGATTTCTTCACCATTGTGGTAGGTTCTTCATTGCTTCCAATTGGCTTGGCATGCCCACAGTGATGTTGTCTTTAGCGGTGTGCTCAATCTTTTCTGCCGTGGTTGCATGCTCTTTGTCTTGGCAATGGATGTTCTTGTGCAATGGCTACCCTTGTCTGCATATGCCTCTCACAATCATCCAAGTGGTCTACAATACATTCTAATGTCATGGTGATATGTCCCCCTCACATTGGAAATATTATGCCCACAATGATGCTCCTTTGCCTTTGCAATGTGTTTTTTCCCCACAATGTTCATCTTTCAACCAATGGTGTTCTTATGGGGGTAAGGTGGTTGGTTTGTTGCTGTAATATTCCCCCTTAATTTTTTCGAATTTTATCAGCACAAAATCACCACCATTAGCATTAGCTCCAAATATAAACCAGCTTGGAAAGTAATTCTTCACCTTTTGATCACCAAAATCCCAATGTGAGCGAGGTGAGAGCATACGGTGTCGGGGATCATTAGCAATTGGAAAGTGAAATTACAATGCTACTAGGCGGCTAGCCGACCATGAATGAAAAGTAAATGCTGGAAATACAAAAGTAGGCGGATAATTAGCCATAAGCTCGACCACTTATTCAGTGGGAGCAAACTACTTACAAATAATAAGGCGGCAAGCCGACCATGAATCCGATCTACCAGTTATTCAGTGGGGGGAATTATTAAACTTAAATGTGCTGAGATATAAATGCATCAACCACTTATCTAGTGGGAGCTAGATACAAAACTTAATTGCAGCAAATAAGTAAATGACTGTTAGTACTACTAACCAGCCGTACAAATAATGAATTTTCAGCTACAAAACATGTCAGAATGAAAGCCAAATACAACCAATGATTAAGGACATTATCCTTAACTATTTACAATGATTACAATCAGATTTTAGCCTCTAAACATCAGAAAATCAGAATTATTTCAAGTCTGAATAGAAAAAGTAAACACAAAAATTCAAACCATCAAGTAAGAAAATCACCAAATTGAACACCACTTCAAATCAGCTCGGAAAGACTTCAAACAGCAGTCAACTAAAGCCTCTAACCAAGACGTCCAAATTCCAATGATCAAATGGTGCCAAAACAGTAGCAGAGACTTGGCACGAGTCCCAATGCAACCAATAGTGAAGTGCTACGGCCTCCAAGAAGGTTGACCTCTTCTAGAAAAATCAATACTCAAAAATAAATTCTGAAAACTTGCAATTCTAGGCGCCCTTCACAGTAGAACAGCATGAGCCAATACCCAGAATGAAATAAAAATCGATAGCGAAGCTATCAACAGAAATCTACTTCAACCATGATGTTCAACAGCAGAAATAAACAGATTATACAATAGCAACCTGTTTATAGAATTCAAACATTAAGCTCAATTTGCACCTCTGTATGAAGTACAATCTTCAGTCACTATCTAGGAAGCCATAGTTTTAGGGCCAAAGAATGGCATAAAGCTAGAGGTAGGTAATCTTCGTTGCAAAGTCTGAACTCAGTTCAACAGCATAACATTATCAAATTCCCAAAAGATAAGAATGAAGGAAGCAAGGCCTCAATAAATAGACTCTTCAGCTAGAAAATGAATCAATTTGAAACCTCCAAGAAAGAACCTTTTAGCTTCCTCATGGGACGCCACCTTTTCACTTGGCAAATAAAAATATAAAATTAACTTTTAATCCCACTCCTTAGGCGTCCAAGAGGAAAGGCATATATTTCAACGTTTTAAATATTTAAAACATCAACTTAGGATGTCCGCATTAAGTCCCACTTTTAAAACAACTTGAAAGTCATATGCCTAGACCAAGGGGTCCAAAGTAATAATAAAGTATTAATGTGACTTAAGTTATTAATCTTCCCAAACAAGCTCCTGTAACAAGAGCAATGGTAAAATATTTTATATTATTTACGATAGAGATGAAATCTCTATATAGTGTACAAAGATTTACAAAAATAACAATTTTCTAAAAAGAAACTAAAAGAAGAACGAAAACGATCTTATCAACAACATTATTGAGCATTAATTAAATAATAAATATTATTTTAATACCCTCCCTTAATGCTCAATCTGTCAACTACACCAAGATGCCCCCTGAATTTTACAAACTTATCTGAACTAAGTGACTTGGTGAGAATATCTAATGTCTGCTCCTCTGTCAAAACATACAGCAACTGAACTGATCCATCTTCAACAAGCTTCTAAATGAAGTGACAATGAGTTTCCACATGCTTGGTTCATTCATGGAAGACTGGATTTTTGGCAAGTTTGAGAACTCCCTGATTATCATAGAACAAGGGAGTTGGACCTGTTGGAGATATTTGCATGTCCACAAGCATCCGACAAAGCCAAACTGCCTCACAAGTTGTCTTAACTGCTCATTGATACTTTTCTTTTGTCGAGGAGAGAGCCACTGCCTACTACTTTTTACTAGTCCAAGTGACTGCACCAGATCCCAAACTGAACACATACCCAGATGTTGATTTTCTATCATCAACAGAACCTACCAAATCTGAGTCTAGGATCGTGACTTCTAGTGTAAAGAAGTCCATAATCAGAAGTGCCCTTTACATAACACAACACACACTTCACTGCTACCCAATGATTAGCCTTGGGGGTTGTCATGAAGCGTGAAACGTAGCTCACTGCAAAACTGAGGTCAAGTCTAGTGGTAGTGAGATAGATGAGGCTACCCACTAGTTGCCTGAACAATGATTCATCCACTACAGGTTAGTCAGACTTAGTTGACAACTTGAGCCCTTTTTCCATGGGTGCGGAGGCAAGTTTGCAATCCTGCATTTGGAACTTATCCAGTAGACTTCGAGCATATTTGGACTAGGAGATGAAGATACTACTCTTGGTCTGCAAAACCTCAACAGCTAAACAGTAATGCAAAATTCTCAAATTTGTCATGTCAAATGTGTTGCACAAATCTTGTTTAATCTCAAGCAAACAAATGTGTCCAGCTGCCAGTAATGATCAGGTCATCCACATAGACAACAAGAATAAGAATATCACAACCAGTATGTTTGACATACAGATTAGAGTCAGATGGACTCCTCTAAAAGCCATGATTTGTGAGGTACTTGTCAATCTTGATGTACCAAGCCCAAGGAGCCTATTTCAAGCCATAGAGTTCTTTTACCAATCTGCACACCTTGTGTTCTTTACCGGCAACCTTGAGCCTTGGAGGTTGCATCATGTATACTTCTTCCTTCAACTCACCATTGAGAAAAGCACTCTTAACATCCATCTGATGGACTTTGCAACCAAACTGGGCTGCTAAGGCAAGGACGAGCCGAATGGTACTCATCTTGGTTGTAGGAGCAAAGGTCTCCACATTGTCAAAGTCTTCCTTTTGTGAGAACCCCCTAGGAACGAGATGAGCTTTATACTTGTCAAGGGTTTCACCAGCTTTGTACTTAACCTTATACACCCATTTGCAGCTAATGGGCTTCTTCCTTGGAGGAAGATCAGAAAGAACTCAAGTGTGATTCTTCTGAAGACTCTGGTATTCAGACTCCATAGCCTTTTCCCACTCAAGAATTCCTTTAGCCTCTGAATATGTCTGAGGCTCATAGACACTGTGAATGTTGGCCATGAGAGCAAAATTAACTATATGTTGTTGTTTGCTCTTGTTTCTAGATGATCTCCCCTCAATGAGCTCATCATCATGAAGATCACCAATAGTCTTAGCCCACCATTTAGGCCGGAGAGGAGAAGTGCCAACATTAGATGTAACAAGAGGAGCTGGAGCTGGATCTAGAACAGGTTCATCAGGTGGAAGATCAATATCATCCGGAGGAAAATGAGGTTGAGCATCATCAAAGACAAAATCTTCATCATCCCTCCCATTAGGTGGACCTAACGGAAGACAAACACCCAAATCAAAAGCTTTCAAAGGCAAATCCTTAGAATCCTGCACAGAGGAGGGAAGGAGAAAGGGTCCTTGATCTTCATCAAAGACAACATCCCAACTGAAAATGAGACAATCAGTGTCTACATCAATCAACCGGTAAGCCTTATGGTTGTCACTATACCCTGTGAACATAATCTTTTGACTCTTGGAATCCAACTTTGAGTGCTTGGCATCTTGAATCCATACCATAGTTATTGTGAGACTGGTACTGGTACTAGTACGGCTTTTTTTTTTTAAATAGGAGACGGGGGGGTACTTGGAGACGCCATTTTTTTAATATAAATTAAAAAAAATAAAAATTAATAATTTATAGAAAATCTGAAAATAAATATACTAATTTATAGAAAATCTGAATATATGATGACATTGAACTTTCAAAACAATAATTTAATCACTCTTAGACGCATCACATACATTATGCTTTAATTTTTAAAGTTTCAAATGTTTAAGCTTTAAAGTTTTTTTAGGTATTTTAGCAGGAGACGTCATTTTTTGCAACAAGAGACGGCAGGGTACTCGGGAAACTTCGGTGGAAGTCTCCAACCTCCTGGAGACGTCTCCAAAGACGGTACCGGTCTCCGAGACGCGTCTCTGAGGGGGGGAGACGTGTCTCCCGACAACTATGATCCATACATATGCTAAAGAGCCAAAGATTTTCAAATGACTGATCCTAGGTTTGCGACCAATCCAAGCTTCTTCAGGAGTCTTCCCCTTAATAGCCTATGTAGGAGACCGATTAAGGAGATAGACAACAGTGTAGACTGCTTCTGCCCAAGATTTATTAGGAACACTCCTATGTACATGGAGTGCGCCATCTCAACAATTGTACAATTGCACCGCTCTACAACACCGTTTTGTTGAGGAGTGTAGGATGTGGTTAACTGGTGTTTAATGTTGTGTGTATCACAGAAGTTGGAGAAAACAATAGAACAAAATTCCGCCCCCCGCCCCCCCCCATTATCTGACCTAAGAGTGATTATAGAACAACTAAACTCTTTTTCTACTAAGGCCTTAAACTTCTGAAATACATTAAACACATCTGATTTTTGTCTAAGAAAGTACACCCACATTTTACGATTGAAATCATCAACAAAAAGCAAGAAATACCTACAACCAATAACAAAAGGTGTTTTCACTGGCCCACATACATCAGCATGAACCAACTGGAGTACCTTAGAGGCTTGCCATGAGTCACCATCCGTGAATGGTGTCCTATGCTACTTCCCAACCTGACAAGCTCCACAAACGTGGTGCAGGAGCACCTATTTGATTTCATGCCTCCATGAGGCCAATATGTAATAGGTGTTTTAAGAATGCTTAGGGATCATTAAATAAGGTCTTTCAAGACCATTATATTGTATTTGAGTCTTTTGATAGGCATTAGGATGAGTTATGTAGTCATTTTGTCCAATTTGCAAAAACTAGAAAATGTTGTCAAAATAAGGTCCAAAATAGGTTCAAGATGATTTGTCATGAGGACAAGGTCTTGGAATGCCATTTTATCATATAGTTAGTCAATTTATGGATCTAGAAGCATGGAGGGATTCAAAAGTCGAAAAAAAAAAAAAATCTTGTAAAATCGTTATCAAGGTAAAGTGTAAAATTGACAAATGGCAAGTTAGGGAGTTAGTAGGGTAGTTAGAGTTGGTTGTAGTCACTTGATTTGGAGTGGAAACCTTTAAAAGGATGAAGAATCTCAAGCAAAAGGTGTGGGTGAATGTAAATAATGGAGAAATCTATGAAAAACCCTGTTTTTGTATGCAAAATTTTGTGTTTTACTAATAAAACATGATTGCAGACTTTTGTACAGCCATGTACAGCCTTATTTTCAAGGGGCAGCCATTGGGATTGATGCACCTACGAGTTTACTTCATTTTTCTTTTCGTTTCATTCAATTTCATGCAAGTATGAAGAAGTTATGACAATTTTACTCCAGGCGGTTAAGTTCAGATTTACACAAGGCAGCAAGCAATAAAAATTGCATATCTTCCATTTTAACCATTAGAAATTCGTAAAAAACTTGCATGAAGGTCTGTTTTGAGGTTATGAATGATTTCACATTGGTTTCATTTATTTTTGAGAAGATTTAGATGAGTTTTGAAGATGCCCTAGTGCTGGGCAGTGCTAATTTTTTCATGAAAATGAGGAACCAAGATAGTGTTTTGGCAAACTAACGAAGCTAATGGTCCTATGGGTGTTTGGTGAGTTTGCAGATGGAATGTGAGATGTTTGGAGCATTGAGTTGATTAAGAAAGGCTTGGGTGTATGATTTCCATTAAACCCTATGGTTTTGCATGGAAAAGTGAGGGTTTCAAGGGGCTGCATTGTAGAACCCTGTAGGTGGAAGCTAATTGGAATTAGAGGTTTGTCACTTGTATCATGACTGTTTGAAGTGATTTTGTGGAGATAGGTCGATTGGAAGATACTTCCTTTGGAAAAAGGGCTAATTCACTAGCCTAGGACAGTGGTGTGTTGTTGGTTCTCAATTTTTGTTCAAAGAAGTCTATTGCTTTTCACATATGTTGTGTAACCATTTAAAGGGTATCTTAATCCATCATTTGTTTGGTAAGTGTTTTGGGAAGGTATTAAGAAAAGTGCCTAAAACCGGGTTAGAGGTGTTACTAGTACAGTCCTAGTCAAGAGTGATTTTTGATGGGATCTTTGAAATCTGTTTTGAGGTTGGTCTGAAACTCATTTGATTACCATTGTAAGGAGGTTACCACCCCTCTCTACATCAAAACGCCATGATGTTGAGTCTGATCTAAGGTAAACCAGGTACAAGTCCCTCCCATGCTAGCTAAGAGAGATAGTGCACATTTAAGTGCCCATACCGCTGATGCCAGAGACTAGTAATAGCAAAAAATTTGGCTGCCATGGCTAACTGTGGAGAATCACTTGTATCCACAAGTCTGTATAGACCATGATCCTCAATACCAACAGCCACAGTGGTGCGAGTCTCTCGATCAGCAATCAAACATTTGTGTGCACTGAATACCACATCCAACTGAGGAGAGTGCCGCATAATTTGACTAACAGAGAGAAGGTTTTCCATGCCAGGAACGTAGTATATATTGAGGAATATGAGATTCCTCCCACCAGACTGAATTTGAATAGTGCCCTAACCGACAACGATATACTCTTCTCCTCCAAAAATATCTAAGTCAGTGAAAGGAGAGAAGTCTGTGAACCAATCACGTTGATGGGTGAAGTGTTGCGAAGCACCTGAATCAATGTACCTGGCAGAGGACTTCACATGATCTGCAGGTCTTTTAGCCATAAATGCATAAAAGGCAAATTCCTTTTGCTCAGTGTGCTCGACAACATTTGTTTTCGACTGAGACCCTCCTTGCTTCTTATGTTCAGAAGCCAAATGCTAACTACCTTCCAACATTATGTTGTTCAAAGATGCCATCGTTCACACTTTCCGAATCACGAAAAAACGAGCTACACAAAAAAGGTTCAAAAATTTGAATGCACCCGACACAAATTCGAATGCACTGAAAATGGAGTTTCAAGCACAAAAATCGAGGCAAATATGTTTGCACAAATTCCAATGCACGAATTACGAGGCACCCTGAAAATTCTGATGACTAACCAAAAAAAATTTCGAAAAAACCCAGAAAGAATTTGTGATCACAAAAAAAAATCGATTTGAATTTGAGGATTTATTGCAAAAACCCTAGGCGCCAAGATTTATCAAAAAAAATGTACAGGAAGCACGCCTGAGAGCTGGAAAAACACATTTGAAATCACGTGCACAAAAAAATGTGTCAGAAAACGTGCCCAGCAACCGAAAAAACGTGCAGGAATAGAGTCGCACATAGAAGACAAGACAAAACGTGTCCAAAAAAAAACAGAATCGTGCCCAAAAACTGGATGAAACACGACCTTGAACACATCTCAAATTGTGGGGAGAAAGCTGAAGATGCGGCCCAAACAGAGATACACAGCCAAGAAAGTGAAAACTTGACCAAAAAAACCAAAAATCACACCCAAAAAAGAAACAGAAATCGTGCCATGATGCAAAGAGACAGGTAAATGGTGCCCAGAAAGGTTCTCACGCATGCTCGAAAAGACAACTGAAAGTCGCACGAATCAAGAGGGAACCTTGTCGATGAGAAACGCCCAGAAAAAAACAAAGAAAAACCCCACACAATTTTAGAAGAAGATGCAAAATACAAGAGCCCAAAAAAAACTCGAATTATGGCTTTGAAACAAGCCCACGAATTTTTTTTTCTTCAAAGAAAATTGGCGCCCAGAATGAACTCACTCTGATACCATGTAACAAGAGCTATGGTAAAAAAAATTATATTATTTACAATAGAGATGAAATCTCTATATAGTGTACAAAGATTTACAAAAATAATAGTCTTTTAAAAAGAAACTGAAAGAAGATCGAAAACGATCTTATCAACAACATAATTGAGCATTAATTAAATAATAAATATTATTTTCATAGCTCCAAGACGAAAGAAGAAGCCAATGCCCAAACTGAACTGCCTCACTGCCAAATATGGAATGAATGACTGGAAATGACTGTGTTGCTGCTAGGATGACACTGCTATAAAAAGAACTTACCAAAATAGCAAATTGCTATTAATAGTAAGTGTTTGCAAACTTCATTTGAGCAACAACTAAGCAATAATCAAGACTTACTAAAAATAGTAAGTGCCTGGAAAGGTTGAGTGATTTAGATGCATGTTACACCACTTTGGAGATCTCTGAAAACCTAGAAATACCCAAAAACCTTTCTTGCATGCAAGGTATTTGCCAGAATTGCATGTCATTTTCTTAACATGCATGTCACCACATCCTGAAGCTCTCCAAAATCCCAGAAAGCTCCCTTAATCTCACTTCCAAATTCCTGCATGCGGGCCTCTAAAATCCAAGTTGAAACTTCTTATAAAATAGGAAACCCTAATTTCCATTTATGATTAGCCTACGGGTTTCTGGAAATAGGCTAATTCCCATTGAAGAGTGTAGAGCTAAAATGGGGGCATTACAGTTGCCTTGTTCCTTACGTTGTGATTGCATGCACTCTTTTGGTCACATATTTTCTTGCAATAGATTAGCATATTGTTACAACAACATGTTAGATGTTTTCATTCTACATTGGACTTCTAGTTGCTTGTGGATTCGTGTAATGTCCCTTTTTCAATGATGACCTCATTGTGGAATGATAGCCTATTTCAGGAAATCTGTAGGCTATTCAAATGAGCAAATTAGGATTTTTGATGTTCCTGCTCAGCTTGGCTTTCTGATGTTTTGAAGTTAACTTACTATTTTTGGCATTGGCTATTTTTAGTAAGTCTATTTTTGGTAGTAACGTCATCAGCAGCTTTGTTCAGATCATCATCCTATTCTTGGCAATCTATCAGTTTCAGTTTTGGCGTTGATCTTGGTTATCTCCTTGGACTGAGTTTTATACTTAATCATTTTTCATGTCTTGAAGTTGTACCCCACGCCTAGGCTTGATGACTTCATGTTGTTTTAAAAGAGGGGACACGAAGGGGTCGACTATTTGAGCATTTAATGTTTATTTTAAATGTTTATTGTGCAACTTAAACATGGATGCCTAAAGGGAGATGAATAATATTTCATTGATTCAAAATAAAGTGAATGTTTGAGAGGTGGCATCCCTTGGAGGAATTGGAACAGTTTCTTGTTGGGAGTTTCGGGTTGTTTCATTTGCCTTTTGGAGCCTATATATTGATGTTTTGAGTAGAGCTGATTTGGTTGGATTTTGAAAGTAAAGTTATGTTGTTGGACTGAATCCAGAACCTAGCTAAGGGGGACCTTAGCAAATTTAATCCATCCTTCGGGCCTGAAACTATGGCTTCTTAGGTGGTTATATGAGACTGTACTTCACACAGAGGTGCAGATAGAGCTTCAATTCTGATGTTTTTGAACAGGTTACTAATGTATAGCCTGTTTTAAGTTGTTGGTTTCAACATGACTGAAGCGAATTTTTGATCACAGCTTTGCCCATGATTTTTACATTGTTTTGGGTACTAGCCCATGCTGTTCTATTGTGGAGGGCGCCTAGTTTTGCAAAGTTTCGGATTTTAATTCGGATTGTGGAATTTTTGAGAAGAGGTCGACCTTCTTCCCAAGTCATACTTCTTCCTAGCATGTGCATTGGGAATCGATCCCTTTGTTTCTTCCTATTTTCGGCTCGTGTATCCAATGGAGTTGGGATGCCTAGCTCCTAGCTGTATTTTGCTTGTGGTTTGGGAGCATTCTGAGCTATTTTGGAGAAGCTATGTCCATTTTGGTGATTTCTCATCTTGCTGGTCTGATTTACTGTATCTACTATTTCTGATCAGATTAGTTAGATTTTGATATTATGCTAATTTGGGCTTCAATTGCATATCATTTCATATTGTAAATGTTAGTGGTTGATTACTCTAACCATTGATAGTTTTTGGAAACTTATTTTTGATATTTGCAGTTGTATTTCAATTGTTTGTAAAGTTGATTAGTAGTACTAACAGCTATTTGTTTTTATTGCTGCAATTTAGTTTGTTTTATACTCCCACGATTAAGAGGTTGATTTTATAAATCTATCTTTCATTATTGTTTTCCCCCCACAAAAATAAGTGTTAGTGAAGAATAAATACCCCCCACTGAATAGGTGGAATCATGGTTACATGGCTGGCTTGCCGCCTTGTTAATTGTAATAATCTCACCCACTAAATAAGTGGAGGATCCCCATTGTCTTGTGGATGCCTGCTATTAGCAGATGAATGTACTTTCAATTCAGTTTTGCTGCTAACGATCCCTGAAACCATATGCTATTTCCTCGCGCACACTGGGATCTTGGTGAACATTCTTGGTGGGGATTATTTACAAGCTGATTTAGTTTTGGTGCTAACGCTAATCAATGGTTTGATGCTAGTTTCATTGTGTTTAAAAAAATAAAAACTTAAGGGGGTACATTACAATTCATGTCACTTCATCATGGTGTGATTGTATTGTTTTCCATGTCTCAATCGCTGCTTGGTCTGCTCTGCTTCCACATAGACAGTATGCACTCAAATGAAGTTCAAATACTTTACGCACCTTGTCATTTACAAGTCATTCCACCTACCTTATCCTTCCCATGCCTCTTAGGTTGCATTTTAAATACAACTTTTTATGAATGGCTTCACAGGTAGTTGGATGTCTTCTTAACCTCAACATTGCTCCTTGGGCTATTGAGCATATATTCCACAATGAGGCATCATTCAAATGCTCACCTTGAGCCCAATGCATGATCATGGCGGATTTTCTTCATTCAAACTTATCTCCTTGACCTAGTGTTGGATCAGCGGTTGGTTTTTGGTCACACTATTAGGTATCCTCTTTCATCCACACTTATGAAGGCATTGCTTGTTTACCCTTGTCGGGCAAACCTTGCATGATCAAAGGTGGATCCCTCTTCTCAATGGTCTCATTTTTCTCAATGGCCTTGATGTTGAATGATATATATACACACCTGTTTGATGTGTTATAGGTTCACCATTGAGCCAATTTCCTGACCGCATATGTGTCTAGTTATTTTAGGGAATCTAGTGGTGCAGGTTTGATCTGTAAGGAGAGCGAGTATGATTTCTAGATAATAGGAAGGACATTCGAAGAACGCAATGCATGTAAATGGTACGTCTCTATGGAAGTTTGTGATTATTCAAGGAGGTACTCAAACCTAGTTGTGAAAACTCTCTTGCCATATTTGTTGTTATGAATGTAATAGAGGTTAGATGAACATGTGACATCTTCTAATGCATTATTCCATGTGGGTTATTGTACTATTGAGATGGGTTATTGAGTATACATTTTTGCATGAAGTGTTATCTCTTATTTGTATGCATGTTTACACCTAGTTCCGTATATTCTTTGCAAGTGTATCCACCTCTTCCTTGCAGGTCATGACTCTATTGCCCAATGGAGTAGGCACTAGTTTGGTTAGTGATAGACCAAATGTTTCTCCAAAATTGATCATTCCTCTATCCTTAGTAGTTTAAGAATAGATTAGAGTCCTACATGATCTCATGATTCAGTAGTATAACTCAGGGAACATCTTAAGTGACTACAAATTGCTTAGATAGTTAGAGGATCATGTTAGCATGCCTACAACTTGCACTTGTGTATGAAATGTTAAGTGGATTCACTTATGAGGATATTATGTCACTATCATCCTTAGGTGCACATGCAAGGTTGTAGTTATCAGCTTAATAAGAGGTTTTACACACAGCTAGTTAGCCTTTGGCATAGTGACAAATCTTGGGGTGAAGCATATATTGAATATAGCTATAGTTGGTTTAGTCGTGTTCATCATACTTGGCCTGATGTCCTATTGAGTATACATCTAGGAAATACCCTCTCCGGTTTAGTTGAGCCCAAAGATGAAGGCAAGCCTACCCACTCAAAATAATTGGCCCATTCATGCCACAATTTGATCATGTGTCCTATCTATATCACCTATGATGACACCCCTTGGCCTTAAAAGGTGCAAACCTTTAGGATTTGTGGTGTCAGATTTCTAAGAACCATCAGATCCCATGGCTCCTTATCACAAATATCCTCCATGTCAAGCTCTAACTTCAAGCAGCTAATTTTATCTGCTTGGTTGTAGTTACCATGATTTTCACATGCAAATGTATGAACAGCATCCAATAGGGGATGATATCCAATACACCTGCACAGATTGCCGTCACTATGATCTTCAAATTCTTGGGATGATGGATGTCATGGTGCTCAAATGAAGGTTGCAAGTGTGCCTTTGCTAGTGCTGGTATTATCCTTGGACAATCGCTCAAGCATGTGCTCAGCAATTCCTTCCTCTGCTACTTACTACTTTTCTGATTCATCAATATTATAAACAATCTCCTTCTCATCCTTTTGTTCAAAATGGTTGAAAAATCTCTGCAAAAAGCAAATCTCGGTAGCTTGGTACCAGTGACTGATTTCAATCGGGTGTTATGGTTTGCTGTTAAAGATGGGGATTCCATTTATGCATTGCCACCTGGAGGTACAACGACATGGTTTGGTCCAAGCATTTGCATATTCTGGGTGAGGAGGTTGATGAGCTGTTGCTGCCTAGCCTTCAAGGATCTCATCAAGTTGAAGAATTCACACAATCTATCCTCATGCTATTTTTTGTCTGTCTCTGTCACTCACTGTCATGTAGTCTAATTTTGTTTTGTTCTGAACCCTTTCACAAGCTGGCAAGATCACAGCTCTAATACCATTATAAAGATCCAAACTAAAAACATACAATACAAAACAAAACCAGAAATACTACAGCAAATAATACATTTTTAATTTTGTTAATATTTCTTCAAAACAATACATAAGCATGTAGATATTCATCAAACTAATACAGCTTACTAAATGCACTTCCATGTATAACTAGACATTATTGTATTCTAGATGTCAGTCTGAATGTCAATCTACTACTTAAGAGTTTCCATCCTCAAGAAGCCTAATCTTTTCACCTAAAGGGTTTCATCTCCAATCAACAGCTGCTGAAATACAATTCTCAGGCTAGGAAACAGAAATGATTTTTGTTTATCAAATTTCAAATGTATCCCTTCTATTCCCAATGCATTATACAATTCTGCTTCCTCAATCATAGGCAATGGTTCCTCAATCGATGGCAGTTGACTAACAAGTTCCTCCCTAATTTGATGACAGTTAACTAGCAAGTCCATTTCCTATTTAACTGATCCTCACTTAAAGTAAATTCAGTTCTGACTGACTAACCACATGCCCTTCTTATTCTAGTCCACTACGGTTCTAACTGAATGACAGGTACAGACAGGAGACAGGTACAGACAGGAGTGAAACCAATACCAAACTCAGCAACTCTTAACTGAAAGACTCAGTCACTGTTCAATTGAAGACACCTAGATACAGCCGCCTTTTCCAAACACAAACATTCCTAACTGAAAACTGGAAGTAAGTACATACTTGCTACTCCTATGCTGCCAAAAGACAAACACAGCTATGGATTGGAAAAGGGGACATGACAAAATTCCCTGCAAACCTACTAAATGGTCAACCATTTTTATATTCAATCTGATTTCTATGTAAACTATGAACTAGCATAGTGTGTCTATAACATGGTTAGTGTTTTGTTTCCTTGTCGATCTACAATCGAAATTTTTTTGCTAAGTGATCCCATCACCATGACAATTACATGCAATGAATAGCGCAGATGACAGTTGTATGTTACTGAAAGAGTAGCATATGAAATTCTCAGTCATACTTAAAATCACAGCATGTATTAGACTGGAGATACATATGGAAATATATGCTTTAAATGGTTAGACATGTTAGACATTACTAACACTTACTCTAAAAATTTCAAAGAGGTAGAAAATAAAATGCATATAGACAATAAAACTAGACAGTTATCAGCCTAACTTGGTCTACTGGCATAGCTAGTCTTCATGAGACAATAGGTGCATTCAGAAAGCACCATGATTTGACGCTTCAAATCCTTCAGTTCTTGGTGAACACCCTTCTTGAATCAAAAGAATCCTGCTTCACAATAATCATTATCAGTGAAAAGTAGAAAAGGACAGCAAACAGACTGTAATTTTTGAGCAGTAGATTCCAGAATCCAAACTAGGAAGGCAGTTAGTAAGGTCCCAGCATTATCTAGGCAAATGAATTTCAAATGAAATCCCTTGCATAGAATGCTGGTATCTGATTAACAAATCCAAGAAAACGTATAAACAAACCGCATTTCGCAGGAAGAAGCAGGAAGCCAGGTGAAGACAGTCAATAGTTCCAGTGGCAGTTGTAGCTCTCGATGTTGCTTGAAAGTTTTAACATGGGATCATTTGCCATAACAATGAATAATATACACCATTGATCCACTTTCTCAATGCCATATATTGGCAATACACCAGCATTTATAGAAAACCTTTGCTGAGACCAGTCATCAGCTCAAGGGAAGATATTGGATGGTGTAGACTTGGTTCTAGCCATTAAAACAAACACAAAGACAAAAACACCAGAAGAACACAACTCAATATCCTGTAAACAACATGAGACCACCAAATGAACTCTATTACAAGATAATATCATTTGAAATAATGATCATCAATCTAAAGACAAGACTCATGACAAAACACACCCCTGCTCCCACATATAAGATGTCAGGATTCCAAGATCATAGATAACAAACTCAAGAACTCACAGGGCAGTCTGCACATAATTTCACAAGCCAAGTAAATCAATCATGAATTCACAGGGTTTTATTGCCAAGTTTTTGTGAGTACTTGAGAAGTCTGCAACAAGTACTCACCAGATGCAAAATGTTGAAAATGTGGAGATTTTTAGTTTATTTTAACAACTTCACACATGTCATTTCCTCACAAAACATTTGCAAGTTTATTTGAGTATATTCAAGCACATTTAAAGGGGATTTGAGGAGCAACCATTTGCACATTCAGGATTCCAGATCAGAATTTTATTCCTTTTTCTCAAGCATTGCAAGAATGTGTTTTCTTTCCAAAATATTAGATTTAGGATTTTAAGCACATTTTGAAAACATCGAATTCAATTTTCATAAATCTTAATGTTTATTTTGACTATTGTTTATGAACGAAAAAATTGATTTCTCTTTAGTTAGGGTTTAGGGTATAAAAACTATTATTTTGCTTAAATTATTGATGTCATTGCCATTCATGTACATTCAAAATGCATTTTATATTTTGAGGTCAAATCACTATTTTTTAATTTCAAATGTTGTCTTTTTGTCCTTAATTAAACATTCTACATTAAACATTATTTAATATTTTTCTGAATTTATGAATGTCAAGTTAAAATACAATGGCATCAACATTAGATAGTAGAAATCGACCCATTTTTTAAGGTCATAGACATCAAGATGCTACTTAGAAACATGGCGCACTGACACTAAACCCAAAGACTATTGTTTGCACCTACTATGAAAAGAGGGTTTTTGGAGGTATTAATCACTACAAGTACCACCTCACACGTATTCCTTGTTGTAATGTGCCCCTTAATTTTTCTTTGAAAATTCACCAACACGAACCAGCACTATGCCAAACGTTAGTGCTAGCTTCCAAAGATAATCAAACTGAATGTAATCTACATCAAGAATGTTCACCAAGATCCTTTGGAAGGCGTGGTGATAGCATATGGCGATGGAATCGAAGAGGCAATTGAAATTGAATTACAAACTGAAATGAAGGTAGGTAGTGATCCAGCCATAAAGAATTCCACGCTACCACTTATTCAGTGGAGGGAAAGATATTACAATACAAAACAATTCATCTGCGTCTCAGCAGGCATCCACTCAACAGTGGGAATTTGCCACTTTTCCAGTGGGTGAGGAATGGGAGATTTAATTATTCTTTTCTCCACAGTGGCGGTAAACCATCCAAGGGTTAAAATGTGTGAAATGAAATACAAGTAAATGCAGCAAATTAAACGATTGGAACAATACTACTGTTTTCAGTCTTACAATGACAAATAACTGCAATTTATAAATGCTATTACAATATTAACAAAGCCAAATGAAGGAAGATAATTTCTCACAATAATAAGCTTCTCAAATACTGAAGATCAGACCAAAATCTGAACTAATAGCAATCTGATATAGAAACCCAACTACTGAAATATACTGAACCAACAACTACATTCAACCCAAAATGCATACATCTACCTCAATTCAACTCCAAAGCTCACCAAAACTTAGAGCAGCATTCCAAGAGGATAGGCGACCAGCATCCAAGAGTTTGTAAGTGCCAAACAGCCACCAAACAGCAGGTTCGAACTCCAATGCAAGCTGCTGAAGAAAGGTACGGCCCTAGGAATGGTACGGCCTTCCTAGAAAAATCCACACTTCATAATAAAATCCATTTTTTTGCAAATAGCATCGCCCTTAGCATAGAAATGATTAGCTCAAATACCCTTAATGAAATAAAATTCATTCAAGAAGCTGAATACAAAAATCAACTTCAGCTGTATGAATACCAGCAACACAGTAAACTGAAAACATAACCCAAATATGCCAACATTGAAGCACAATCTGCTAGTCTGGATGAGAAGCAACCACAATCCAATTAGGTGTTATCTCTCAAACACGAAATCGGTTCTACGCTAGGAAGTATGCATTCCTCCAAGCCAAATTCATGAAGTCATTTCAACAACATGACATTAGCATAAACAATGGATACCAAATGAATGAGCAAAGGCCTTCTTAAACAGAACTTGAGGTGACTCTTTAGCTTCCTCCTTTTCCCTCCAAAAGGGACGCCCAACTCTTTTGAAATAATTTAATTTTTAAATCACTTAATCCTCCACCATTTTGGTGTCCAAGGCACAAGAGGAGATAATTAACATTTGAAATATTAAACACGAAATTGGTTCTATGCTAAGAGGTATGCATTCCTTGAAGCCAAATTCATGAAGTCATTTCAACAGCATAACATTAACATAAACAATGGATACCAAATGAATGAGCAAAGGCCTTCTTAAAAAGAACTTGAGGTGACTCTCCAACTTCCTCCTTTTCCCTCCAAAAGGGATGCCCAACTCTTTTGAAATAATTTAATTTTTAAATCACTTAATCCTCCACCATTTTGGTGTCCAAGGCACAAGAGGAGATAATTAACATTTGAAATATTAAAATATCTCTTAATGAGGCGTCCACCCTCATGGTCCCCTTTTTAAAACAACATTAAGTCATTATGCTAGGCCAAGGGGTCAAAAATCACATTATAATAATTAAATGACTTAAATAAATCATTTTACCAAAGAGAGCCTCAAAACGCTGAAAGCCAAATATGCTCCAAACTGCACTGCCCGAAATGGAAACTGAGCTAACTATTGATGCAACTGCCCAAGATGGCACTGCCAAAAATAGAGCTTAATAAAAATAGTAAACTTTGAAAAGTTGCACAATGCCTTTGCATGACATATCATTGCGAAGCTCTCTAAAAACCCAGAACTCCACCAGACATGCATCAGAAACTCATACATGCAAACCTTCAAGAATGCATTAGAAACCTCCTATAAAATAGGAAACCCTAATTTGCACTTATTATCAGCCTACGAATTTCTAGAAATAGGCTATCAGCCACAGAAGAGTGTATGGCCAAAATGGGGACATTACACTTGTTGTGATGTTAGCCATGTCCCTATGCCACAACTGAAGTAGAACAAGAGATGTAGGCAGCCATTACATTGTTAGATCAAACAAAATTAAAGAGGCATGGAAGCCATAACATCAATCAAAAACCCTAACTTGTTGCAAGAAACAAAAGAGGATATGGTAGAAATTGTTGGCTCTAGTCATGGTTCAATGTATTCACAACACATCAACCTCATCTAACTCATGCAGAACCTAGCCACAAGGTTTTTTTGTACCTTGAAACACACCTAGAGCACAACCTTCACTTCAAGGTACAATGTGGAACAAGGAGATGCACGAGGAACCAAATAAGGCTTGTGCAAATTTGTGGTAATATAACAACCTTCCTTTCAATGTGGAGTATTTGATCATGCATTGACAATTGAAAGGAAAGGGTACAACACACCCTATCCACGTGACTTAAGTGTTTACTCTAAAATACTATCATAAATGCAAAATTATTTTTGAAGGAACAAAGGAAGTAATGGTGCAAGTTATGAATGCACCATACTTCCAAATAAATGGACAACATAAGGAACCACACCTTATCAACTTTTTAGCAGCTTTGAATGGTGAGATGGTGATTTTCAAGTCTATAGATGCCTCTCATAAAGTAAAGAATGCAGAATATTTGAGTCTTATGTTGGAGGAGATTGTGATAGAGGTAGGCATTGAAAATGTGGTACAAGTTGTAACCAATAATGCAGCAATATACATGGTGGCAATGAAACTGCTTCATGAGAGGCACCCATCACCATTTTGGATCTCTTACACTACCCATTGCTTTAACCTTCTTTTGAAAGACATAAGCAAAATTGATTGATAGAAACTAAGTGTAGAAGAAACTAGAAACGTAACAAAATATATTTATAGTTAGCCTTGGGTTCTTAGCAAGTAAAATTGATTGGGTGAAACCAATTGTGGAAAAAACTAGAAATGTCACAAAAGATATTTATAATTACCCTTGGGTTCTTGGTTGCTTGAGAGATTACACCAAGGAGTAAGAGTGTGTGCCAAAGGGTGTGATAAGCTTGCAACTAACCTCCTCATGTTGCAAAGCACATTTAGTTTGTTGAAATCTTTAAACCAACATTTTATGGTTCAAGCATAGCCAGATTCATCATATTCAAAGAAGGATGATGGAAAGAGGGTCACAAAGACAATTTTTTATGACATCTTTAGAAAAAGAGCTATAAAGATCATCAATGTAACTTCAAACTTTAGTTTAAATTTCAAATTAAAACCTTTAATTTCAAAAAGAAAATAGTATTTATTTTAATTGTGACTTTAATTTGTTTGTAAGTGTCAAAGCCTTTGGTGAGAGTTTTGCACTCAATGGACAAGGGGAAAAACCCAAAAGGATACACATATGAGGCCAAGGACAAAGCCAAAGGGACCATCAAAAAAATTATATAAAGGAAATAGACACAAAATTTATCCAATTTGAGAGTTCACTGATCAAAGATAGAACAATCAACTCCACCAACCAATTCATGTAGTAGGGTACTACCTCAACCCTAAGTTTGTCTCCTCAAATGACTTCACAAATATTAATGGGGAAGTTATGGAGGGCCTTTCAACATGCATTGAGATGGTAACACCTAAAGTTGAGGTGATGGATCTAATTATTCAGTTGTTTCCTTGCTTAGTTACCTATTATGTCAGCATAGTGACAAATCAACCATGCCAAGTCAGCGGTTGAAAAGTCTATGATCAGATGTTTGTTTTTAAGAGGCACGATTTCTTTATTTGACGACGACTTATTTTATGTCTTTGAATTTCTTTTGAATGTGATGGCTCCTTCAAACATGAGGAATTCATGAGCCGCCATCCTCTAAATAGTCAAGACGTTACAAAACAAAGTATCCCACATATAATATTCAAGTTGCCACCACTATATTCGTCATGCCTGAAGGAGCCATCACATTCAAAAGAAATTCGACGACATAAAATAAGCCGCCCTCAAATAAAGAAATCATGCCTCTTAAAAACAAACATCTAATAATAGACTTTTCAACCGTTGACTTGGCATGGTTGGTTTGGCACTATGCTAACATAACAAGTAACTAAGCAAGCAAACAGCTGAAGCAAGCAAGTAGTTGAAGCAAGCAAGCAAGCACCCAAGTACCTTGACATCAATAACAAAATACTCAACAATATCCCCCTTTGTCATTGGTGGCAACACCTATTGAAACCAAAACCAAACTGCACTTGGCAACACCTCCTAAAACCTGTACTGCTCTAAAACAAATACTGAGTCAATGAAGTTAATACCATATTGGTGAATTCATGATATTTGTTGAATAATATATCGGTGCATAATACTTACTATGGTTAAGAAACTACCTCACCCTCTTTATATTTCTTCATGTTGCATTTCAAGGAGTCGAAGCATATTTTTGAGTATATACACAAATACTGTGTGACATAGTGTATGGGTGAACTCGTGCCAATTTTTAATGGGAGTTTGTGTGATTCGGGCATTTGAGGAGCTGTGAGAGCCGTCTTTTAATGGAAGACGTGGTTCTGATCATTATGGATATCGTGTTATTTTTATTTTCAATCCAATAAGGATGTAAATTGCTCTCAATCTATGTTTCCTGCTCGATGATATTTTGTTAGGCGACTTCTCTGATTTTTATGCTATCTGGAGGTCAGAGTTTTGTATCCTATAGTCTTCATTTCAGAACAATTGTTTTGTGAGTATTTTGCAGTCCGTAAGTATGATATGTTAGATTTTATATGATCAGATATAACAAGACAGAAGGCACTCAGAAAATGCAAAACATGAGACAATGAACACAACCAGATACCCTGGGAAAACCCTCCAACCCGAGGGAGAAAAACCCAGCCAATATATCTCTTATATATTGATAAATAAGAGCAGAAAAGATATGCTTACAACTCAAGCACAATGCCGATTTGATACAATGAATAATTGCACCTCTCCTTGATGCAAAGATACAATGAATATGTTTCTCCTTGAAATCAGTCTGCTGCAACAGAATGACAACTTGCTGCTACAAGATGATGATTCGCTTCCACAAGATGATGTAGCATAGGATGCGCTACTGCTACAAGATGATGTGCTGCTACAGAATGATGATTTGCCGCTCAAGCATGAACTTCTTGAAATGCAAATTATGACGAATGAACTTAATGATAAATGAATGGATGTGAGCTTCTATTTATACATAACAATATGAAAGATCGCATCTCTCCAAGAGAAAGTCGGCCTCAACAAAGGCGTTTTTCCTCATAGAAAAATTGTGCCTCTTAGCAAGGTCGGCTCTAATAAAATATATATTTAATCATTAAATAAAATCATTTAATCACAATTTATGATTAATTGCTAAGAATAAATTAAATAGAAGCATAACCTATAATTAGATGCGATTGGTAATTTAATCATAAAAAACCAATCCTAATAATCATTAAGTATCGAATTAATTAATTAGGGATTGCAATTATTGAAATACTGACATTCGACCTTTAGAAGAATCTCAATCTAAGCATGGTCTGTTGATTTAAGTAAATAAGGTGAATGATTCAAGCTACATGTCAGTCTAGTTAACAAGGGTTATGACGTTAATCTAACCTTTTGCCATTAGATTTTCTTAAACTTGGAAAAGGTATACTTGAGTTTTTTTTTAGGCATACATTATTTTTGTTAAATGCATGAATAGTGTAATAGGTCATCAAGATATGTATTACTAAAGAAACATTAGTTTGTTGACTTCTTAAGACCATAGTTCCTAAATAAAGTAATAGTGTAGCTTCTTAAGGTTATGGGTGTTTAGGAAGAAACATATTTTGTGATAGAAACCTTCGTAGGATTAATGGACGAAACATCATAACTATAATTGAAAACTGTTAGCTAGTCAAAAAAAAAAGAAAGGGTTATATGGACCACAAAAGGGATTAATGTGTTAAAGGTTGTAATTAAATGAGTTTGAACCTATTAACCCTTAAATTTATTAGATCAAACTGAAAACAAGAGTGAACCAATTTAGAAATCCCTACGAAGAATAAATTTAAATGTAGCCAATGGCTATTTAAATTTATATTATCGAATTAATTAAGGAGGCGCATTAATCTGGAAGTATTCATCACGTGGCTGCATTTAAACATCAACAGTCCCTCTCAGCTAGGGAGGAATACTTCCACCTGTGTAAGACATATCACCTCATAGTGATGTTAATCAACATGACTACATCCATGTGAGAAAGGAGCTTATCACCTCATCGTGAAAGCATATAAGATATCACCTCATTGTGATATCAACCACAATGGCTACACCCATATGTGGAAAGGAATGATATCACCTCATCGCGATAGCAACCATCATGGCTACCTCCATAGATGGTATGTACAAGTGCTCATCACTTAATGTGATGTTGTCACCTCACCATGACGTTCACCATGGCTCTCCCAGAGGGTGAAACACAAGTACAAGAAAATCATCACGGACTCCCTCATGTGATGTTGTCATGGAGTCACACACATGACATCCACCATGGCTCTCCCAGAGGGTGGAAACAAGGGCTTTCACCTTGAAATTCTCTCATAGAGAGAATGCATTAACAAGGGCTTGCACCTCAAATCTCTCTAACAGAGAGAAATGCATTATCAAGGGCTTGCACCTCAAATCTCTCTCAATAGAGAAATGCATTATCAAATCTGAAGATCACTGATACTGAGACTCCCTCTCAGCTAGGGCTTCATTCTCCACAATACCAAGCTTGTCTCGGAAGTACACAACTTTATCCTAGAGAGAGGCTTGGTGAGAATGTTTGTCGTCTGCTTATCAGTGCTGATATACCTCAACTGAATTGCCTTCCTCAATACCATATCTCAAATATAGTGGTATGCTTAGTTCTGTCATGAAACACTGGAATGACAAAAAGTTTCTCAAAGCTTTGATTATCCCAATGGATGACAATCGGCTCCAATGATTGTCTAAACAATCCTACAAGGAGCTTCCGAAGCCACACTGCTTCTCGAGTTGCCACACAAGTTGTAATGTACTCGGCCTCTGTTGTACTCAATGCCACAGAAGACTACTTCCTGCTACACCAGGATATCATCATAGACCTTAACCTGAAACAACATCGATCAACAACACAAACATCTTATTTAGGTTCAGTAGGCTCCCTCTGAATCTTCAAGCACTTGCATCAACCTCCTGACCTCATCGTCTAAGATTTGCCTACAATGCTTGCCTTAGAGGAATGGTTACCAGCGCACACCTCTATAGAGAATCAGGGTTGTCCTCTTCGACCTCATCCCAGATCACACTATTCTAAATAGGTTTGCGGAGCTACCAATATATCTTGTTGACTGACTTGAGCAATTTTGAACTCAACTACTGAAGAGGTACTTTAAGAATTTAGCATTTGGCCTTGCAACACTACAACCCTTACTTATTCTCAGCGAGTCATAGAACTCCCTCTTAAGGTTAATTCTTCCTCTTCGAAGAGATGTCTTCAACCATTCACTCAGTCTCATAGCTGCAAGCAGTGTCTCCATTCTTCAACCTATATGATGCATCAATCTCTTCTTGAAAGCAATCTCTTACGCTTCTTGAACCATCCTGAAAGCATTAAGAAGAGATTACTAATAGTTCATGGAACTCAACTATCTCGAACAAAAGTACCATTGCTAGAAGCATACAAGATTGACTATCTCAATGTTATAGCATGAATTAATAACTACATAACAATTCATGAACATTATTCAACCATGCAATACTTATCTCATTGAAATCAAGATCTTTTGAGTAATCCCAAATAATTTATTCATCTTTGTTGATTATGACATGTCTTTCTTCCACTTTCTCGGAAGAGCTAATCTCAACATAACAAAAGACAATCTACACAGAATCATAGATCATGCATAAAAAATCAATCATAATCGTAATTTTAGTTCTTTTATTTCAGAGTCACACTCATAAATTAGCATGAAACAATTTGCAATGAATAATTCTTAATTCTAAAGAATCTTATCCCAGTGATCACTATTTACTAGTCACACATAATCCAAGTAAATAATGTTAGATTTGCACAACTCAACAAACTGAGTTTTAGCCTAGAAGGGTAATTACAATCAAAACAAAGAATACTTATCTCTTAAATATTTTGAAGGGTGGACACACTACGATATGTTGCTCTTGCACTCAGATCAGTACACAACCTTCACAGCTTGAACACAAGCCCATTGGCTAGAGTAGAAATTCACTAGAATCATTTTGGGGAGAGATCTCAATCACATCCGCAAATGAAGCATGTTGATTAGGCCTGGTAGGGCAATCCTTCGCATAGTGACCAAACTTGTCACATCTAAAACATTGAACACGAGAGAGGTCCCACTTCTTCTTGAATGCAGGAGCACCATCTGACCCTTTATCTCTATTCCTCTTGAAGTATCTTTTCTTTCCTCTTTTTCCTTCCTTCTTCGAGGATTGAGCGGAAAGAACATGAATGTCTTTATTTGTAGGGCTTCAACCAATACCTCTCGCAACCAACCTTGACTCCTCTTGAATAGAGTCCGCCCTCAATCGATCAAACTTGGGAAGTTTCGATCTTGCACTTATACCTTGAATGTATGACTCCCAAGATGAAGGAAGACCATTGAGGGCCAACATGGTCAAATCCTTGTTGTCAACAAAATGACCAATAGTAGAGAGTTGATCTCTTAACTTGGTGATCCTCATGAAGTAAGCGATGACAGTTTCCCCTTTCATCATCTTCAAATGATGGAGTTTCTTTAGTGCAAGTGCTCGGCTTGTGTTATTGATTTCGTACATCTCCTCAAAAGTTTTGAACATCTCTCTTGCTGACTTCAACTTTGAGACAATAGGAACAATATGATCCTTCATGGAATCAACTAACATCTTCTTTGCCTTAGTATCTTTCTTCTTCCATTGAACCTTTTCTTCCTCATCTGTAGGCTCGGTAGTTGTGCTCTCCACGAAGTCTACCAACTCACTTTCTTCCAAGGTGAGCATAATTCTGAATCTCCATGATGTGAAATTTGATGCTCCCTCAAGTCTGTCCTCGATCTTGAGACCGTTCATCATCTTGACGAAGTGATAGAAGAGATCAAGAAGTTGAAGGAGAATAAGGAATATTGCTGCAAGATAAATCTGATCAAGATCTTCTTCGAACCCGCTATGATACCATGTTAAATTTTATATGATCAGATATAACAAGACAGAAGGCACTCAGAAAATGCAAAACATGAGACAACGAACACAACCAGATACCCTAGGAAAACCCTCCAACCTGAGGGAGAAAAACCCAGCCAACATATCTCTTATATATTGATAAATAAGAGCAGAAAAGATCTGCTTACAACTCAGGCACAATGCCGATTTGATACAATGAATAATTGCAACTCTCCTTGATGCAAAGATACAATAAAATATGTTTCTCCTTGAAATCAGTTTGTTGCAACAGAATGGCGACCTACTGCTGCAAGATGATGACTCGCTTCCACAAGATCTACAAGATGATGCACTGCTGCTACAAGATGATGTGCTGCTACAAAATGATGATCTGCCGCTCAAGCATGAACTTCTTCTTGAAATGTAAATTATGACGAATGAACTTAATGATAAATGAATGGATGTGAGCTTCTATTTATACACAGCAATATGAAAGATCGCATCTCTCCAAGAGAAAGTCGGTCTCAACAAAGACGTTTTTCCTCAGAAAAATCGCACCTCTTAGCAAGGTCGGCTCTAATAAAATATATATTTAATCATTAAATAAAATCATTTAATCACAATTTATGATTAAGGTGCCTCCTTAATTAATTCGATAATATAAATTTAAATAGCCATTGGCTACATTTAAATTTATTCTTCTATTTGATCTGGAAGTATTCATCACGTGGCTGCATTTAAACATTAGCATGCTCAAGTGCAGAGTTTTTGAAGTATTGGAGATAGCGTGTTGAAGGATTCGATGGTATTTTTTAGTGCTTGAATTTTATTTCTAAAGGTGTCGTGTATGGCACTGAATGTGAAATTTTACATTGAGTCTTTGGCTAGTCTTTGAAGTTTGAAGCATAGAATTTTCAATGCATTTTCTCCCTGTTTAGTTTTGAGTGCAAATTGTGGTGATCCCCGATAATCTTTTGTTGTCATCTATTATCTGCATAGGTAGGAACTGGATACCATTTGGAGTCGTGTGAATCATCCCTGGCTTTATGAGATTTGTCTTTAAGGTGGAGTTGCATTGAGTTAGAAGTTTGTCTAATTTTGTTCTGAATAGGGCAGTTTGTTAAAAACAGGGTGTGCATGAGTTTATGAGAATATATGTAAGGTCGGACATTTTGAGTAATCTGAGTAGTCTGAATTCAAGTTCAAACTTCTCTCAATCTTTGGTATATACTTCCAGTTTTAAAAATTTCTCTGACTTTCCAGTTAAGAATCAATGCATTGATGTATTAATATAAGTTTCCATTGTTTTGAGAAGTTTGGTTTTGCAAGGAGTCATATGTTCATTGATGTGACATCTGATTAAGAGAAGTCTCACTCTTTATCCCTCTGGATATTAATAAGTTCTGAAGAATGTTGAGAAAATGAGAAAGGCTACAGGTTCTATTGCAAATAGGTTAAGAGTTGATCAGAAGGATTTCAGGTTTTGGAAAGTGATTTTGACTGCATGTGTTATGTGTCAAGTATTCTATGATTTTGAAGTTGGTGCTTCAGCATCTTTGAGTTTGTCATGTTCCGAGATTTGAAACACAAATAAGTTGATAAACAAATAAATAACAATACAAATGTTAAAAAATAAATAAAAATACATATATAAGTATATGTTAACAATTTAACATCATTATAATAATATGATAATATAAATATATATATAATACTAACATGAGAATAAACATATTAAATAAGATATAATATATATATATAACTAATATATAAAATAATTATTATTATTTTTTTTTTGATGGAGGGTTCAGACCTGCAAGGCAGCCCAGCGAGGCACGAAGCCTACGAGCTACCAATCAACGAAGGCCACCACGTAGACGTTTTAGGAACCCAAGAGGCATAAATATAAAATAATAAACATAAAATGATAAATATAAAATAATACAAAAATTACAAAGTGCAGTCTAAAAACATCATAAATATAATAACCTATGTGACTTCATAAACCATAAAAGAAATAATATCTAACATATTAAATAAAAGAGAGATAAGTAAAATATAAAATATAACATATAAATAATACTAAATAAAAGAAAGATAAATAACACCAAAGTCAACTCCTAATAGGGACAATTAACAAATGCAGCGATCAAACTTTAAGCAATGGATTCAATATTATAAAGCAAATGAAGCAATGGATATATAAGAGACACGACCAACAGCAAGACTAATAATGGGATATAAAGAGGGGGTCAATGGAAGTCTAGAGAGGGGTGGGGAAAAAAGCATCAGAAATATAAGAATAAAAGACAGCAGATCTGCTAAAGATATAAAATGGGGAATCGATAGGCATGCTTACTGTTTGTATGATAATATGTTCATAGTATATAGAGTAGGATCAGCAGATGTATTTATTATTATTTGCTTCCAATCATATGTTTAGAATCTGTTGAGTAAGGAATAGTAGATGTATTTATTATTATTTGTTCTAACCATAAGATATCTAGAATAAGGTCAATAGATGTATTTTTATTTTGTCTTTAATTTATAATATGATCAAAAGTTTATAAGAATAAATTTGATATTTACTTAAGAATCAATGATAAATGCAAATGTATTTGATTGCTAACAGATTGTCTCCTGAGTGTTTGCAAGCCTACTAGGGAGGAAGGGCCTGAGAAAGGTGGTGCCTAAAAACCCCACTCAAGTCCACCCCCGGAACCCAAGGCAAGGATGGGCCATGGAGGGGTGGAAATTCCACTTAAGGTTCCACCCAGTCCCAAGGCATAGGTGGGCCAAAGAGGGGTGGGGGTCCCACTCAAGATCCGCCGAGGCCATGGAGGGGTGGTAGGCTTAGAACCACTTATAAGCTCCATTGGCTTCCCCCAGTAGGTCAAGTGTCTTCCGAGGTTATGACATGGGTAGAGAAAGCAAGTACAAGTGTATCCACTAAGCACGCCACTCTGAGGGTGGAATTGTCTTGGTTTGGACGTTTCTGTTGCTTGAGGCCAAGGGGTGGGTTGTCCTGGTCGGGTGCTTGTGCTCTTGGGCTTAGATGGATAGCTTTGGGCGGATCTACCCCTACCACTCCTCCTATGTCTTCATTATTTCTTTTGTGATTATGTTTATATTGTGGATATCTAGATATTAATGCTAACAGACATATGTATATGTGGAAATGTTATCCATTTGATGAATGCAGATTTCAATCCAAGGTCATTTCATTAAAGAGAACATTTACTTGAAAAGAGGAAACCCTAAACCTAATCAACAAGCGAATTCTAGGGCAAAGCAACACAAGGGACATTACAGAGTTGGTGCTCACTTATGTAATCTAGGTTGGTGCCCATTTGTGGTTAATGAAAGCAATTGATCTGCCATGGTTTTATACCCAAAAGGGTTTTCCACATGAAATTTGGTATCATCCTTATTGATGCTTGCTCTTATTGTTTACATTGTTGATTCTGATGGTGTTCTTCGATTGGTATCAGAGTGGGGTTCCTTGGTTTGAAAGCTTAATTGCTTGGAGGTCGGTCCTGATAGCACACATGGGTTCTCATGAAGGGCTTGCTACAAACAAAGCTCCCTTATTTGATGGCTCTAACTATGCACTTTGGAGTATTGGAATGCATACTTGTCTAATGTCACTTGGTTTTGATGTTTGAAGAAGTGTAGTAACTGATTATACAATTCCATCAACTCCCCCATCAGATGCAAATGGAAAGAAAGCTTTTGAAAATAATGCAAAAGCTATGAATGCTATCTTATGTGGTTTGTCAGAAACAAAATTTGTGAAGGTTATGTATTGTGATACTGCTCATGAGATTTGGGACAAACTTCAAAAAACAATGAAGGAGATGTCAAAGTCAAGAAAGCAAAACTTCAGACACAAAGAAGACATTTTAGAGTCTCAATATGCAGGAAGAGGAAAATATTGCTGCTTATTTTTTGTGAGTTGATGAAGTTGTTAACACTATCAAGGGTCTACGAGAAAAGATTGAGGAGTCCACTGTGGTTCAAAAATTTTAAGGTCTCTTCCTTTGCACTTTGATCCAAACGTTTCAGCGATTGAAAAGATGAAGGACCTTGATAAGTTGACGATAGATGAGCTTCATGGTATTCTAACAGCCTACGAGATGAAGACAATTTATTATTCTTCATCTAAAAGGGAGGCAGCCTTCAAAGTTTTGAAGAAGGGAAAGGACAAGAAGCTTGTATCTAGTGATAGGTCTAATGAAGATTCTGACACTGAAGAGGCACAGTTCATGAGAAAGTTGAAGAAGGGTTCAAGTAAATATAAAGGCAAGTTGCCTTTCAAATGCTTCAACTGTGGTAAGGTAGGACATTTTGCAACCAAATGTCCATATGCAAAAAGTGAGGACAACAACAATGAAAGGAAGCCCAAATTCAACAAGAAGTATAAGGGAAAAGAGAAGAAGTTTCAAAAATTCAAAAAGAGTCTCTATTCAAAGAATGGAAGTTGTTCATCTAATGATAGAGATGAAGAGTCTTTTGATGAAGAAATTTTATTCATGGCTAAAGAAAAAGTCCACGCTGAGAATAAAGAACATGAAGATCACATTGATGAAGAAGGAGAAGTGGACCTTGAAGAACTAATAAGTGCTCTAGGTGAAATCAAGAGACTTACAAAGAAAAATCAGAACTTGAAGTTGCTGCTGCAAGAAGAGTATGAGACAAAAACCAAGACATCTCAAGCTCTTGGAGAAACAGAAAAATTGATTGTTGATTTGAAGGTTCAGATTGAAGAGGCAAAGAGAATAGAAGAAGAAATCAGAAATCAGCTTAAGCTAAAAGATGAAAACTGTGAAAGACTTGAAGCTGAAATAGTTTCACTCAGAAGATTAGACAAATCTTTGACACAGATGAATCATGAGAAGATAAATCAGAAAAGTTTTATGTGTTTGGACAAGATCATTGGCTCATAAAAATCTTCTACTGATAAAGGTGGAGATGGTTTTGAAGAAGCTCAAATTTCCAAGCCTACAAAATAAGAACAGAAAAAGACCAACCTTGATAGCACAAAGGATTCTCCATCAAAAATCAGAAATGGTACTTTCAAGAGACCTCCTATCTCAAGACAAGCACATATGACCAGGTTTAACAATTCTTTCTTTTATGGTTATTGTTTCTCTTGCAATCGTTTTGGACACAAGGCAACCAATTGTAGAGTCTTTGCAAGAAGTGATTTCAGACTTATGAATAGAAATTCTTTTGCTCCCTTGATGAATTACAATGTTATATGCTATAAGTGCAATAACTTTGGTCATACTGCAAGAGCTTGTGGAAGTGATATGGCAGATTTTTCTAAGCAAAACAAGAAGGTTGAAAAGGAAGACAAAGCAAAAGAGGTTGCTAAGATTTGGAAGAAGGAAAAAGAAGTTTCCATAGAGTCTATGATTGTGCAAAGAGCCTTTCATGCACAAAATGGGAGAAACTGTTGATTTAAGGTAGCTTCGGTCAAATATAAATGATGATTGCATTTATGCATCATCATCATTTATATATAATTGAAATCTAATTTTTAAAGTATAAATCTACAAGTAAGTTATTCAAATTTCTGATCATGAACAAATTTGAAATCAAAAGCTGATCGAACTTCATATACACTAATCCATGTTTGCTAAATGCATGCGCGTGTTTGATATTAGCCATCGATAATTATCAGTTGACTAGGAGGAGTCCGCATACTCAAGGGACACGTCCTCTCATGAGACGCGTCTCTCCTTGAGGCGTGTCCCCTCTCAAGATATAAAGACATGAATTCGATCTTCTATTGTAGACATTGAAATAGATAAATACTCTGCAATAAGAAGATCGGAAATAAAACATTAGAAATCTGACTTAGAATATATTCACAGAAATTTAGATCTAAGATTTGCTTATTCTCCACTTAGGATATAATTTGATTAGATTTGATTAAATTAACATGGTATCAGAGCCACGTTGAGAAAATCCGAATCAAATCTAGATATCAGATTATTTAGAAAAATTGTATTTTTTTGAAATCACATTCTTCATAATGTCAAGTGTGATCAAATTTGAAGATCGTCTTGAAGGTGCAAACAACTTCACATCATGGAAATTCAAAATCATGATGATTCTAAAAGAAAATAAGTTAGATTCATTTGTGAAAGAAAACAAGAGAGAACCTGAGGATGATCCAGAGAAAACTCAATGGATTGAGAACAATGAAAAAGCTATGAAAATTTTAGTAGATGCAGTTAGGGACCACATAGTACCTATTTTGTCAAAACATGAGACTTCATACCTAATGTTTAAATCCCTTGAGAGCACCTTTGAAATTAACAACACCAATAGGACCCTTGCATTAAAAAGGCAACTTAACAATGTTCAAATAAACAAAGGAGAATCTATTAATGCATACTTCTTGAGAATCACTGAACTAAGAGATCAACTATCAACAATTGGATATCAAATTGATAGCAAGCAAATAACACTAATAGCTCTAGGAGGCCTACCAAACTCATGGGAGTCATTTGTTCAAGGAATAAGTGTGAGATCTAAACTCCCTAAATTTGATAGGCTAAGAATAGACTACTTACAAGAAGTAACAAGGCTCTTAACAAAAGAAAACAAACAAAAACCTGTAGATGAGGATATTCATGTGCTCAACACAACATCTAATAAAAGGGTAAGAAGAATTCTTATGGGAAAGGATCATTCAAGAGAAAGAGAAATTCCTATGGAAAAGGATCATTCAAGAAGAGGAAAGACATCTCTCAAATACAATGTTTCAGATGTGATCAATATGGACACTATACAATGAAGTGCCCGAATAGAACAAAACAACAAGCATCCTTTGTTAAAGTAGGAAAAACAAATACAGACTATGACTCTGAGAAATTTGTCTTCTATTCAGCCTTATCAAGTCAAGTATCTAACAATATCAACAACTGGGTAATTGATAGTGGTTCATCAAGGCACATCACAGTGTTCAGAGAACACCTAGACACTATGACTGAAGAAACTATTGGGGATGATTTTGCACATCCCGTAAAAGGGGTTGGAACTTGCTCCATCAAATTGAAATTTGGTCTCTCCCTACAACTCACTGGAGTCTTATTTGTACCAGGAATAAAGAGCAATCTAATATCCATCTCTGCTCTTGAAGACAATGGATATAGGGTTACCTTTATGGATGGAAAAGTTCTCACATGGCCAAAGAACTCCACTATAAAGAAAGCACAAACCATAGGTATAAGACAAGGTTATCTTTACAAACTGTGCACTGACATCAAACAAGCCCTTACCCTTGAGACTTCTGATTCAAATGAAATTTGGCATCAAAGATTATGACACATTCATTTCCGTGCCCTACCCTTTGTAGAAAAACTAGTAACAGGTTTGCCTAAATTAAAACAAATCCATGAAGGAGCTTGTAAAGGGTGTGCCCTAGGAAAGAATACAAAGGGATCCTTCCAAAATAGTCTGAGTAAAACCAAAAATGTGTTAGAATTGGTCCACTCTAACTTATGTGGACCCATGTCTATACCCTCCATGGTGGGCTTCCTATATTATGTAATATTTATAGATGACTTCTCTAGGAAGACTTGGATTTATTTTCTTAAATGTAAAGAGTCAATAGAAATCCTTCAAAGGTTTAAGGAGTTCAAAGCTCTTACTGAAAACTTCTCTGGGAAGAAAATCAAAATTCTAAGGACAGACAATGGGAAGGAATACACCTCTGAAATCTTTAAGGAATTTTGCATGAATGCTGGGATTAAGAGGGAGTTCACAGTAGCCTACAACCCTCAACAAAATGGTGTTGCTGAAAGGAAAAATAGAACTATTGTAGAAGCTGCTAAAGCAATGTTGTTTGACCAGAACATAGAAACCTCATTTTGGGCAAAAGCCTCTAGAACTGTTGTATACATCCAAAATAGATGTCCACATTCTCATCTAGATAACAAAACTCCCGAAGAAGCATTTACTGGCATGAAACATGACATCAATCACTTAAGGATCTTTGGTTGCCCTGTCTACATTCACGTACCTAAAGAAAAAAGATTCAAACTAGAACCTTCTGGAAAGAAAGGTGTATTTGAGGGATATAGTGAAACCTCTAAAGCCTACAGAATATTCATACCCGGGCAGAAACAAATTGAACTAAGTAGAGATGTCATATTTGAGGAAGACATTGCATTCAAAAGGGCAAGGAGTTCAAGCAAGATAGAAATTCAAAACTCCCTTAGAGTCTTAGAAGAGGAACCTACTCCTAAGATTCAAAGGGAGTATCCTGAAGAAATCATAAGTGAATTTAAATCTGGTTCAGAAGAGTATCCCAATGTCAACAGCAAAAAGAGACCACTTTGGGCTAGGAAGATGATTAAAGAAGCTGAGAATCATGCAGCACCGAAGGGAACCTTTAGGGAAAGTAAGAGACCCAAAAGATTCTCAAGCTATGTTGCCTTAATGAATGAAATCATAAATTCAGAACCCACCAGTGTTATAGAAGCTTTCAAACATCAAGTATGCAAGGATGCAATGACAGAAGAGTATTAGTCCATTTTGAAAAATGATGTATGGGATATAGTGCCTAGACCAAAAGAGAAATTTGTTGTCTCTTCCAAATGGCTCTTCAAAATCAAACATGCTGCTGATGGCAGTATAGAAAAACACAAGGCACATTTTGTGGCCAAAGGTTTCTCACAAAAGGAAGGCATTGATTATGAAAAGACATTTGCACCTGTTGCCCGGTACACATCTGTGAGAGCAGTGAAGATCCATCAAATGGATGTGAAAACTGCCTTCTTAAATGGGACCATTGAAGAGGAAGTCTATCTAGAGCAGCTTGAAGGTTTTGTGATACATAAACCTGACTCACATGTATGCAGATTAAAGAAAGCTCTATATGGACTCAAACAGGCTCCCAGGGCCTGGTATGAAAGAATTGACAGTTATCTCTTGGGACTAGGATTTTCCAAGAATGATGCAGATCCAAATCTTTATTTTAAGGTAATTAAAGGTGATATGCTAATAATTATTTTATATGTTGATGACCTACTGATAACAGGAGAAGATCACCTCATTGCTCAAGGTAAAAAGGATCTAACTTCAGAATTTGACATGAAAGACTTGGGCATTTTACATTACTTCCTGAGCTTAGAATTCTGGCAGAAATCAAATGGCATCATACTAAATCAAGGAAAGTATACTATTGATATTCTGAAGAGATTTGGGATGTTGGATTGTAGACCCATGTCTACACCTATGGAAACCAACTTACACAAATTAAAAGAAGCAGCAGCAGAATCTAAGTTTGCAGATCCCACTCTATATAGACAGATAATTGGATCATTGATGTACTTGGTTAACACCAGACTTGATATTTGCTATGCAGTGAATGCTCTAAGCCAGTTCATGTGTGAGCCAAATGAAATTCACCTTGTTGTTATGAAACACACATTGAGATATCTTCAAGGCATTATTGGATAAGGTCTTCATTACATAAATGAACAACTAGATTTACATGAATACTCTGATTCAGATTGGGCTGGAAGTGTAACCGATCGGAAAAGCACATTAGGATGTTGCTTCAGTTTAGGATCAGCTATGATCTCTTGGATCAGCAGAAAACAGTCTTCAGTGGCACAAAGCTCGATAGAAGTTAAATATATTGCAGCCTCTATGGGGGCAAGAGAAGCAGTATGGCTCCGTAAATTGCTAGTGGGACTCTTTGGTGAGCCCTTGAATCCTACTATTATCCATTGTGATAATCAGAGTTGCATTAAACTTTCAGTAAATCCAATATTCCATGATGGATCTAAGCATATTGAGATCCCTTACCATTATCTAAGAGACATGGTAGAAAGGAATGTGATCCAGTTGGAGTATATTAGTACAAATGATCAAACAGCAGACATTCTCACCAAGCCTCTCTCCAGAGTTAAAGTTGAACACTTTAGAAAGAAACTTGGTATGGTTGAAATGTAATTTGATATTATGATTGAATTTCAAATTGTTTAGTTGTACTAATATATTTAAAAGATGTTTAATGTGTAAACTCTTTTGTCATGTGTGTGACTTCATGACTTTATGGGCCCTCTCTCCCCCTGTGTACATTATTGAAAAGTGACAATCTTTGTAATACCCCTCCATTTTTTGCATTTTGGTTGAACAGTGCTCTGCCTTGTTGTGTTGTACTTTCTGTTTATACCTTGACTATGGTACTCGGCTTCTTTGATCGCTATCTATAAAGCGACATTAATGTAATCTTTGCTGTGATGATATTTTATATGATGTTATCTTATGGCATGTTTTGAATTAACAAAATGGATATTTGAATTAATGATGATTATGTCTTGGATTATACTAGCATGTTAGAATTGTCAGTTATTTGCAGTGTATTGGTGAAGGGGACGGTATCGCATCACTCGCTTGCGAGTGCCCTACGATCCCGTGATTACCTCTTCACGGTGTGTATTTTATGTTGTTCATATTATATGTTGTGGTTTACTTAATTTGCAGGTTGACAGGTACAGGACACCGACTCCACCTGGTTTCACAGGTGAGAGCATGTTCAATATCCAATGGTATTCGATTGGGAGATAGTAGCTAGGTTTCCGTGTCAGGTCGTCACCCTAGTCTTTGTATGTCGTCAGTTGTTCGTCAGGTTGTGTTGCTTCGGTTATCGTATTCCCTTCTTCGTTATTTAATTGCAAATTGAATTGGGTGATGTAAATAGCTTAATGTATTTAAGTTGTGGATTATTGTGTTCTGGAATTTTGTTGAAATATAATTTATTTAAATATTAATTTGATTTAATTAATAAATAATTTAATCTTTGATTAAATCTATTTATTAATTGATTAAATTTAGTTGGTTGAAAGAAGTTAATTTATCCTTGTTAAAGTTATTGATTTAATTGTTGAAAATGGGAAATAAAGAAAATGCCTAAAAAGTCAATTGGAAATTTGAAAATTCAAAAATAAAAAGAAAAATGTTTAGAAAGTCAAATTTGGAATTTGCATTCAAAATTGAAAATATGAGATATTTTGGAATTTGAAAATTAAAATTATTTAAAAATTAGATATTTTCTAAATTTCTGTTTTAGAGAAGTTATTATGGTGGTTGAAGGATTTTAGGGTAAAAATCCTTATGAATGAATTTGCTTCACAATTTTTGGATCTGGGAGTTCTTGAAAAAAGATTGAATTGTGGGAGAAAGAATTCTTCAACTTTGTGGGTTTTTTGATTGGGTGTGTGAAAATTTGTGGGGCTGGATTTGGAAGCAAGGTGGGAAGCTTGGCATCAGCTGGACCTCCTCAAACTCAGAGAAAAAAATCAGGTTCTTGTGTTTTATTTGCTTGTTTTGAAATTTTGGAAATTTAAATATTAGTGATTAAAATCTTATGGAAAGAAACTTTGAATTTTGTTGTTTGAATCCAATTAGATCAAGGTTGAAATTGTGTTCTTCAAAATTGCAAGAAGACTCCCTTAGAATTTAAATTTGCTTCCATGAAATTGATAATTTGGATGAAAATCATTGTTCTTGAATTTTTATAATACTGGTTTTCTCAATTAGTTCTGGTTTTTACACCAAAAATACATATATATATATATGCATATTATAATGTTAATTTAAAAAAAGAAAGATTATTATCAAATGTTTCTTTTTGGAAATCCAAATTTTTGCTTATGGGCGGATTTCATTTTGTATGAAATCGCGTTTTTTTTAAAAACGCAGGTCCGATTTTTATTAAGGGTTTTTAAAAATAAAAATTTCAAAAATTTTTATGTGAGGCGGCTGGGGGCTCAACCCCCGCCGCGCCCCATGGGAGGCGGGCGAAGGGAGCCGCGCCCAACGCGCCCTCCCCTCCTCCCCATACCCTGCATTTTGTTGGCCGCCGCCACCCACAGTGGGTCGGCTGTGGTTAACACAGTCGCCTGAGGGACGATTGTGGTTAACCACAGTCAACCCACCGCCTCTACCTTGCCCGCGCGCCGTTCCCTAGGTGAGGCGTCCGAAACTTTTGACTTTCGTTTTTTATTAAAAATAAAATTTTTAATATTTATTATTATATATTTTATAATATTTAAATATTAATGTATATTAATATTTAATATTATATTTATATAATAATAAAATATTAATATTTAATATTATATTTATATAATAATAAAATATTAATATTAATATTAATTAATTTTATTCAGTTAATTTTATTATGAAATAGATACATGGATATATATGTATATATTTAAATGAGTTTTAATATTATATATAATCAGTCGAAAAATATATATATATTGAACTGTTTAATTTAAATGTTGGTATGAGTTATATTTAATTGAAGAAATGTAATATAATTAATTTGAATTACATCATTGTTTTATTTTAACACTTAATTTTAAGAGAGATTAGTTTTGTATTAAAATAATACGTTTTCAGATCAAGTTAAACGTTTGTTTAAGAATGGTTATATTGAAATGTGAAAACGATTACTTCTTGTTACGGTGTTTTGATTAGTAGTATCAATTGATTATTTTATTATTAATGAAATGCAAGTAGGAGATTAAGTAGTAAACATTAACTTGCTCCCATGTCTGGAAAAGACGTCTTTTGTATCGGCTTATATAATGCAATGAATCCCTGAATGTTAGCATGAGGACATGGATTTAGAATATCCAAAGCAGATTTAATTCTTGTTTGACTTTTATCTGATTCTTGTCATCATTTGGAAATTGAGTCTTTACATTGGCAAGCTTTCAGTGAATTTTTCGTTTAGTGGTTGTCGTTGCTTATGTCAACCTGTTTTGTATTCCCTAGGTGGGGCTTGTGAAGTTACCTGTTATTACTCGGTTTCTACGAACGAGTATGTCTAGTATCTCCTTGGTTTAGGAGCGGATTATGGGATCCGTGTCTCCTTGTAAGGAGTGACCATGCTGTGTGGTTAGTGCCTCCTATGTTGGAGTGATTTTATCTTTGTCGCCTCCTGAGAAAGGAGTGGATTATGTTATGTGTGTCTCCTTGTCAGGAGCTATCAGGAGCAGATTTGTTACCTTGTTACCTCCAGTGTTTGGAGAGGGTTTTGACTTAGGTTGCCTCCTGAGAAAGGAGTGGTTGTAACACCTTGTTCGTTGTACCTTGTACCCTTGATGTTTGGATGTTATATGTGTGTTGTCAAGTAGAAGAGTGGCTTCCGTTTGGGGCCAGAGCCCGGAAGAGGTAAGACTGGGTAACCTTCGGAAGTGGTATAATTCAGTGATAACTAAATCAATATACTTAGAGTTTGGGTAGTACTTCACACTAAAAAAATAAGTATCCCTCACTCATAGATGCAAGGGCTTGTTTAGACTTGGGATGAGTGGGAAGGCCATGGGATGGCAAGGTCATCTATCTTGTCTGTACGAAAGGTATTTGGCTCCGCATTAGTAAGTGTGAGGGCCGAGGATCGGTTTGTGGCCACCATCATGACGATCCGCAGTGGGTAACTCATGACGAGCTGTGTGATGACACTCTATCTAGGACAACAGTTGGGTTTTGGTTTTGTATTAGTGTGTATGAGGGCCAAGGATCGGTTGAGGTCACCATCTTGACGATCCGCAGTGGGTAACTCATGATGTGATGTTTGATGGCACTTTGTGTGACCATAGTTGGTACTTGTTTATGGTGGGTATGGTTCTCGTAACATACTTGTTTTGCTTTATATCTGGAAGCAATGTGATCATGTGGAGTTGTACTCGTGTTGTACTTGCGTGGTATGTGAGTTGTATTTGAGTTGTACCTGTGTCGTACTTATGTTGTACCTTGTGATGTACTTGTGATTTACCTTGTGGTTCATGGGTTTGGTTGTTTCAGTTATGTTAACTTGTGTCTAGAGGTAGATGGTCTTGACTAGGATTCCTGGTTACTATCTCCTAGCACGGGGGTGTGGGCCCCTTGGGTTCCACTTGGTTGGGTGGCGTGCACCTAAATCCGTTGGGTTCCTTCTTCATGTTCGTGTGGACGAGACTTTCAATTGGAGAGCTCGTGGGTTTCAGTATCAGTTCTTGTTGTATTTCATTTCAATTGAGCTTGTATTATTTTACCCCTCAATTGTATCGAGGTGGAAGTGTAATTGTAATTATGTTTATTGGACTTACCTCATTCGAGGAATGAGAGATGTAATTGTAATATTTAATGATGGATTAATGCAATGGAGAGTTATCTTTATGCTTTGATGTAATTCATCTTCTTTGGATGTATGTGCTTTAATTATTGGTTAATTAATTGACATGGTTTAAATCATGTTTTTTGTTGAGGTTCTATATAACCTCTGTCTCGTAACCTTAGAGGTTGTTGGCATTAGTTAGTGAACTTGTTTATTAATTATACTTTTTTTTTTAAAAAAAAATTATTCTATTTAAGTAGTTTAATGCAACTTCCTCTAGGGTTGTGTGGCGGGGCGTTACAATCTTTCTAATAATGAACACTTGTATTTGACATTGTACAGTGACGAGTCTACAATGATTAGTTGAACTATCATGATAGATATCATGTGACTTGATATCTGTGGACATGTCATGATAGAATCTCGTGGACATTTTGATAGATATCATGAAGACTTGATGTCAGTTGAAGATCATTATGATCCTTATGAGATAATCATGGTGGATATATATATATCCGTGGATATGCCATGAATTATTATGGTAGACATCATGAGACTTGATGTCAGTGCACATACCATAATGAAGATGTGTTATGAAGAATGTCATGTGATTTGACAAACTTTTGGAAACATACCATATCTTCGATATCACGTGTAAGGTGATATCTCTACTTACTTGTTTTGAGTTATCTTCCCTAGCTAAGAGGGAGTGTTGATTTAAGGTAGCTTCGGTCAGATATAAATGATGATTGCATTTATGCATCATCATCATTTCTATATAATCGAAATCTACTTTTTGAAGTATAAATCTGCAAGTAAGTTATTCGAATTTCTGATCATGAACAAATTCGAAATCAAATGCTGATCGAACTTCATATACACTAATCGTTGTTTGCTAAATGCATGCGGGTGTTTGATATTAGCCACCGATTATTATCGGTTGACTAAGAGGAGTCCGCGTACTCAAGGGACACGTCCTCTCATGAGACGTGTCTGTCCTTGAGGCATGTCTCCTCTCAAGATATAAAGACATGAATTTGATTTTCTATTGTAGACATTGAAATAGATACATACTCTGCAATAAGAAGATTAGAAATTAAAAATTAAAAATCTGACTTAGAATATATTCACAAAAATTTAGATCTAGGATTTGCTTATTCTCCACTTAGGATATAATTTGATTAGATTTGATTAAATTAACAGAAACAAATGGTATATTGATAGGCGTTGTTCAAGACATATGATAGGAGACAAGAGCAAGTTTTTCACTCTCAAAAGGACTAATGGTGGTATGGTAAGATTTGGTGATAATGAATCGGCAAAGATCTCAAGTAAAGGCACTCTTGTTTTGGATGATGGTAAGACTAAGGTTGAAAATGTTTTATATGTAGAAGGCCTAAAACATAAACTATTGAGTGTGAGTCAAATGTCTGACCAAGGACACACTTTAGTTTTCAATTCAGATTGTTGTGAAATCAGTAAGGATGGTAAACTTATTGTTGATGCAAGTAGGGCTGCTAACAATCTATACATTCTTGATAATATCAAAAGTGAAAAGTGTTGTTTGAGTCAAGAAGATGAAGGTTGGTTATGGCATAGGAGGATGGGACACTTGAACTTTGATAGTCTTGTTTGGATCAGCAGAAAGGAAGCAGTTAGAGACATGCCAAAGCTTACAAAACCTTCAGCTATTGTTTGTAGAGAATGCCAGTTGGGAAAGCAAACAAGGTAGAGTTTCAAGTCAAAAGAGTATTCAAGCTCAAAGCCGCTTGAGTTGATTCAAAAGTGAAAAGTGTTGTTTGAGTCAAGAAGATGAAGGTCGGTTATGGCATAGGAGGATGGGACATTTGAACTTTGATAGTCTTGTTTAGATCAGCAGAAAGGAAGAGTTAGAGACATGCCAAAGCTTACAAAACCTTCAGCTATTGTTTGTAGAGAATGCCAATTGGGAAAGCAAACAAGGAAGAGTTTCAAGTCAAAAGAGTATTCAAGCTCAAAACCGCTTGAGTTGATTCACACTGATTTATGTGGGCCAACAAGAACTAGGAGTATGCAAGGTGAGAAGTATATATGTTATTAATTGATTTTTCAAGAATGACTTGGGTTGCATTTTTCAGGGAAAAATCAAACACACTTGAGAAGTTTAAGGCTTTCAAAGCCTTAGTGGACAATGAGAAGGATCTGAAAATTAAATGCCTTCATTCAGACAATGGAGGAGAGTTTACATCAAATGAGTTCGTAAATTTCTGCAAGAAACATGGAATAAAAAGACAATACTTAGCTGCAAGAACACCACAACAAAATGGTGTTGTTGAAAGGAAAAAC
Organism: Sequoiadendron giganteum; assembly: GCA_007115665.2. Taxonomy (NCBI): domain Eukaryota; kingdom Viridiplantae; phylum Streptophyta; class Pinopsida; order Cupressales; family Cupressaceae; genus Sequoiadendron; species Sequoiadendron giganteum. The sequence goes on from CM021102.1 coordinate 353,072,751, forward strand.
AGATCAGTCCAAGAAATGGCTCATAGAATGTTGAATGAGTCAAAGGTGAATGATTCTTTTTGGAGAGAGGTTGTCCATACTGCTGTTTACATTCAGAATCGGAGGCTGATTAGAGCAAAACATAACAAGACTCCATATGAATTGTGGAAAGGTAAGCTTGCTTCAGTTAAATATTTCAGAATTTTTGGTGGTCCTTGTTATATTAAGAGGGATGAAGACAATCTAGGGAAGTTTGATCCTAGGGCTGATGAAGGGATTTTCTTAGGATGCTCTTCTAAAAGCAAAACATATAGATGTTTTAACAAGAGATAACGCAAGATTGTTGAAAGCATAGCAACAAAAATCTTTTGGGGAATAAATCAGCAAACCAAAAGTTCAAGATTTTTTGAAAAAATCGGGAAAAAATCGGATTTAAAATAAAATGTAAAAATATGTAGAATAAGAAACAAAAACTGCTTTTTTTTTAATTGAAAGGCATTTCCATAGCAATAGATATATAGAGAGCAAATAAAATAGAGATTTTAACCAATGAATCATAGAAAATAGATTTTGTTGTTTATATTCATATCGCTGATTACATTGCATTCCACATCTTTCAAAGCATTAGTTCACAATGCATAATTGATAGATGACAAAATTTCAATTACAATATAGTTTGTAACTTTGTAGTACAAAGTTTCAAAATCAAAAGTAGCCTATGACTCTTGCTAGTTGCTACTATGAATAGAGCTATGCTAGAGGCTTGCAGGCCCTGATGATGAAGCTCCTGGGGCTTTGCATGTCCTCCTAAGTTTGTCAATCGCATGAGGATCATAGTTGACCTCCTCTAGGATCTCAAAATCCTCATCCTCAAGATCTTCGTCATCATTCGCAACTTCGTCATCATTAGCAATCCACTCATTTTCTAGATCAATCTCATCAAGGTCAATTGGCTCAGCATCCTCAATGGTACCTAGTTTTGCCCATGGACAAATTAGTCTTTGGATTACAAGTGCAAAAACATTATGAATACAATTACAAATTTACAACTATGATTGCAAGTATACTAAAAGTCTAACCTTGAGCTTTCTTTAGCTTCAAGCGGAGGTTGTGGTGAACAAACACCAAGTCATTCATCCGTTGTTGTGTTAGGCGATTGCGTTTCTTTGAATGTGTGTGTTCAAAAACACTCCAAGTACGCTCACAAGCAGATGAACTACATGGTTGGCTTAGAATGGGTTTCGCTAACCACCTAAGATTTTTGGTTTCGTGACCAAAAAAATCCCACCATAGAGCTGAAAAACACATTATATGGAGATGATGTCATGTAAGATTATCTTAATTTTTTACACATTTTATGATTTTGTGCACAAAATAGACAGATTATCAAAATTTAATAGACTCTACCTAGTTGCACGGTCTTCCTGCCTTCCATGGCAGCCTTAGATGAGAAAAAACCCGTTGCTTGCTTGTACATGGCTAACTCTCCCATAGTTGTCGTTAACTGTTCTGTGGTTGCAAATAGTTTTTCCATGCATATGAACAAACCCTATGCAACCTCACCATCATCATCTTTAAATGAAGAGTCATGGTACATACTTGGATTAAGGTAGTATCCTACAGCATGGAGAGGAGAATGCATCTGTCGATCCCATCTTCTATCAATTATGTCCCACAGTGGCATATACCTGTCCCTGTCATTTTCCATCCTACTCCTCATCACCTCCTTGGCCCTATCCATGGCCTCGTACAAATATCCCATGGGGGATTTATCCCCATCCACTAGTCTCAAGACCTTCACTAGAGGCTCTGAAAATTGTACAACTTCTTCCATTGCATCCCAAAAACTAGCAGAATAAATGTAATTTGATATTGCTTTGCCATCTGCTTGATTTGAGAAGCTAGATGCCATCCACTCACTTGAAACAAACATTCGTTTCAAATTCATTTTTTGTTCGCATAGAGTTTGTAGTGCAAGGAAGTGTGTTGCAAATCTTGTCACCCCTGGTCGAACTAACTCTTTGCCCTCTGTGAAAGTGCACATCATACACAAAACCCTTGTGTGATTATAGATAAATTTGGTAATTGAGCGGGCCTTGTGCAATACCTCCTTAACCCACTCAAGTTTACCAATGTCCTCTAGGGTTAGATCAATGCAATGTGTTGCACATGGAGTAAAAAAGATGGAGGGGTATTTGTCTATCAGAAGTCTCCCAGCAGCAATACAAGCAGCAGCATTATCTGTAATTAATTGAACCACATTTTGTGGCCCTATTTCTTTGACCACTGAGTCATACATCTCGAATAATGCACCCGCAGATTTGATTGTGTGCAATGCATCCACACATTTCAAAAAAAATGTGCCAATTTCACAAGACACGAGGAAGTTGATGAGTGTTCGATTCCTCCTATCTGTCCACCCATCTGACATTATGCTGCAAACAGTCTTTGCCCAAATCAGTCAATGTTCACCAACAACATCATTAACATCCTGTACTACATCATTAAGCAAAAGAAGCCTCAATGACTCAGAAGATGGGGCTTTGAACCCAGGACCTGCAGATGCAATAGCATCCACCATACCTTGCCAGTATGGAGACCTGACAACATGGAATGGCAAGCTAGAGTAGTACCAAAAATTCGTTATTGCCTTCTTTGCTTGTTCATGGACAGTCTTCTTCCATCCTGTACTCTCCAAAGTGGTATGTGATCCTGGTGTAGTACAAGGTGGGAAGAAAGAATTTATGTTTCCTCCACCTGTGTTTGGACCACATGCTGTAGAAGAAGGTGTCAACCCAGATTCCCTAGAAAAAACATGTGCACCATCTTCCCCATCCAAGCAATTCCTCCTAACTTCTGTAGAACTGGAGCCTATTTCATTCCCAGTTCTTGCCTTTTTAGCCTTACTCTCAGAAATCCCTTCAAGATCTTGTTTTGCTTGATAAGTGACTTCTGCAGGGCATTTTGTACAAATAATGGTGTTATTTCTTGGCTCATTTGCCAAATGCCATTTGAAGCGATAAATGCCACCGTTGATGTCAAACAAACACCAATTGCATTTAACCTTCGTTGAACCCGGAATTGCCTTGCAATGTGTCCACACAGTCTTTTACACGTGGCATTATAGTGTATTCTGCATAACCATTTTGATTTAGTCTACTATAATACACATTGAACATTGATTCAAGTTGACTTCAACACCTTCTACAACATTGTTAACTTCTCGTATGTAACAAACAATAACACTATGAGCACTTCATTGTTTTCTTGGTGGGAATAATAATTTGATGATATGGCTTCTTCACTTAATTTGACTCTATCTTAGTCTAGTTAGTAAGTTGCTTTTTACTGACACTTATAAAATTTCTGTTCACTACAATCTTTCAATACAAACAAATTTCTACTCTACAAACAAAATTTTTGTTCACTAAAAATAGTTGGAGTAAGTAGTGTTGTCCTAAGTCGTGTTGGGTCAAATTTCTAGTTTATCATAATTCTATGTTAATCATGTTTTTGATATCATCCATGAAAATTGTGCTCAAACTTACAGTTATCAATTTTGATTGACTTGTGTGATTTGTTTACTAAGTTACTTACAAATACCAAATTGTATATCAAAGAGTAGCTATGATCTATTTTGGAATTTCCAGATACATGTTTATGATCACATAAATACTAAACAAAATCATACAATAAATACAGTAAATACTAAATATTAATAAAATACTAAATATATATAGTAAATAAATACTAAATAAATACAGTGAATATAAAATACTAAATAAATACAATAAAATATAAAACACTAAATAAATACCAAATAAAAACAGTAAATATAAAATACTAAATAAATATTAAATAAATTATTAAATACTAAATAAAAACAGTAAATACAAAATACTAAATAAATATTAAATAAAAACAGTAAATATAAAATACAGTAAAATGGTAATAAATATTAAATAAATACAACAAATATAAAAAAAAAAACAGTAAATAAAATATAAAAACAGTAAATATTAAATAAAAACAGAGTAAATATAAAATAGTAAATAGTAAAACTAAATACAATATAATACAGTAAATATATATTTTTAATTTTTTAAATATAAAATATTCTATAGTAAATTTAAAATACTAAATCTAAATAGTAAATTACTAAATAGTAAATAGTAATACAATATATATTTATAAAATACTAAAAATAAATATAATATAGTAAATTACTAAATATAATTAAAAAACAACGAAAATGGAAAAACTGAAAAAACGAAAAAATGAAATAGACAAAAACTAATTTATTTACTGCATAAAACAAAAACGAATTTATTTACTAAAAAAAAAAAAGAAATTTTCAAGCTTATACAGAAAAAAAAATACGAGCCTACCTTTAGATTTCATCGCGCCAGGAAGAAATGTTGTCGACTGATGATGTCTGGAGTCTGGAGTCTGCCCTTTTGAAATCCGCCAAGTGATGATGTCCGCCCTTTCGAAATCGTTTAGCCTCCTATTTGCAACTGTAATTTCATCAAATCGCGACCTCATCTTATAGATTTTCGCATGATTTAGGATTTTTCTATTTCCGCAGGAATTTAATGGCGGGTTGGTGAGGGTTGGTGTAGATTGTGAATCGCGATTTATTGCAGATTTAAACGCATTTTAAACGCGATTTACACTTCTTTTAAGTCGTTGATTTTGTCAACGATTTTTTGCAGTTTTTTGGGGAAAAAAACGTAGGAGGGGCCGATTTAATCAGAATTGCGATTAATCGGGTTTTTTTGCAGATTTCTGTGACTATGGTTGAAAGTGTTAATGTGAAGGTTCATGAAGATACCAACATTCAAAACAACATGCAAGATGATGATGGTAGTTGCCAAGAAGATGAAGAAGAAAGTGTTGTTCAACATGGGACAGCAAATATAACTTCTGGAAATACACCTTCAAGTGTTCAACATAGCACAGCGGATGTAACTTCAAAAAATACACCTTCAAGTGATCAAAATGAGAACACATCAAAGACTTTTTTGAATACTAGTTCAAAGTTTGTTCAAAGAAATCATCCTATTGATCAGATGTTACAAGAGGAAAGACCAAGAGTCACAAGAAGAGTTGTTAACTATTCTGAAAATGAAGATGTCTCCTTGCTATCCAAGATTGAGCCTAAGGGTTTTGAGGAAGCATCTGAAAACAAACATTGGGTGGCAGCCATGGAAGAAGAACTTGAACAAATTTAGAAAAGTGAAACTTGGAAACTTGTCACAAGGCCCAAGGACACAAACATAATTGGCACAAAATGGGTGTTTAGGAACAAGTTGAATGAAGATGGTCAAGTGGTAAGAAACAAAGCACTTGTATGCAAAGGTTATGCACAGGTTGAAGGTATTGACTTTAAAGAAACTTTTGCTCCTGTTGCACGTTTAGAAGCTATTAGAATGTTTTTGGCCTTTGCTTCTTTCAAAGATTTTAATTTTTTTCAAATGGATGTCACATCTACTTTTCTAAATGGTAATCTGAATGAAAGAGTTTACATAGAATAGCCAGATGGGTTTGTTATATCCGAAAATCAGAACTATGTATGCAAGTTGAAAAAGGCTCTCTATGGACTTAAACAAGCCCCACGTGCATGGTATGCTAGATTAGACAGTTATTTGCAGCAGCAGGGATTCAAAAGATGGATAGCGGACAGCAATCTATATTTGAAAGAGGAAGGTAATCATATGCTGATTGTTGTAGTTTATGTTGATGATCTGATTTTTGGTAGCAACTATGAGAAGATGTGTCAAGTTTTTGCTACTAATATGAAGGAGTTCGAAATGCCCATGCTTGATGAGTTGTCATTCTTTCTTGGTTTGCAAATTCATCAATCTAGTAAAGGCATTTTCATTTCTCAAACAATTTATATTAGAGAAACATTGAAAAGGTTTAGGATGGAGGACTGCAATCCTATAACTACCCCCATGGTGACAGGATGCAAGTTAGGTAAAAACGATGAGTCTCTAGATGCTAACCAAACAATGTACAGGTCTATGATAGGAAATTTGTTATATGTTACAGCTACTAGACCTGACATTATGCAAGCTGTTGGTTATGTTGCTAGATTTCAGACCACTCCTAAGTATACTCATGTTCATGCAGTTAAGAGGATCTTCAAGTATCTTAAGGGTACCATGGATTATGGGTTATGGTATCCTAAAGGTAATGATTTCACACTTATAGCTTATACAAATGCAGATTGGGGTGGATGTATTGATGATAGAAAGAGCACAAGTGGAGGTGCATTCTTTCTAGGTGGCTATCTCGTATCTTGGTTGAGCAAAAAGCAAGCTTCTATTTCATTATCTACAACTGAAGCAGAGTATATTGCAGCAGTGTCTTGTTGCACACAAGTCCTATGGATGAAGCAAACATTGAAGAACATTAAGGTAGAGTATAAGCATCCTATTTCTATCTTTTGTGACAACATGAGTGTCATTAATATTTCTAAAAATCTAGTTATGCACTCTAGGACTAAGCATATTCCTATTAAGTATCATTTTTTGAGAGAACATGTTAGTGCTCAGCAAGTTAAGTTGGAATATGTTTCTACTAAAGAGCAGATTGCAAATTTGTTCACTAAGCCTCTACCAAAAGAAACATTTGAATACTTGAGGGAGAAGTTGGGAGTGATTTCACTCCATCTTTTAGTTGTTGTTTTGACTCGGGGGCGGGGGGGGGAGCTTTCGTTGTTACATTTTATTAGCCCCGTTTTAGTTTTGCGGGTTGGTATCAGTCATTGATGTCAAAGGGAGAGTAGTGAGTAAGGGGGAGCAGTTTGGTTTCAGAGCAGTACAAGTTTCAGGAGGTATTGCCAAGTGTAGTTTGGTTTTGGTTTCAAGAGGTGTTGCCACTAATAACAAAGGGAGAGATTGTTGAGTATTTTGTCATTGATGTCAAGGTACTTAGGTGCTTGCTTGCTTGCTTCTGCTACTCGCTTGCTTACTTCAGCTGTTTGCTTGCTTAGTTACCTGTTATGTCAGCATAGTGCCAAATCAACCATGCCAAGTCAACAGTTGAAAAGTCTATGATCAGATGTTTGTTTTTAAGAGGCACAATTTCTTTTGAATGTGACAGCTCCTTCAGGCATGACGAATATAGTGGTGGCGGCTTGAATATTATATGCGGGATATTTTGTTTTGTAACGTCTTAACTATTTAGAGGATGGCGGCTCATGAATTCCTCATGTCTCTTTTGTTTGAAACGGCTCCAGTTTCCTTTCTTCACTTCCTCCATTATTTGCATCAGTTTCATATATATCGATTTGCTTTCAATTTGGAGAGCTGACTGTGAATGCAGATGATGATATCCGCTAACTTCAGCTTGCATTCGAATATGGAGAGTGTTGTTTTGCTTGGCATCGATGTTTCTCCTACTCATGCATGATAGTAGTGGGCAGCTTAGATTTGATGAATGCAGAGTAGTTTAATGCTCTGTGCGGTATCAGAGCATTGGGTCACGGGTTTGAATCCCCTCAGATAATGTTAAGGGGGAGATTGTTGGCAGATGGTCAACGCTCTACTTGAGTTTCATGACAATGGACTAACCGCCTCCTGTGCGATCCATGTCTCTATCATTTGTATCGGCCATTGATAGATCGATATTTTGATGCAACAGCAAACGTGGGCCAACAAACCTTTCAAGGTAATCTACATCAGATTTCAAGGAAGATTTGAGCAGATTTGTTAGACCAGTTTTTGAGGAAGAGAAAGACTTTGTTGTGATTGAGGTCGGTGCCTCATATTATAGAGGTTGGTGCCTCCTATCAAACAGAGATTGGTGTCTCTTGCTAAATCAGTGCTCAGTTGTGGGCATTGGTGTCTCCAGTAGGTCGGTGCTTGCAACTCTTGTAAGTAGGGATTGACGTCTCTAGTGGGTTGGTGCCTACAAAGTTTGTAAGAGAAGTTTTATATAAACAATATTTTGTCGCGGTTTTCTCCCATAAGAATTTCCACATAAATCGTGTGTTCTTCTTATGTTGCATAATTGTTAGATCTTGTGTGATTGATATTGCTATGGTTGTTAAGTTTTGAAAAAGTAAAAGATTGTCGTATACTGATTCACCCCCTTGTAATGCCCCACGTAAGAAAGAGAAATCACAGCATTCATAACAAAATTGCAGCACTTAAATAAGCAATTGATGACCACCGCTTATATTCTAGGTTAATTAAATTAACAAAAAGATCGATTAACAAAGACAAAAGAGTATCATGGGCGGCAACTCTACAAAAGGATATAATTAACAATGAAAAAGGTTTTTACACAGCGATGGGTTATGAAGGTTGATGAAAAGATGTGACTTCCCCCCTACCATTGAAGATATTAAAGGTTGAACAAATCATTTGTGAGAGGCATCAAGCAAGTGTTGATGTTCATTATAGCGTCGGTCTGCACTTCCCAAGAGAAATACATTAAATGAATATTTTCTAAATGTCAAAGGGCCGACCCTTAAAGGATTCACACTTACTATGGCCGACCCTAAATTGTATTTATTATTTATTATTTATGTTTTTCTAAAAAGGGGCCGACCTAACTTGAAAAGGCGCCTCTCTTGCATAAATACAAGGTCTTCTTGTCATTGTTATTCATTCATTCCAATAAGAAGTTCGCACCTATCATCAGCAGATAAAGTTCGCATCATACAAGGAAAGTTCGCCATATATTCAAGAGCAGAAATTCGCATGAAGAGGAAGAACAGAAATCCAGATTCGCATTCCTAGAAGAAGTTCATACTTGAACAGCAGATCATCATTAATATAGCAGCAGACATAGTTCAAGGAAGAGCAGATATATTTGCATCTAAGTATTAAGGAAGAGTGCAAATTCATTAGCCATTGTTGGGCTGTGTTGTAAGCAGAATTCTGTCACTTATTATCATATATATAAGAGATATATTTTCTGGGTTTTTCTCCCTCAAGAGGAGGGTTTTCCCAAGGTATCTTGTTGTGTTCATTGTCTTATGTGTTGCATTTCTCTTGTTCAATTGATTATCTAATCTGATCTAAGAAACACTAACATGGTATCAGAGCGGGTGTGAAAAAGATCGTGATCGGATTTAGTTCGCAACACTCACCTTATTCCTTTTTCAGTCTATCTTCTAAATTTCTCAAGATGGTGAACGGTCTGAAAATCGAGGATAGACTCGAAGGGATCTCGAACTACATATCATGGAGGTTCAGGTTCATGCTAACTTTGGAAGAAAATGATTTGGTTGAGTTTGTGAAAACAAAAGTTCCCGAACCTGAGGGGGAAGAAGAGAAGCTGCAATGGAGGAAGAAAGACACTAGGGCAAAGAAAGCATTGGTTGATTCCGTCAAGGATCATATTGTACCAATTATCTTCAAATTGGATACAGCAAGAGAGATGTTTACAACCTTGGAAGAGATGTACGAAATCAACAACACCAGTCGAGCCCTTGCTCTGAAGCAACAACTTCATCATGTGAAAATGGCGAAAGGAGAATCTGTTATTACATACTTCATGAGGATTTCAGAGATAAAAGATCAGCTCTCCACTATTGGTCACATGATTGATGATAAAGAACTGACTATGCTTGCTCTCAATGGTCTTCCGCTTTCATGGGAGGCGTTCATCCAAGGAATCAGTGCAAGATCCGAACTTCCCAAGTTTGATCGATTGAGGATTGATTGCATTCAAGAAGAGTCAAGACTAACAGCAAGGGGGATTGGTCAAAGCTCAAAGAATGAAGAATTACAAGTTCTTACCTCTCATTCATCAAACAAAGGAAAAGGCTTTAAGAGAGGTTTCTTCAAAAGGAATCGAGAAGATGGAAATGAAGATGCTCCTACCTTCAAAAGGAAACGAGACATGTCCAAGATTCAATGTTTTCGTTGTGATAAGTATGGTCACTTTGCGAGGGTTTGCCCCCAACGACCTAAGCTTCAAGTTGCCACTGCAGATGTTGAAGAAGTTGCTCTACAAAAGGACTCCAGTGATTATCTATTTTATTCAGCCTTGTCTAGCAATGTTTCTACTGACTCTAATACTTGGTTGATTGACAGTGGTGCCTCTAGGCACATCACCGGATTCAGAAGTCACCTTTCAAACTTAATGGAAAGCAACTCCAGTGATCAAGTTGTTATTGGAGATGATGCTAGATATTCTGTAAAAGGGATTGGAAACTCCACTCTTCACTTGGATTTTGGAATTTCTTTGGAGTTGAATGATGTACTGTTCGTACCAGGGATAAAGAGGAACCTTGTTTCAATTTCAGCATTAGAAGACAAGGGTTATCAAGTTGCCTTCTCTAAAGGGAAAGTTCTTATATGGGCAAAGAACTCCAGCTTCAAAACTGCTCAAGTGATTGGAGTTAGACATGAATGTCTCTACACGCTGTGCACTCGTCCTCTTCAAGCACTTGTGCATAACAGTACCAGCATGTGTGATCTTTGGCATCGAAGATTGGCTCACATTCACTTTCGTGCTCTACCTATCATGGAGAAGATGGTCACCGGTCTTCCGAAATTCGATCAAGAACATGAAGGTACATGCAAGGGATGTGCCCTAGGCAAGAACACAAAAGGTACGTTTCATTCCAGTGAAAGTAGATCTAAATGTATTCTTGATCTCATTCATTCTGATTTGTGTGGTCCAATGTCTATTGCATCATCTAGTGGTTTCTTGTATTATATTATTTTCATTGATGATTACTCTAGAAAGACTTGGATCTATTTCTTGAGATCTAAAGAATCAGAAGAAGTATTAGAAAGATTCAGAGAATTCAAAGCACAGATTGAAAATCTGTCTGGGAAGAGGATCAAAGTATTGAGATCTGATAATGGTGGAGAATACACTTCTGGCACATTTTCGAGACTTTTGTATTGAAGCAGGGATTAAGAGGGAGTTCAGTGTTCCCTATAATCCACAACAAAATGGTATTGCTGAAAGGAAGAATAGGTCTATTGTGGAAGCAGTGAAAGCTATGATCCATGATCAAGACTTACAAATCTCTCTTTGGGCTGAAGCATCAAGAACAACCGTCTATGTTCAAAACAAGAGTCCCCACAGGATCTTAGAGAATAAAACTCCTGAAGAAGCATTCTCAGGCGTGAAGCCTGAAGTTAGTCATTTGAGGATCTTTGGCTGTCCAGTCTATGTTCATATTCCAAAGGAAAAGAGAACAAAGCTAGAACCTTCTGGTAAGAAAGGAATTCTTGTAGGCTACAGTGAGACATCAAAAGCTTACAGGATTTACATTCCAGGACAGAAGTCTATTGAGATCAGTAGAGACGTCACATTTGAGGAAGATGTTGCTTATAGAAGGTCCAAAGGCACTCCTATGGAGGTCGATGAAGAAGAACCTCCACAAGATATGGAAATTGACCATATTCCAGAGAATCTGAAGGAGGATACAGAACCTAAAGAAGATATTGATCCAGCTGAGCCTTTGGATCCTACTGATGGGCCTCTAGACATTGTGATTGGAAAGAAAAGACCTCTTTGGGCTCGCAGAACAATGCAGGAAGCAGAAAGGTTTGCAGCTCCAAGAGGAGCCTTTAGAGAAAGCAAGAGACCTCACAAGTTCTCTAGTTATGTTGCTTTGATGAGTCAGATTATTGAGTCAGAGCCCTCAAATGTTGAAGAAGCGTCTAGTCAACAAGTATGGAAAGATGCCATGATTGAGGAGTATCAGTCTATACTTAAGAACGATGTTTGGGATATAGTTCCTAGACCCAAAGACAAATCTGTGGTGTCTTCTAAGTGGCTCTTCAAGATCAAGCATGCAGCTGATGGGAGCATTGAGAAACACAAGGCTAGATTTGTGGCTAGAGGGTTCTCACAAAAAGAGGGAGTTGACTATGAAGAAACCTTTGCTCCTGTGGCTCGTTACACGTCTGTTAGAACCATCATTGCTATTGCTGCATCTAGAGGATGGAAGATTCACCAAATGGATGTAAAGACAGCTTTTCTGAATGGCATAATAGAAGAAGAGGTGTACATTGAGCAACCAGAAGGATTTGAGGTGCATGGGAAAGAGTCTCATGTCTGCAAGCTGAAGAAGGCCTTGTATGGTCTTAAACAAGCTCCTCGTGCTTGGTATGAAAGAATTGATCAGTATCTTTCAAGTCTGGGTTTCTCAAAGAATGATGCAGATTCTAACCTCTACTTCAAAGTAGTAAATGGTGAAGCATTAATTTTGGTTTTATATGTTGATGACTTGATCATTACTGGTGAAGAACATCTAATTCTAAAATGCAAGAAGGAATTAGCTTCAGAATTTGAGATGAAGAATCTAGGTCTCATGCATTACTTTCTTGGCTTAGAAGTTTGGCAAAAGCCAGATGAGATGATTCTAAGTCAAGGGAAGTACACTGTTGACATTCTCAAAAGGTTTGGTATGATTGACTGCAAACCTATGTCTACACCCATGGAGACTAATTTAGATAAGCTGAAAGAAGCTGCAACTAGTTCAGAACCAGTGGATTCTACGATGTATAGACAATTGATTGGTTCATTGATGTATCTAGTTAACACTAGACCTGATATTTGCTATGCAGTGAGTGCACTTAGCCAGTTTATGTGTGAACCAAAGCAAATACATCTTGTAGCAGCTAAACATATCCTGAGATATTTATGCGGCACAATCGGATATGGGTTGAGATATTCTTCAAACGTGGATTTGGAGCTGCATGGTTTTACTGATTCTGATTGGGCAGGATGTGTCTCAGATCGGAAGAGTACTTCTGGTTGTTGCTTCAGTTTGGGGACTGCTATGATCTCCTGGTGTAGCAGGAAACAGTCTTCAGTGGCCTTGAGTACAACTGAAGCAGAGTATATTGCAGCTTGTGTGTCAGCTCGTGAGGCAGTGTGGCTTCGCAAGCTCCTTGTAGGATTGTTTGGACAATCAATGGAGCCTACTATCATACACTGTGATAATCAAAGCTGTGTGAAGCTTTCTGTCAATCCTGTGTTTCATGACAGAACAAAACATGTTGAGATCAAGTACCACTATATTAGAGATATGGTGCAAAGGAAAGCTATACAGTTGAGGTATATCAGCACTGAAGAGCAAACGGCAGACATTCTCACCAAGCCTCTCGCCAGGATTAAGTTTGTATACTTCCGAGAGAAACTTGGTATGGTGGAGAATGCAGCCGTGACTGAGAAAGAGTCTCAGTAATCAGTGATCCTTGTTGAGAATGCAACTCTTTGCTGAGAAAGAGTTGAGGTGCAAGCCCTTGTTAATACAATTCTCTGCTGAGAGAGAGTTGAGGTGAAAGTCCTTGATAATGCAATTCTCTGATGAGAGAGAGTTGAGGTGAAAGCCCTTGTTTCCACCCTCTGGGAGAAGCTATGGTGGATGTCATGTGTGAGACTCCATGACAATATCACGTGAGAGAATCCGTGATGAGTTTTTACCATCTATGGGAGTAGCCATAATGGTTAATATCACGTTGAGGTGATATTTTATTTTGTTTTCATTCTAATATAATGTGTCTTGTGCAGATGGAAGTTCATCCCTAGCTGAGAGGGAGTGTTGATGTTCATTACAGCGTCGGTCTGCATTTCCCAAGAGAAATACATTAAATGAATATTTTCTAAATGTCAAAGGGCCGACCCTTAAAGGATTCACACTTACTATGGCCGACCCTAAATTGTATTTATTATTTATTATTTATGTTTTTCTAAAAGGGGGCCGACCTAACTTGAAGAGGCGCCTCTCTTGCATAAATACAAGGTCTTCTTGTCATTGTTATTCATTCATTCCAATAAGAAGTTCGCACCTATCATCAGCAGATAAAGTTCGCATCATACAAGGAAAGTTCGCCATATATTCAAGAGCAGAAATTCGCATGAAGAGGAAGAACAGAAATCCAGATTCGCATTCCTAGAAGAAGTTCATACTTCAACAGCAGATCATCATTAATATAGCAGTAGACATAGTTCAAGGAAGAGCAGATATATTTGCATCTAAGTATTAAGAAAGAGTGCAAATTCATTAGCCATTGTTGGGCTGTGTTGTAAGCAGAATTCTGTCACTTATTATCATATATATAAGAGATATATTTGCTGGGTTTTTCTCCCTCAAGAGGAGGGTTTTCCCAGGGTATCTTGTTGTGTTCATTGTCTTATGTGTTGCATTTCTCTTGTTCAATTGATTATCTAATCTGATCTAAGAAACACTAACAGCAAGCAGATTGGAAAATAAAGAGAATTAGAAATTAGAATAAGAGATTTATTCGAATAAATATTATTAGCGAGAATATTATTGGGAAGTAAGTTAATTATAATTAGAAATAGCTATATATATATATACATAGGTGTGATCATGCAATAGTGGTACTTGCAGAGTTTATTGATTATTGTGAATAATCTGCATGCTTCTCTTTATTATATGTGGTAAGGGATTTGTACAATAATCTATTTTGAATTTAGAGAAATGGATTGCAAATAGGGAGGTCGATCAACCTTTCGAGTTCACGAGAGATGAAGGAAGACCGGCCTTCCATGCTCATGGGCTAGGAGGTCGAATGGAAGACCGGTCTTCCATGTCCTTGGGCTTGATCAAGGAGGGCGACCAGCCTCCAAGGTGAACTAAGGGATGGAAGAGCTACCCACCTTCCATGCTCTCGCAATACAAGGGCGACCAACCTTGAGACTACAGTTTGCAAGCATTTCAACGAATTCCTAATAAGATTATTATGGGAATCCACATTTGAATGACTATTGCCTTAATTAGATTTTGATATGACTAATGTACATGGATATCATGATGTTTGCTAATGATAGAAATACATGTATTATCATGGCTTATGATTTAATGTCAATTTCTAGTGACTAATATTGTGTGCACTGTGCAGTACCTAAACCAAGATTTATCTTATAAAAGACAATTTAATTGGTAATTTCATTATTCTTAAATATACTGCAGTTCTTATTTTGATTGGAATTGTGGTTTTAGGGCAAAATATATAGATATCCCAATAGGGGACTGTTGTGACCTATTTCACACATTGCCCCATTGCAAATGGGGACCCCAGTTTCTTTTGGCTTCGCCTTTTGCGTTGCCATTTTGTGAGTTCAAAGTTTGAGTTTTTGAGTGTCACTCCGACCAAGTTGAGATTTTGAACCCGTTTGTGTGCCTAAACATCATGGAAGTGCTCGGAAGGTTTGGAAGACGAGGATCGCCTGTGCTTCGGTCATTTCTGACACTTCCTTTTTTTTAGGGATTCTACTTTTTTGCTTTTTGCTTTTTTTGGCATTTTTAGGCCATTCTGGAGTTCCTATTTTTTAGGGATGCTTTTTGCTTTTTTCTATTTTGGGAAAAGTTTCTATTTTGAAAGTCCCACTATTCATGAAGTCAACACACCTCCAAAATGAGCAAATTGACAGAAAAATCAAGGTAAAAGGTGAAAGATTGATAGAAAAATGGCAGAGTCTGAGAAGCTCGCCCATGAGAAGGAATGGTAGACATAGTCTCAAGTCTGCCCTTGCCTCTGGCAAGCCAAAGGCAGGCACTGGCAGGCCAGGCATAAAGTCTACCATGTCTTGGAACGAGTTGAAGTCTGCCATGTCTTGAGAAGGCATGAAGTCTGCCCTTGGAAGGAGGAGCCTCAAGTCCGCCATAGAGAGAGGAGTGAATGGCAAGACAAGGTCAAAGTCCACCCTTGGAAGGAGAAGCTCCAAGTCCACCCTTGGAAAGAGAGTTGAAGTCTGCCCCTAAGGAAAAGAAAGATGGCAAGCCCACTTCAAAGTCCGCCCAAGCCAAGTGGATGGCAAGACAGGGCACCAAGTCTGCCCTTGGACAAGTAGGCAGGAAGAGTATGAAGTCTGCCCCAACTTTGGGAGAGAAATTTTTCTAAGGCATTGATCAAAATACGCCTAGAGAGACAGGTGACCAAGCTAACATGAAGTTCACCCCTCAGCATGGAGAGAATCTTCTAAGGCACGGAAGAAAGTAGGAATGGCAAGAGAAGCATGAAGTCCGCCCCTCTCTGCCTGAAGAAATTTCTAAGGCATGGATAAAATTATAAAGTGGCAAAGAAGCCTCCAAGTCCGCCCAACCCAGAAGGAGAGAGAATATCAAAATTTTGACTAAGTATGAATGTCTGGAGAAGCCTAAAGTCCGCCCAGGAAGTTGAAATTGGCAAAAGGAAATCATGAAGTACGTCTTGGCTAGACAAATGATTGGAAAATTAAACATTTAGCCACGGATAAACAAATTTGGCCAAGTGTCAATATTTTAATGGGTTGGAAATATTTTTTAATGGGTTGGAAAGTTAAATACTTTGGATATTTTCCAACACTTAGGAAAATTTAATTTAAATACCTTAGACGAAATTAAAATTTTGCCGCATTAAACGGGTTGGAAAATTAATTTTGATGATTAATTTAATATTTTCCAACGATTTTAAGTGTTCAACACTTAGGCAAAATTTTAAAAGGAAAGAAAATCTGAAGATTTTGGCTGAAGGTGGCGCTTGGAAAAAATTGGAAACTTGCCTCAAGGATTTCGAAAAAGATTAGAAACTTGCCAAATGAAGAAAAGAAAACAATTCTAAAATTGAAAAAAAACTCAAGAGAAAAGAAAGCAATTACCAAGGAAAATCGCACTTCTCGGCCATATAATGAGTTTCAGCAACTCATTCTTCACAAGTTCGATTGGGAAGAAGTTCAACTCTCTCAAATCTACAAGAGATAAATTTTGGAAGAAGAAATATCAAGAGCAACGACAATTTTTCTCAATGGAAGAGATAATTTTACGCTGGAGAACGTGATTTTTTTTAAAGAAATAAATTATTTCTTGGCTGAAAGGCGTACTTCTCAGCAAATTGGCGCACCTTTTGATTAAATTTTCAGAAGTTGGAATTAATTCACAACCAGAAGATATTCTCGAAGGTTTGGAAATCAATTGGCAAAGCTCTTCTATTCTTTTTTGCAGAAATTCATATTTTAAACAAGCTGAAAGTATAAACTTATCGAATAAAATCTCGGAGTAACCAGATTTTGAAAGTTCTTATATTAATGTTAATTATTTTTTGTATTGGAAGGTTGATGACCACCCGGGGAGAACCATCCAGACAAGCACAGATGAAATTCGCCAGTAAGGGGCTGCAGCCGAAGTCCAAGATTAATTCGAAATGGAAAAATATCACGGACACCAACCTCGAGCACGTCGACTTCAAAGAATTCAAAAGGAGGATGTACGGGCATAATGGATTATTGCCAACTCCCATTGCCAGACGAATGATGACGAACGGAATTGTTCAGGCTGTTAGATTCCCACTTGCAGTTGAGTGTGCCGAACTGATGGTAGAGTGTGCCCTTCACTATAATGCACAAGACAAGCAAATTGTTGCGCCTAACGAGAGGATACTAGCTCACCTTGGAGAGTTACGAGAGGATACTAGCTCACCTTGGAGAGTTAGCTATACAAGAAGCCTTCGGCATCCCGACAGATCACAGAACTTCCTACAGAACTAAGGAGGATGCAAAGAAACTATATGATGAAAAACTTGACCTTTGCGATGCAAATATTAATAAATCATGGCTAGAGAAACCAAGAGCTTCCGCCAAGAAGATGCCCAAGAAGCTGTTGCGCACGGACTTCAAAGAAGATTATGGAGACATCATCAGCTTGCTGAACAGAGTAGTTGGCAATCCTCAGAGAGCGCCTTTCGAAACATGGATGTACTACTTCATCGAGGAAATCACTGAAGGGGTAAGGATGTTCAATTGGTCTCGTATGATAAGCAACAGCCTCCATGAGCAATTGGTCAATCTAGAAGAGACAAAGACATTTTACATGAGTTCCTACGTCATTTACATGTTGGCTACGACGTACCGGTATGCAGGCTTGATTTGTAAAGGCGTGGTTGGCAATGGAGAGAATGAGCTGAAGTCCTATGACTGCTATCCACAATTGTAGCTAAGTGAGAAAGCCCATTTCAGACGGGCACATGACGCTTTCCTCATGTATATAACAAGAATACTTCGAGGAGGAACGCACCAAAGGTTGACTCACGAAGCCAAGAGTTTGATCGGCAAATACGAATCTTGGTTCATCCAATACCCGAGGTACACGTACATCAGAGTCCAAGGATTCACTCGAAATCCCTACTGATTGCCTATCTTTCCTACCAACAAGATGGTCTTCCTTGAGGTACTAAGACAGTTGGAAGAATATCAGAGTTTCCAGAGAACAAAACAGAAGGCGGCAGTTACTTTCCCCTTTTTCATCAGGAAGATGCTGGAATCATGTCCATCGGCACAAGCAGCTGAGAGTGCCAGGTTGGAGATACAACAGTACCCGTTCACTACATATCGGTCTAGAGAGAACTTTGACCTGCATCATCATATCAAGACTATGGACGGGAGAAAATATAGGCATAGAGTCGAGTTGGAGGACTTCTGGGCAGATGTTGCGGACGAATACAAGGTCAGACAAAGGCTATGGTCCAGACTATCGATGAGCTTGATCAAGACGACTGAACTTTGTCGAGTGCCTGATCAACTCGAAGATGATGGAGAGCAAGTACAACCACACTTTGATGAAAGTTGGCCTCTACCTACTGTAAAATGGTCAGAGTCTGAACATGCAGATTTGAACACCTTGATGAGACCAGTAATCAAGTATTCTCAATGGTGGGTCGATCAACAGGTCCAGGAGCTGAGGTGGAGGAAGGTGACACTTACCTATGACAGGTTGAGCGAGATGGAGTCTTACTCCTCAAATGCGGAAGCGTCTCATGGCGTAGAGTTGATGGAAGCCACTACTTCCAAGAAAAGAAAGGAAGTAGTTGTGGATAGGGAACCTGTTCAGAAACGAACAAAGATAGAGCCTTCACGCTCTGCCACGTCCAGGAACATTGGCGAGATATTGGCCACCATAGATGATTCATTGGCCAACATTGGAACCCCTCCTCCAATTCTCGAGGAGAATGTGGAGCCCATTCAACTGGATAATGATCAGCCACCATCACCCACCAGCACAGAAATACTTGGATCAGATGATTAGATGAGCGCCCAAAATGATGATTTTCAGGAGGGAATGATTTCAGCCCTCAGAGGAATTTTGGATGCTCTAAATGGAGAAAATTTGCAGGAGGAAGATGGCATAGAACAACTCGCGATCCTTGACTAGATGAAGGAGAGAATGAAAATACAAGCACCAGTTGAGACGCAGGAAGAAGATGATGCTGCAGATTTCTTAGCCAAACTTGAGCAAGTTTCAGTCAAGAAGCCAGCTAAGAAGTTTTCCACTATACAGAGAGATGAAGTTGGCAATCGGTTTGTGCAGATTGCAGAGCCAATGGTGGACAAGCCACGGGAGGATATAGCTCCAAACGAATATGTTGTCATTACCATCGACTTCGGTCCAACCGCAAAGGGCCAAGAAGTTGAAGATCTGGACAACTCAGTATCCACTATCAAGTCAAGGTTGGCAAAGGAAGTGACAAAGAGGAAAGAATGTCAGAAGGAGATTGAACGCTTGAAAGAATACATACAAAATCTGACCAAGCCACTTGATCAAGATAATACAGCAGCTCCTCTTCTCCTGAATCCTTCACAAGAAGCAACTAAGGACATGGAAGAGGACATGGTCACAGCCAGAGAAGCCAAAGAATGGATAGTGGTCAAAGGCGCAGAAGCAAATACATTCCTGGAAAGGTTGACATTAGTCCACGGTCAGGCCACCTCATTGCTTTCTAGACTGACTACCATGATGGAAGTTTGGGATAGACTTCCGGATATTCAGGAGAGGATAATTTTGTGCCTCAGAGTTCTGAAAGGAGTCCCAAAGCAGGAGTTGATTGACAGAGACATCACTGCGGCAAGCGCAGCTTACGATTTTCATAATTGGTACTGGGCTTTGACGGCACGAAGTGAGGTCTTGGAAAGGGTGAAGGCTGATGGAATCAAAGTGGAAGAACAGGTTAAGGGGGTCCAAAACAAAATCTTCAGCATGACTGCCGACATGTTAGACAAGGAAGTCATACGAGAAAATGATTTACAGTTGGAAGGTTTGAAGAATAAAGTTCAAGAGAACTTATTTTCTATCATAGGACCTATCTTAAGACAGAACTGGGTTAGAATGGCAAACTTCTTAGCCATCTGGGAGGTCTTTGTGAGGATTGAGCCAAAATGGGAAGACATCTTTGCTAGATGCGTCGAAGGCTTGGACGGGCTAGAGTTTAGGATCGGCATGTGTAAATGTAATCAAATCTTTCCTCAAATAGGATCCTAATACCTAAGAACAAAACTAAGTTCGAATTTCTTGTAAGACAATTATAAGTCAAAATGAAATTTCCAGAATTTTCTCTAACTGCGATTTCCAGATCTTCTTATTAAATGTGAATGTGTTGATTGCAGAACATTATCTGATTTCTATGTTTGCATTTCAAAAAGAGGTACCACCATAAATAGGTGGGAAGTCCGCGCCCTAAGAGGCGCGCCTCATGAGAGGACGTGTCTCCACGAGTGGAGGCACGTCCACTCATGGGACGCGTCCCTTAGGATGCGGTTGATAACAACTCTTATTACCATTTGTTATGTATATACTCACACGTATATAACCTTCTATATGATGGCGGATGACATAAGAGAATTCCGATTTCACATGAATGCAGAATATAATATCACAGGAATGATCGAATTTATATGAATGCTCATAATTTAGATTTTAAATGTTTCCTTTAGAAATATCATAACATGAATGATAATTTCGATCACTTATGAATGACAACGATACTTGCATCACTGTCATTCATATCTGACCGAAGCTATCATCCATTAACACTCCCTCCTAGCTAGGGAAGATATTTCAAATCAAATAAGTTAAGATATCACCTTCACACGTGATATGATATGTTTTCTCAAAGTTGTCAAATCACATGACATTCTTCATAACACATCTTCATTATTTCAACACTCCCTCTTTAACTAGGAAGAATAACTTCCAAAAGTGATATCACCTAACTCGTGATATCAGAAGATATGATATGCTTATGAAAGTGTCAAGTCACATGACATTCTCCATAACACATCTTCATTATGGTATGTGCACTAACATCAAGTCACATGATGTCTACCATAATTCATGGCATATCCACGGATATAATCATCCACCATGATTATCTCTTACGGATCACAATGACCTTCAAATATCAAGTCTCATGATATCCATCAAGGTGTCCAAGAGATACTATCATGACATGTCCACAGATATCAAGTCACATGATATCTATCATGATAGTTCATCATTGTAGAGTCGTCACTTTACAATGTCAAATACAAGTGTTCATTATCAGAAAGATCGTCACCTTTCAATAATGCACACAAGGGGAGTAGGCCCATAAAGTCATGGAGTCACACACATGAAAAAAGAGTTTACACATTAAACATCTTTATATATTAGTAAAATTTATAAACAATTTGTATTTCAAACATAAATAACAAATTACATTTCAACCATACCAAGTTTCTTCCTGAAATGCTCTACCTTGATCCGGGAGAGAGGCTTGGTGAGAACGTCTGCAGTTTGATCATTTGTAGCATTTTGTACTAATATACTCCAACTGAATCACTTTCCTTTCCACCATATCTCTCACATAATGATAGGGGATCTCAATGTGTTTAGATCTGTCATGAAAGACAAGATTCACAGAGAGTTTTATGCAACTCTGATTATCACAATGAATAATTGTAGGATTCAAGGGCTCACCAAAGAGTCCCACAATCAATTTACGAAGCCACACTACTTCTCTTGCTCCCATTGAGGCTGCAATATATTCAGCTTCTGTTGAGCTCTGTGCAACTGACGATTGTTATCTGCAAATCCAGGAGATCATAGCTGATCCCAAACTAAAACAGCATCCTGATGTGCTTTTTAGATCAGTTACACTTCTAGCCCAATCTGAATCAGAGTACCCATGTAGATCTAGTGGATCATTCTTGTAATGAAGACCATATCCAATGGTGCCTTGAAGATATCTAAAAATATGTTTTACAGCCATCAAGTGAATTTCCTTGGGTTCACACATGAACTGGCTGAGGGCATTTACAGCATAGCAAATATCAGGTATGGTGTTAACCAGATACATCAAGGATCCAATCATCTGTCTGTAAAGGGTCGGATCTGCACATTTGGATTCTGCTGCTGCTTCTTTTAATTTGTGAAGGTTGGTTTCCATGGGTCTAGACATCGGTCTACAGTCCAACATTCCAAATCTTTTCAGAATGTCAATAGTATACTTCCCTTGATTTAGTATAATACCTTCTGATTTCTGCCATACTTCCAAACCGAGGAAGTAGTGAAGAATACCCAAGTCTTTCATGTCAAATTCAGAGATTAGATCTTGTTTCCCTTGAGCAATGAGGTGATCTTCTCCTGTTATTAGCAGATCATTAACATATAAAATAATTATAAGCATATCACCGTTGATTACCTTGAAGTAGAGATTGGAGTCAGCATCATTCTTGGAAAATCGTAATCCCAAGAGATAGCTGTCAATCCTTTCATACCAGACCCTGGGAGCCTATTTAAGTCCATAGAGAGCTTTCTTGAGCCTGCACACATGTGAGTTAGATTTATGTATCACAAAACCTTCAGGCTGTTCCAGATAGACTTCCTCTTCAATAGTTCCATTCAAGAAGGCAGTTTTCACATCCATTTGATGGATCTTCCATCCTTTAGCTGTTGCAATGGCTAACACTGCTCTTTACTGATGTATAACGAGCAACAGGTGCAAATATTTCTTCGTAATCAATGCCTTCCTTTTGAGAAAAACCCCTAGCCACGAAACGTGCTTTATGTTTTCTATACTGCCATCAGCAGCATGCTTGATTTTGAAGAGCCATTTAGAAGAAACAACAGATTTCTCTTTTGGTCTAGGCACTATGTCCCATACATCATTCTTTAGTATGGACTGGTACTCCTCTGTCATTGCATCCTTCCAAGCTTGATGTTTGAAGGCTTCAGTAACACTGGCAGGTTCAGAGTTTATGATGTTGTTCATTAGGGCAACATAGCTAGAGAAACGTTTGGGTCTTTTACTCTCCCTGAACGTTCCTTTAGGTGTTGCATGATCCTCTGCTTCTTTGATCATCTTCCTTGCCCAAAGTGGTCTCTTTCTGCCAATGTCATTTGTGTCCTCATTTGAAGTGGTAGGAGATTCAAGTGGCATTTCCTCAGGATGCTCCCTCTGAATCTCAGGAGCAGGTTCCATTTTAGGTATCCTAGGGAAATAGGTTTTTGTCTCACTCGTACTTCATGCCCTTTTGAATGGTTTTAATGTTTAGGTCAAACAACTTGTGAACTCCCTCTTAATTCCAGCACTCATGCAGAGTTCCTTAAGATGTAGGTTTCTATTATACACCTTTAAGGTTTTATTTTCTTTTCTAAGACACAACTTTTACAAGTTCCTCCATGGGATGGTTTTTTTTTTTTTTTTAGACTTAGGTGCATAAAAGGTACCCTAATCTTACACCAATAGTTTTTCTTAATAGTTGAGTTTTTTAGACCATGCTAGAATTTTCCCATCCATAAGGGTAACTCTAAGTCCATTTGTCCTTTTAGAACACAAGGTCTTCAGATTCATGATTTGAATTTGTCTTTCCTACTTTGGCAAAGGATGCTTGTTGTTTAGATCTGTCAGGGCACTTCATTGCATAGTGACCATATTGATCACATCTAAAGCATTGTACTTGAGAGATGTCTTTCCTTTTAAAAGATTCCTTTCCATTGGAATTTCTCTTTCTTTTAAAATATCCTTTCTTGTAGGAGTTTTTCTTGTTCCTTTTATTAGACGTTGTGTTGAGTACATGAATGTCTTCATCTATGTTCTTCTGTTTATTTTCCTTAGTGGAGAGTCTTGTTTCTTCTTGAAGGCAGTCAGTTCTTAGCCTATCAAATTTAGGGAGTTTAGATCTCGCACTTACTCCTTGAACAAATGACTCCCATGAGTTTGGTAGGCCTCCTAGTACAATTAGGGTTAACTCTTTGTTGTCAATCTGATATCCAATTGTGGATAATTGATCCCTATGTTCAATAATCCTCATGAAGTATGCATTAATGGACTCCCCTTTGTTCATTTGGGCATTGTTGATTTGTCGTTTTAATGCTAAAGTCCTACAGGTGTTGTTGATCTCATAAGTACTCTCAAGAGATTTGTACATATGGTATGCAGTTTCATGTTTTGCTAAGATAGGCACTATATGATCCCTCACTGCATCTACAAGGATTTTCATGGCTCTTTCATTGTTTTCAATCCATTGACTTTTCTCAGGTTCAGCCTCAGGTTCCCTTTTATTTTCTCTCACAAGTGAGTCTAGTTTATTCTCTTTTAGGATCATCATGATTCTGAATTTCCATGATGTAAAGTTATCCGCTCCTGCAAGACGATCTTCAAATCTGATCATAGTTGACATTATGAAGAATGTGAATTCGATTTAGAAAATACGAATTTCTTTTGAGCAATCTGATTTTAGATTTGATTTGGATTCGCACAACGTGGCTCTGATACCATGTAAATGTAATCAAATCTTTCCTCAAATAGGATCCTAATACCTAAGAACAAAACTAAGTTCGAATTTCTGTGTAAGACAATTATAAGTCAAAATGAAATTTCCAGAATTTTCTCTAACTGCGATTTCCAGATCTTCTTATTAAATGTGAATGTGCTGATTGCAGAACATTATCTGATTTCTATGTTTGCATATCAAAAAGAGGTACCGCCATAAATATGTGAGAAGTCCGCCCCCTAAGAGGCGTGCCTCATGAGAGGACGTGTCTCCACGAGTGGAGGCACGTCCACTCATGGGACGCGTCCCTTAGGATGCGGTTGATAACAACTCTTATTACCATTTGTTATGTATATACTCACGTATAACCTTCTATATGATGGCGGATGACATAAGAGAATTCCGATTTCACATGAATGCAGAATATAATATCACAGGAATGATCGAATTTATATGAATGCTCATAATTTCGATTTTAAATGTTTCCTTTAGAAATATCATAACATGAATGATAATTTTGATCATTTATGAATGACAACAATACTTGCATCACTGTCATTCATATCTGACCGAAGCTATCATCCATTAATAGGATGCTCCCGTAGGTCACTATGGAGGAGATTGTCTCGATTGTGTGCAGATTCATCGAACACACGGCAACTCGAGAGAATAGGGATGTACTTCCTTGAAAGTAGCTCCAAGCGCCACCTCACTCTTTGTCAACTCATTGTTCACTGATGTTAATTGGGAAACCCTAATTAGGGTTTATTTGTTTTAATCTTGGTTCTTGGCTTGTTTTAATCTGGGCCACTCATTTATTTTTGAAACTCTATATAAACTTGCGTACTCTCATTTTCAATTTGTGAAGTGAGTAGCACGAGATTGTTGTGTTATGCCATTTTCGTTAATAAAAGCTCTTGTGCATGATTTGCTTAGAATCACTTTTATTTTCAAGTGGTGTGCAAGGTTTACATATTCTCCTTCAACACTTAGATTAAAGTTAAATTAGCATTTTCATTGAATGTTTGTTAGTGAATGAAAGATCTGATAGCGGTGATTGATGAAATCTAGCTCATACTTTCTTTGGATAGATGATTTGTATCCAATGCGTAAAGTTAGCCTGAGCTCTTAAATTGTGGATGCTTAACTTCAATTTGAATATTTATTACTTCAGACATGAAAATTATTATCACCTCCTTTGAAGATTGCACCCACTTTGCGTAGTTGTCCCAGGGAAGAGAAACAAAGTGTGGTTATTTCGTTTCATCCAATCATTGTCGTCTCTTGAGTTCTTAGGATTAGAGTAGAATTCTTAAACCCTTATCTTTTTACATTTTTTTGGAAATCTGAAATACCCCAATGGAAAGAGCAATCAACGTCAAAACAGTCTAAGTCCTTAGCTTGTGAGTAAATTCTAACGTAAGTCCCTTTGTGATACCAGCATATCACAACGCCCACTAATCTTATCCACGTATCATGACCTAACGAAAGAAACCTTGGAGTTGCTATATGATCTTCTTTGCAATCTTAGCATACGCAGCAACTTTGTTCAAGAGAGGATAGAATGTCTTTGGGCATTTTATTTTGTGTTCGGTGAGTATTAAAATGCACACCAACAGGAACATTACAACCCCCTCTCAGTATAAGCATGTGCTCATCAATTAGTATCGGAGCAGGTCCCTTCGAAGATAGTCTAACCACTAAAAGGAAGATCTAAAAGAGCACATATGGTTGAGCAAGAAGGATATGGATTCTCATCAAACATGACACCATTGTTCGATGGAAAAAACTATGCTTTTTGGAGCATAAGGATGCAAACCTATTTGAATGCTCTAGGGTTTGATATTTGGCAATCGGTGGAAAATGGCTATATAGCCCCTACGACTCCCCCAGCGGATCAAGTAGGAAAGAGGGAAAGTGAAAACAATGCAAAAGCCATGAATGCAATTTTGTGTGGATTATCTGAATTAGAGTTTGTAAAAGTTATGCATTGCAAATCAGCTAAGGACATGTGGGATAAGTTGAGGAATATCTATGAACGAAATAATAAAGTAAAGAAGGCAAAGCTTCAAACTCATAGGAGACAATTTGAAAGCCTTAAGATGAAAGAAGAAGAAAGCATAGCCTCCTATTTGCTTTGTGTTGATGAGATTGTGAACACAATAAAAGGTCTTGATGAACCGGTTGAAGAAACGGTGATTATGCAAAAGGTACTAAGGTCCTTACCTTTAAGATTTGATTCCAAGGTTTCGACGATTGAAGAAAAGAGAGATTTAGAAAAACTAACAAAGGACGAATTGCATGGGATTCTTACTGCCCATGAAATGAGGATAGAGGAAAAAACATCTAAAAGGGAGGCAGCCTTCAAAACATCAAAGAAGGGAAAGAATAAAAGTCATGAACCAAGTGATAGCTCAAACAATGAAATGAATGAAGAAGCCCAATTCAAGAGAAAGCTAAAGAAAGGATCGAAGAAGTACCAAGGTAAGTTATCATTTAAATGTTTTAATTGTGGTAGAATAGGTCATTTTGCTTCTAAGTGTCCACAGGGTAAAAGTGAAAGCAACAATGATAAAGAGGATTATTGCTTGAAGAAAGGAAGAAAATATCAACAAAAGAAGAGCTACAAACAAGGTCAACATGAAAAGGAATTCTAGAAGTACAAGAAGAGTCTCTATTCCGAGAAAAATAGTAGCTCATCGGAAGAAAGCGATGAAGAAATTTCAAAAGGCGAGAAGAAATACTCTTCATGGCAATGGAAGCAAAGGATGATAAAGACAAAAATAAAGAAGAAGAGCATAGCGAAGATGAAGGAGAAATGGATCTTGAGGAGGAACTCCATTATGCCTACAGTAAAACCAAGAAGCTTAAGAAGAGAAATTTGAGACAAGGATTACAAATTCAAGAGGACAGTGAAGCCAAAGAAAAATTATCACAAAGTCTTGAAGAATCAGAAAAGTTGATCGTAGACCTAAAAGTTCAATTAGAAGCAGCAAAAAGGATTGAAGAGGAGATGAGAAACCAATTGTAGACAAAGGAAGAAAATTGTGAGAAGCTAGAATTCAAGATTGCTTCTCTAAGAAAGAAATTGGAGAAAACAACAGCTCAATTAAACAAGAACTTGAAGAACAAGAAGAGTAAGGGAATATTGGATGACATCATCAATCCTCAAAAGCCTATGTTTGATAGGAGTGGTATTGGGTATGAAAAAGGCCAAAGTTCTAAAACAATTCAATCATCAAAGAAATTAAATGAAGAGAAGAAGTATGCTGATGTTATCAAAAGATCCATCAATAGTGAAAGCACCAATAAGGAAGAAGGTAATATCCCTCACAAGGACATCAAGGGTAACTATAGAGGATCATTCCCTTCAAGACGGGTGCCAATGACCAAGTTTTATCACTCTTTCTATGGTTATTGCTATTCGTGCAATCATTTTGGTCATAAAGCAATGGATTGTAGAGTTCATGCGAGGAATGATTCTATGTTCTCAAGTAGGAACGACACTTCATGTGCTTCTTCAGTGAATTATAATGCCATATGTAATAAATGCAACAACTTTGGGCATATAGCACAATTTTGCAGAAGTTATTTTGTATCTCTTAGACAAAACAAAAAGGTAGATACCATAGCCAAATGAAAAGGAGAACCTACAAAAGTTTGGAAGAGGAA
Organism: Sequoiadendron giganteum; assembly: GCA_007115665.2. NCBI lineage: Eukaryota > Viridiplantae > Streptophyta > Pinopsida > Cupressales > Cupressaceae > Sequoiadendron > Sequoiadendron giganteum. Next base: position 353,100,918 of record CM021102.1, read on the forward strand.
ACAAAAGCAAAAGAAAAATCTATGCTTGTGCTCCATGCACAAGAAGTATCACTAAGTTCATAAGAAGAAGCATGATTTCAAGGGGAGCTAACTATCGCATTATCCTTCAGCCCCATGGAGAGGAAAAGTCAAAGATAGATCAGCATCCCTTAGCCATTGATATCTGTAATGTCCCCATTTTTAGCACTATACTCTCCAGTGATTGATAGCCTATCCCCAAATGCCTGTAGGCTAGTCAGAGGCAGAATTAGGGTTTTCGACTGCTTGGTGGTTTCTTTTGAGGATTCAGAGATTTGCATGTTGAAGTTTGGCAGTTTGGATTCTGGATTCCTTCTGGGTATTCAGAGAGCGTCACAGTGGTATGACATGCAACTACATCAGGCAACCTTTCTGGACTTACTATTTTTAGTAAGTTACAATGGCTGCATGTTGGAGTTTTACAGTTTGGGTTTTGGATTCTTTATGGGTTTTTAGAGAGCTTCGTAGTGGTATGACATGCAACTGAAGCAAGTAACTTTCCCTGACTTACTATTTTTAGTAAGTTATGACAGCTGTCCGATTTGTGCTTGAAATGAGTTTGGAATCACTTACTATTTTTAGCAGTATGCTATTTTAGTGAGTGTTATTTTTGGCAGTAGTTCAGTTAAGTGGCTATATCAGGTAGGTCAGTTTGAGCAATTTGGTCTCCAACATTTGAGGTGATTATTTTGGCAAGTTTAATATTTGGTGAAAATAATGTTTAAAGTGAAAATATTGGCTAAGGTTAAGTGGACACCTAGCATAGATATATTTGCAAAATTAAATATATTTTCACTTTAGCCTTTGGACGCCTAGTTTGGAGGAGTATTTGATTATTAATAAGGTATTTCATTTAAATACATTTGGACGCCCATGTTATGAGGTATTTGCATTTTATTAAAGTTATATTTCTATTATGATGGACGACTTGAGAAGAAGGCAAATGAAACTCAAATGAAAATTAAGAAAGGGTGAAATGTGACTTTCAGTTTTGGCACCCGGAGGGAAAAAGCAATTTGAATTTGTGGAGAAGGTTATAAATAAGAGTGTTGGGCTCTTTGTTTGTCATCAATGAATTTTATATCGAATTGCTACCAAAATTATTTCAAGCTTATGACTTCAAGGAATGCATACCTCCTAGCAAGGATTTTGTTTCGTGTTTGAAAGATAACACCTAGCTGGAAATGTGGCTGCTTCTCATTCTGAGTTTGCAAACTGAGCTCCATTGTTGAAGATTTTGATGTTATTTTCAGTTTCGTAGTTGCTGGTTCGAGCTTGGCTGAAGCAATTTTCCTATCATAGCTCCTTGCACAAGTTTTTGGCGGTTCTAGGTATTGGCCCATTGTTCAAGTCTACCTTGGGTGCCCCTCCTTGCAAGTTTTCAGAATTTTTGGTGAGCTCCTTGAATTTATCTTGTCGGTCGCCCTCTCTTAGAGGTTGTACTTTGCCTGCAAGTGCCTTGGAATGTGTGCATAAAATATAGGAAGGTGTTTGCTACTATTTCTTGTTCTAGACTTGAGCGCCTACCTCCTCTGCTTCATCTGCACTCAATTTTATGTCAATCGGAGGTGTATTGGTTGAGTTGTGAGCATTTTACTGAGTTTGGAGCTTGTTGGTTTGCATTTTCTGTTCGCTGGTCTTTTATATCAGATTGTTGAAAGTTCTGTTTTTGGCACGTTTTTCATTAGTAGAATAGTTGGTTGATGTTTGGAGATCATCTACTTCATATTGGAGCTTATTGGTTACCTAACTCTCTTTGTAATTTGCAGATTACTTTATATTGTAAGGCTGTTATCAATAGTACTAATTTAGTCATTCCATTTTCTGCACTTTACTTTGTATTCCCACTCTTAGTGGAAGAGACAGGCCTCTCGTCTTTTACTTTCAGCAATTTACTTTCTTGTACTGCCCGCTGAAAAGTGGAAAGGGTCAGCTAGCCGCCCAAACATTTACTTTCAATACTTTGTATTAAACTCCCACTGAATAAATGGTCGAGTTGCATCTCTCATATTGTTGATCGGCTAAGCCATCTTTCATGTTCATTCTTGTAATACACCTGTTGAATAAGTGGTCAAGTTTGCATCTCATTTCATTCTGATCGACTGAGTCGTCTCTCATTGTACTTTCAAGCAGTTCAGTTTATATGCTAACAATCCCCTTTCAAGTATGCTCTCACCTTGCCCACACTGGGATCTGGGTTGATCAGAAAGTGAAAGGGTTCTCTTCAATTGGTTTATGATTTCTCTAACGTTAACGGGCGAAACTGCTTGAGAAAATTGGAAAAAATTGTTAAGGGGATATTACAGTGGTATCAGAGCCAAAGTTTATGCCATCTTGTTGGGAGAACAAAAAGATTAGTGTTGCCATAATGTATTTCAGTAGAGTTGTCGACAGTACAAGAGGCTATGCGAACAGGAGGCTTCCATACTCCATGAAGAATATCAAAATATGCCATAAGATTTCAAGAATATGGTTTCTTTTGACTGCTACTTGAATTGTATGTTGATTATGAAACCTAGAAAATTGGGTGTGGTCAACTACATCAGGAAAAAGATTAAAAGAGAAGAAGAACATGCCTTGGTTGAAGGATCAGGGAAGGAAGAAGAAGCGCCTGTTTGTGGGTTCAGCCCACAAGTAAGAACGTTGAAGAAGATACCGTGACAGTTGAAGGATGTGTGGTAGAGCCCAAAGACAATCCCTTAGAGTTGCATGTGACTGGAAATAATGAAGATTGGTTGGGTGAAAAGAATAAAACAGCAGTCTTGAATCCTAACTTGGATTCGTCTAGTGTTCGGTTTGAGATTAATGAGTTTGCTAAAGAAGAGCAAGATGAAGGAAATACTAGTGGTGTCACAGAACCAGCTTATGACCATTACTATGGTGATGATGTTGGTGATGATTCCAATGAGTTCATGCATGATCATGTTGAAGATTTGGTGATGAAGGATTTTCCTCCTGTTGCTGTCCAAACTTTCCAAGAATTTCCCCATGAAGAAATTATGACAAGTAACCAAGAAGACCTCTTGGGTGTGCATTGGGCTGCCAATGAAGAAATCAGTGACATACTTACTCATGATGGTTTCATAGAAAATAAAAATGATGAAGTTTACAAAGCAGCCAGCTTTGATGATTCTTATTTCCAATACAATGCTAATAGCATTGGGTTTGGTTATCAAACTATGCCCGTGGAGAGAGCTATAACTGAAGATATCAGCTTAAGTGAAAAGGGGAGTGACTCATTCAAAGAGCCAACATTTCAAGAAGGGTATGATGAACACATTTCTATTGATCAAAACAATCAGTCTCCTAGCATTTGGAATCCAAGAGTCAAGGTATCTAGTGATGACAAAGAAATTGTGTGGGATGAGTTTCCCTTTGATCCTGATGAAGCTCAAAATTTTGATTGCCTTGCAAGCTATGAGGGGGCCATTGGAAGAGAAAGTGTCTTTGATGAAGAAGATTGCTTGGCAAAGTTCCATAATGATCCCTTTGAAGTGGTTGCAGCCACTAAAAAAGAGTGTTGCTACAAAAACCTTCGGAACAGCAATCAATAATGATTCATTGATCAAGTTGGAGGCTGCCATATCCTTTGATCATGGAGACAATGAAGTGGAAGTGGAGCTAGAAGACCATATGGCTCTTGATGATGAAGAGTTTGAAGGTGTTCTTAAACACAAATCAGATTTATTGATGCATAAAGCCGAGTGTAATCAAAGGCATGAAGAATTTAAGGATTCTAACTCTTTTTATCATATTGAGCATTCTCAGCTAGTTGGTGATGAAAGACAAGAATGTTGGAGCAGTTGTAAGGGCAGCAAAGACACAAGACAAGGTTCTGATTTTGAAAAGTGGCGTACCAGCAGTTCACCATCTTTGCATACTCTTGAGTGGGAAGATCAATTCAAGGTGTTCGTTGACAAGGAAGTGCAAGCTCTATCCCTGTTTGATCGCACACACAATTTGATTGAAGATCTCTACTGGAAGACTCAATTTGAAGAGAGACGAAGTGGAGTTAAGGATGAAGTTGTTCTTCCTAATTTGCAACTTATCAAAGATTCCTTGGAGGCATTGAAATCAGCATACATACACTTGATTGAAGATCGAAATTATGCCTTCAAAATTGCAAAGAAGGCCATTGGTGTTTTCCAAGAAAAGGAGAGAAAGGTTGATGAACTTACTCCTGAGCTTGAATCAACAAAGGACATGTTAGAAAATACTCAGTTGGCTCTAACGGAGGTAGAAGATCAACTAGCTGATTTCAAACTTTTTAGGGAGCAAGAGAATGAGCAAAGAGCTGAAGAAATCAAGCAAGTAATTGGTGAGCTTGATAGTCTTCGAGAGGAGTTTGATCTTGAAGGTTTCACAAGAAAATCAGAAGATGCATGTGCAGATTTGGATCAGCAAAATGAAAGGGATGACTTCCAAGTCTTTGACAATCCTCTCTTTGAATTAAGTGCACGAGCAACTTATGACAATTCTCTCTTTGTGATGGATGATAAAACATGTGGTGAAGTGACCAAGTATGAGACTGAGTATAGTTTCCAGATTACTAATGATTTGACATTAGACCATGAGAATATGACACTAATTGTGATTAGTAATCTTCCAAGGCTGTTTGATAATGAATGCATAAATGGGTTTGAGGATGAAGTCTCCACAAGGGAACTGTTGATTTAGGGTGATTTCAACATCTTTGACATCAAAGTGTTGTCCAGACATAGTTTAGTAGCTGCTCAAGGTTTCATAGCAGCAGCAAGGAGCGAAGATTTCAGACTTGTTACTCATGAAGAATGGGAGAAAGGACCTAAGCATGGTATTTGCATGCTTGACAATCCGTCCATTGGGTTAAGTGATGCATTAGCTCATACTAGTCTATTTTGGGAGTTGGATTTGAAAACATCTTATGTTTCATACTCCAATGTTGTTGAAGCTTTCATGTATTGGCTTCAAAGGTTCGTTAGAGGAAACGCCAATTTTATGAGTATGTATGTGGTTTTGACCAACACTTGGAGATGTGTTGAATTCTCTTTCTGGTGTGATGAATTTTCTTTTTAGTGTGTTGAAGATCATTTTCAGTTGGGTATCCATGCTTGGGATCCTCAACTTGGCTTGATGGAACTTATTTCATATGGAAAGAAGGACTTTCAGAGGGATAAGGATCAAATTATCAGATTTTTTGGTGCTGTCCCCGTCTTTACCAGCCACTTGATGTTCCCATTTGTTCATCAACAAATGGATTGGAGAGAAATTTCGAGTATGGGATGGAAAGATGAACGGATGGTTGCTCTTGGGAGTGATCTTTGGCTAAGACAAAGGCAGATTTTGAGACATGAGTTTGTTGGCTGGAGGCAAACAAGCCACCTTTCATGGGGAGTTACTCACATTCAGGAGAGTTGGTTCATCACTTCTTGTCTAAGAGGTGGTAGTTTTCAGTTAGAGATTGCTCTTGTATGTTTTTCAGCCACTTTGGAGGTGGTATCTTGCAACACAATGCTCATCTCACATGCTCACACTTGGGAATTCCATTGGTGTTGTTATTCCTTGTGTAGAGCACTAAAATCTGATTATACTTCGCTGATCTCAACTTGGAACAGCAGTGATTATTTGTTTCTTCAAACCTATCCTATTTTCAGAGTTCAACTTATGGAGGTTTGTGAAGCAAAATTTGATAGTTTCTTCCCAATATTGGGTCAAGACAATGAACTTCCACATGCTTTGGTTTATCATTCTGAGACTCATGGAGTTGGCATTGTAGGATTTATCAAAAGTTTTCATGGTTGTATCAGAATAATTTAGTTGAGGCATAGTAGCTCCATGTGGAGTCATGAGTATTGAGTTTGTTGGGCTCTTGCAAAGGATTGCTTTCCTCTTTGCAAGAAAATTTGGGGAAGTTACTATTGCAGTCGTGGCTTTATGGAGATCTACTGAGGAGTTTGATTTTGAGTCGAGTAGACCATCTTTCCTATTACCTAGGATTGTGATTGACAGTGGCATTGTTGATATTGATGACTCAGAGTCTTTTGGGCATGAGATGCTGCAAGGTGTTGACTTCAATCCTTCCAGTCTGTTCATTTTGAGTTTCATGGATGGTAACATTTTGGAGTTACAAGGGAGGTTAGTGTAGTTTTGGCATGATATTTTCACTGATGTGATCAGAGTGGCGCAGCATCGACATGGTGGTTCCTTCTTGAGACAAACATGGGACCCTAGGATCGTACTTGGTTTGGTATGGTTCAATTTAAATTTTTTTGGAGTTGTGGTGGTAGTGCTTGAGGACAAGCAATTTTGGGAAGGGCGGACTGTAATGTCCCCATTTTTAGCACTACACTCTCTAGTGATTGATAGCCTATTATCGGATGCCTGTAGGCTAGTTAGAGGCAGAATTAGGGTTTCCGACTGCTTGGTAGTTTCTTTTGAGGATTCAGAGATTTGCATGTTGAAATTTGGCAGTTTGGATTCGAGATTCCTTCTAGGTTTTCAGAGAGCTTCGCAGTTGTACGACATGCAACTGCATCAGGCAACTTTCCCAAACTTACTATTTTTAGTAAGTTACGATGGCTGCATGTTGGAGTTTTGCAGTTTGGGTTTTGGATTCCTTCTGGGTTTTCAGAGAGCTTTGCAGTGGTATGACATGCAACTGAAGCAAGTAACTTTTTTTGACTTACTATTTTTAGTAAGTTACGACAGCTGCCCGGTTTGTGCTTAAAATGAGCTTGGAGTCGCTTACTATTTTTAGCAGTATGCTATTTTTGGCAGTGCTATTTTTGGCAGCAGTTCAATAGTTCAATTAAGTGGCTATATCGGGTAGGTTAGTTTGAGCAGTTTGGTCTCCAACATGTGGTGATTATTTTGGCAAGTTTAATATTTGGTGAAAATAATGTTTAAAGTGAAAATATTGGCTAAGGTTAAGTGGACGCCTAGCATAGATATATTTGCAAAATTAAATATATTTTCACTTTAGCCTTTGGATGCCTAGTTTGGAGGAATATTTGATTATTAATAAGGTATTTCATTTAAATATATTTGGACACCCATGTTATGAGGTATTTGCATTTTATTAAAGTTATATTTCTCTTATGGACAATTTGAGAAGGCAAATGAAACTCAAATGAAAATTAAGAAAGGGTGAAATGTGAATTTCAGTTTGGGCACCCTAATTAGAGGGAAAAAACAGTTTGAATTTGTGGAGAAGGTTATAAATAAGAGTGTTGGGCTCTTTGTTTGTCATCAATGAATTTTATATCGAATTGTTGCCGAAATGATTTCAGGCTTATGGCTTCGAGGAATACATACCTCCTAGCAAGGATTTCATTTCGTGTTTGAAAGATAACACCTAGCTGGAAATGTGACTGCTTCTCATTCTAAGTTTGCAGACTGAGCTCCATTGTTGAAGATTTTGATGTTATTTTCAGTTTTGTAGTTGCTGGTTTGAGCTTGGCTGAAGCACTTTTCCTATCATAGCTCCTTTCACGAATTTTTGACGGTTCTGGGTATTGGCCCATTGTTCAAGTCTACCTTGGGCACCCCTCCTTGCAAGTTTTTAGAATTTTTGGTGAGCTCCTTGAATTTATCTTGTTGGTCACCCTCTCTTGGAGGTTGTACTTTGCTTGCAGGTGCCTTGGAATGTGTGCATAAAATATAGGAAGGTGTTTGCTACTGTTTCTTGTTCTAGACTTGGGCGCCTACCTCCTTTGCTTCAGCTGCACTTAGTTTTATGTCAATCGGAGGTCTATTGGTTGAGTTGTCGGCATTTTACTAAGTTTGGAGCTTGCTGGTTTGCATTTTCTGTTCCCTGGTCTTTTATATCAGATTGTTGAAAGTTTTGTTTTTGGCACGTTTTTCCTTAGTAGAATAGTTGGTTGATGTTTGGAGATCATCTACTTCATATTGGAGCTTATTGGTTACCTAACTCTCTTTGTAATTTGTAGATTACTTTATATTGTAAGGCTATTATCAGTAGTACTGGTTTAGTCATTCCATTTTCTGCACTTTACTTTTTTATCCCACTCTTAGTGGAAGAGATAGGCCTCGCCATCTTTTACTTTCAACAATTTACTTTCTTGTACTGCTCGCTAAAAAGTGGAAGGGGTCGGCTAGCTGCCCAAACATTTACTTTCAGTACTTTGTATTACACTCCCGCTGAATAAGTGGTCGAGTTTGCATCTCATTTCATTCTGATAGTCTAAGCTGTCTCTCATTGTATTTTCCAACAATTCAGTTTATATGCTAACGATCCCCTTTCGAGTATGCTCTCACCTTGCCCACACTGCGATCTAGGTTGATCAGAAAGTGAAAGGGTTCCCTTCAGTTGGTTTATGATTTCTCTAACGTTAATGGGTGAAACTGCTTATGAAAATTGGAAAAAATTGTTAAGGGGATATCACAATATCAAAGGGGGAGAAGTAGACAAAAGGAGAGCTAATCAATGCAATATATTTCAGCTCCGTGGAGAAGACAATACAAAGATAGATCAGCTAATTCATATTCTATATGAAGGTAATAAAGCATCTTGTTGATATTGATGTCACAGAGGGAGTGTTAAAGCAAGGAAGAGTTATAGGAAAAGGAAGAATGATGCCGTTGACATCAAGAGGAAGTATTTCAATCAAGGGGAGTTTTCCTTGTGAAAATACTAAGTTTCCCTTTGCCATTGATGCCAAAGGGGAAGAGATACAAAAAGGGGGAGCAATGCAAAAGGAGAAAATTGTGCTCGTGTTGTCATCAATGGCAAAGGGGGAGATTGTTGGAAATATTGTAGTTGTCATTGATGTCAAGAAGGATTGTCACTATTGTCATTGATGTCAAAGACAATTAAGCTTTTGGTTTAAATTTCCCATATCTTATTAGGAGCAGCAAATACAGCATTTGAGATTATATGAAGGTAGCATTCAAGATTATAAGAAGACAGCGATCATAATTAATATTTAATGAAGGCAGCAGTTAATGATAAAAGAGGCAGATTCATTTAATAAAGAAGCAGCAATTACTTTACAAAAGGCAGCACCAAAAATGGGCAGACCAAAATGGATTTATTATAGGCTGGCCAACCCTTGGAAGAATAAAATATTGAAACAAAATTATTATTATTTTGGCCGACTCCTTTGAGAGGATCGCCCTTCTTGGGCAATTAAAAAAAATATATATTTATGAAAGAGGCCGACTTCTTTGGAAGAATCACCTCACTTAGTGAAGAAGCATGATATAAGATGTAAAAAGAACATAAGTGGAGGGTAAATATGTAAGCAAAAAAAAAAGAATATTATTCAGATTTTAGAGCAGACCTTGAAGAGAATAAGAGCAGATTTATAAAGGAAATATGAAGAGTATTGCAGAAAGTTGGAGCAGACTTATGTGAAGAATATTGCAGATCTAGAAGAAAAATATATGCAGATTTGTGAAGCAATTGTGGACAGATTTTATGAAGAGTTTATGATCAGATTTATGGAAGATTTATGATCATATGCATAAAGTTTTTATGAGCAGATCTGAAGGTATTATTATCAGACTTTATGAGCAGAAGTTGTAGCAGATTTTTGAGTGATTCAAGGCAGATCTATGAGCACATTTAAGGCAGATTTATAGCAGTTCTAAGGCAATTTGAAAGAGATTCAAGAGCAGATTTATGAAGACTTCGTGAAGACTCTATAAGCAGATTTATGATGACCTTATGGGTAGTTGTATGAAAATTTTGTGAGCAAACCTTTCAAGGTAATCTACATCAGGTTTCAAGGAAGATTTGAGCAGATTTGTTAGACTAGTTTTTGAGGAAAACAAAGACTTTGTTGTGATTGAGGTTGGTGCCTCATATTGGAGAGGTTGGTGCCTCCTATCAAAAAGAGATTAGTGTCTCTTGTTGAGTTGGTGTTCAGTTGTGAGGGTTGATGTCTCTAGTACGTTGGTTGTTGCAACTCTTGTAAGTGGGGATTGGCATCTCTAGTGGGTTGGTATCTACAAATTTCGTAAGAAAAGTTTTATATAAGCAATATTTTGTTGTGATTTTCTCCCATAAGGGATTCTACATAAATTATGTGTTCTTCTTGTGTTGCATAATTGTTAGATCTTGTATGATTGATATTGCTATCATTGTTAAGTTTTGAAAAAGTAAAAGATTATCTTATACTAATTCATCCCCCCTCTCAGTATAAGTGTGTGCTCATCAATTTTCTTTTTTTTGAAGATTTTAACTTTTGTAATTTGTTTACACTTACAAATATGTTTGCTCCTTCATTGACCCTATTGTGCGAGTAATAAGATATGTTAATACTAACTCTCCTAGCCTTAGAGAGATTTATGAGACCTTTGATAGCATGCCTAGGCAGATGAAGAAAGCAATTAATAAGAGGGACCCTACTTCAGGATTTTATGAGGAGCATCTTAGCCCCATTGTGATGCGACAGTGGAACACCATGAACACCTCACTTCATATGGCAGCCTATGCTCTAAATCCCAAATTGTATGTACCTAAGCCTAGAAGAGTGCCTCCATCTCATGATGAAGAGGTGAAAGAAGGGCCCATGAAAGCCCTTCGAACAATGTATACTGAAGAGGAATTTGCTTTGCTTCGCACATTGTGGCTTGCATTTATCAATCTCCATGGTCCAACTTTCAACAAACCAAAAGCAAGGTCAAATAAAGCTACATTAGCTCAAACCGACCCTATTGGATGGTGGGCGTGGCATGGCAAGGATGCACCACAATTGAGTGTACTTGACATTTGTCTTCTTTCACAAGTTGTCAGTTCCTCTGTTGCAAAGAGAAATTGGTCCACATATAGCTTCATCCAATCAGTCAAGAGGAACAACCTTACCTCTAGATGATCGGAGAAGTTGGCAATCATACATAGTGCCTTGCAGCTACAAGATCGACAAACCCTTGAGTATACTTAGACTCCGGCCTAACATTGAGATGTTGATCTCGAAGATGCTATATAGATTGATGAGGAGGAGACACAAGAGGGATTGGTTGGGATTCCATTGCCTGAGGCAGCCCCTTATAGTGGCAGTGACTCAGATTCAATCTCCAATTTTGATACAGACCTACCAATTGCATCTGCCGATTAGGGACAGCAATATATCTTCTATGTTTTTGTCATTTTCTAGTTGAAACTTGCAGCCTTTAGGCATTTTCTTATAATTTTTATATAATATGTATGCACATTGACAATGAAAGCATTTAAATTTTGTTAATTTGATTGTCAATTCTCATGTGAAATCTCAATTCAAGTCTAATGTTATGTATTAGCTTCTATAATGTCTATGATGAATGCTTTATCAATGTTATGATATGAATATTTGAAATTTCTCTATATTTTTAAAAAATTCTCTATTTTTTAATAGCACCCCCTATCGTCCCCTTAAAAATGGCCAAAAAGAACCTTTATACCGGAAACACGTATTGTCGTCCCCTACCATTCCCATCCTCAAAAATTGGGGGAGCGTAGATGATATAACTTTATAATCAACTGTAGTATTGAACAACAAGAATTATTCCACTGGATGCAATCTTCAATGAGTAGTTAAGCAAGTGGTGTTTTCAACTCTTGGCTTTTGTTTATGCATGAATGCTTGATCACTCAAATCAGCAGTAACCCTGAAGGATCAACTGTAGTGTAAGATTGAGTTACAGAAAACCCATTGGCTTCTCCACGATTATTTCTAGTGGTAGAAATATTACAGTAGTAACATCGGTAACTACTATCCTTTTCTTTCTTTCACTGGCATATCAAAGTGGTATCAAAGTGCATATTTAGTGGGGTTTGAATTTGTGTATAGTTTCTTTGCCTAAATTGTTCTATAGACAATGGCAATCCATCTACTAGCATTCAATTGAGGTTGGAGATCATATCTGTTGCAATTTAATACATTCAATAGCCAACAAATTATTTAATAGAAGTGTGCATTTGCAATTATACAGAAAATATGTACTGCCTTAATGTTCTAAATATTACAGGTTAAAAGTATTTTTAGAGAAGAGATTGTGGATTTCATCTTCATTGTTTTATGTTATAAGATCACTCAACATTCAACTCATGCACTCTGTACTCAATGATGACATTTGAACCCCTACCAATTTTCGAAAAGTACGAGCTAATTCCCACTTATATCGTGGATGTTGCAATCAAAGTACTATAAAAGAAAATGTGTCCCAAGGTCGAATTCCCGGGATTGTTCAGCTCAAAGGCTTTAGAATCTAGTGTTTATTCAGCTTATAAGAGTTTGAATTTAGGTTTTTGTGAAGCTCAAAGGGATTAATATTTCAGATTTTATTCATCTCAAAGGGTTAAGGATTCGGGGTATCATTTCAGCTCAAAAGGATTTATAACTTTATGGCTCTGGTTATATTTAACTCAAAAAAAAGTAGGGTTTCATTCCTTTAATAGGCTTAAAGTTTAGAGTTCTATTCAGCTCTAAAGCGTTTACGATTTTTTAAGTTTTTTGCTTCAGCTAAACGAACGTAGGGTTTAGGGATTAAGGATTTTCCTTAGCAATTAACCAGCCGACTGTGCATAACATGAAGCCCAACAGTTTCCAATTGAAAATTATTACAAATTACGAACTAGAATTGCCACATTAAGAAACAAATTATCTATAGTACCATTCTTACAACCAGTCAAACTTATCCTATATGTAAAAATCAGTTTTAAGCTATTTATAAAAAGGTGTTAAAGTTAACTACCTGGTGATTGGCTTGCATTAGAGACATGATTTGGGGATCTCTGTGGATATTGGTGTAGAAGTCCAAAGCACTGCGCTTCAACAATACTAAGGCTCTGCGAATGGCCATGTTTACTACTTTCACAAAACAAGTTACTAAAATTCGTTGAGGCTTGGGATCATTTTTGAAGTTACGATCTCTAACAGATTCAGAAAATTGATCGCACGTGGATAATAACAATGATTATTGATTCATCTGTAATGAAATGCAAATTTATTCATTGAATGAAACTAATAGATTCCCTCTTTTGTGAAGTTCAAGTTTAGTTTGAGTGGGGGAGGCAGAATTTAAATCTGGATGCTAATTTTCATTAAGTACTCTGTTTCCCTTATATTTAATTTATATTTTTTATTGAATTTTTTCCTTCAAGGGAGGTGTCATGGGTTATTAAGTATAAGGGGGTAATTAAATGTTTTGAGGTTAGGTGGTGAAATTAATTCTAGGGTTAGCATGTTGGAATTAGTTGTCACATTAACCGTTAGATGGAATTAGTTGTCAAATTAAAAGAATTAGTTCACAGTTAAAGTAAATAGTTTAAGGGTGGGCACAAATATTTATTTTTAAGATAAGGTTATGAAGACTTTAAGTATTGGGGTCATAATAAATCTTTATTGAATACATTTTAGTAGGGAAATATTTTATTATTATGAAACAATCCATAAAATCATTTGAAATCAAATCTAAAAACCATTAAAAAATTTAATAATCCTAATTCTAATTTTAATAAAGAAATTCATTATGTTTTAAGAATAAAAATAATGGAATGATATAAAATGAATGGAAAGAGTTTGTGATAAATTAGAAATTTCATAGTCAAATCCTTAAAATCATATCACAAATTTCAAAGGTAATGGAATTAAATAAATATCTAAATCATTCTAATTTTATTAAAATGTTTCTTCTTCATAAATGGATGTAACCCACAATGAAGCAATTACAATCATTTATGTTAATGTAAGAGATTTTAATGATTTTATACAAAAGAAAAAACTTAAAAGAGGTAATATTTTTAAAGATTTTATTTTCATGCATGTTAATGAAAGCTTTAAAAACAAGAGTTGAGAGTAGGGAAGTTCAAGAATAGTTATGTTTTAATTTGTTGTGTCTGCAAAGTCATAGCAACAATGTTGATAATATAATAACTTTATAATAATCTTGAAATTTGTCAATTTTTTGGTTTATGCTATAGTTGACACTATTGTAATATTTGTACTAAATGTTGAAGATTGAGGAACTTTGTGATTCTACACTTAATGTTAGCTTTTGGCCCAGTATATTTTATCACATTTAATTGAGAATAAAAGACATAAGTTGTGATGACACCTGAAGATTGTGCACCATTTCAGTAAGAACAAATACCAACAATGCATTAAAAGGAAGTCTATGAAGAATAGCAATATTGTTTGTTTTTTTTACGATGCTTTTAAACTTTGGATATTGGTATACATAATGGTCAGTTGAGGATAATGGCATTGCATACAGGTTTGGGGCATGTGAACATGATCTTGCATATGCTAGTTAAGACCATTGCTTCAAGAATTATGAAACACATGACAATTGAATAGGTGAAGGGCAAGTCACAGTCCTCTGCAAATGAGAAATACACTAAAAAAACTAAAAGCTTGATGTGTCCAAATATAAATGCACCTTTTTGTCCATGTTTGAACTTCCATATATTTTAGAGCAGCATAATGTTAATCTGAACCATACATAGCCTTATTTCGAGGCTTTTCTTTTATAATTTCAATTATTGTTTGTCTTCATGGTGTGAACATTTAGTTGTATTAGTATGTGTATGTTGTTTCTTTGTTTTAAATTTTTGAGATACTGTACTGATAGAGAATTGCAAGATTCTTGGTGACACAACATTATAAGGAATTTAGATTACTAGTTTGTAGTTGGCAATGCCCTAGAGTATATGTGGACCAAAACTTAAAAGATGAGATAAAGAACCCAAATCATAGTTTGATGAAAAGTGCAAGTAAAACTTTGGAGCTCAAATTTTAGTGGAAATGGGAAGGCATGGTTTTTTGACCCATCACTAGTTACAAATGATCGTGATTTATAAAGCCAACATGGTTTAGAAGTAATGAGTGTGCTTGGAGAGGTGTTGATTACATAGATTTAGGATCGTGTTCATGCACTTAGGAATTTTTAAAATAATCTAATGTAATATATTAAAAAAATTGAAAATAAATTTAACAATATTTTACATATTAAAACTTAAGAATATAATTAAATAATTAAATAAAAGTAAAATTCATCTACTTCATTATTATAAATGTTATGTTTAAACTAAACAAATGAATTATTTGAATCAATAAATTTTTTAATAATTTTAAATAATTAATATTTTTAACTTTTTAGTATTTATATTTATGTCTGTTTGTTAATCTTTATTTGTAATATTGTATGATTTTCTATTTTTTAGAAAAATAAAATAATTGATTGATCTTGAAAATTTATTTAATATATTACTTTTTCTTTGCAAATGTTAGAAGATTTTTTATCTAAATTTTTCAATTTTTTATAATATTCATGATTTAAATATTTTATAATATTTACATCTAGTTTTGAATATTATATAATATTTATATTTTATGTACAACATAAAATTATTTATCTAATTTTAAAATTTTAATTAATAAATCAAATCACATTAGTAGAATTGAAACATCTTTTACTCTAAAATGTATGATGCTAATTACTTTTTAAAATAATAAACTTACTCCAAGTACTTTAAAAAAAAAAAAAAATTCGGGGTTGGGGCCCTAGCTCGGTTGGCTAAATCTTTCCTGTTGGTATCGGAGGGCGTGTCGCGCCAGCGCCGCCAATCACGTTAAAAGTATTCCTGCAGTCTAAAAAAATATATATATATATATATATATATTTTCAAAGGATGTATCAATTATTTAAATATTTTATAATATTTACATGTAGTTGGTGAATTTCATAAAGTTACATGCAAAAAGTTGCCAATACTCTTATATAATATTTCTATATAAATAAATAGTTTTATAATGTCAAGTTTGGTATTACAATTATATATATATTTTCAAAGGATGTATCGATTATTTAAATATTTTATAATATTTACATGTAGTTGGTGAATTTCATAAAGTTACATGCAAAAAGTTGCCAATACTCTTATATAATATTTTTGTATAAATAAATAGTTTTATAATGTCAAGTTTGGTATTACAATTTAAAGAGGTTGATTTTATAATATTTATTAAAACAATTTCATATTTACATATTAAAGTTTTAAAATATAATTTTAAATTTTAAAAATAAACAAAAGTAAAAAAAATCTACTTCTTCATTGTTATATTTTTATGTTTAAACTAAACATATGAATTATTTGAACCACTTTTTTTTAATAAATAAATAAACAAATTTATTATAAATATAAATAAAAAATCAAGATAACAATGTCTCTCATGAAAAACATATTGTCCTTATTGGTTAGGGGAAGCATTTTTAGAAGAAAATGGCGTTGGGCGGGAAAAGTTGTCTGTCACACCGTTTGAATTTTCCTGAAGGTGTCGAGGGCGAGCGCGCGAGCGAGGACGAGGATGGGGATGGTGATTCCTGTTCTGCCTGGCTAGAGATTGCTCTGCAGAAATTTGTGGTGCTTGTTTGTGTTTGCAGGTATTTTTTTCTGCCTTCCTCACGCGTTGTAGAGTTTGGCGCCCCTGTTTTAGTGGTGTTTTGGCTCTTTTGGCGGGGGTTCCTGTGGTGCTAGGTCTTTCTATCCTGGCGGTTATCCTATCTTGTGGGGATCGACGCCTCTGGCTTTGTAGGTTCTGAGTGGCTTCCTGCCTTGCTGCTTGGGGTCCTTTGTTGGTTTCGTGGTCTTGTGTGGACTATAGTCGTGTATGTTGGTTTGGCTTGCAAAAGCAAGTTTGGCTATTGTTTGGGCTTTCTGCTGGGTTGGATTGGGTTTGGCTCCCATAGTCTGTTCCTTGGTGTTGACAGTGTTGTTGGGCTGGCTTCAGGCTTTGTTGCTTTCCCTTGGCGTTTGTTGACGCTGCTCTGTGATCCCTCTTGGCGATGGGTTCAGGTGGAGTCTTTGGGTAGTTTCTTGCCACCTTTCTCACATCCTTTATTGGTTTGGGGTTTGTCTATTTGTTGGTGGTCTTGTCACCATTTGGGCTCGGTTAGTTCCAAGGCTTTCTTTCTTGGTTGTGCTTGTGTTTTGCTGCGTTTCTTGGCACTGCACAATGTTGGGTCCTCTCTGAGTGGTGGTCTCGGTGGTGGTTTAGAGTTAAAATTTTTGCAGAAGTTTGGGCTTTGGCTCTGCATCCCCTTGATGGTCTTTCCTTTGGTGTCTGTGCTCAGTTGGAGGTTCTTTGATGTTGCTTTTGGAGTGTCATATTCCTCTGTTTGCCTTTGGTTTCGAAGGCCTTGCACTGGTCCATTGTGGTGGGGTTTGTGCTTCTAGAGGAATGGTTCATTGTGGGTTTTGTGCTTTTGGGGGTCTGATGCCTGTGTGGTGCATTTTGGCCTGGGCTGGTGGGTTGGAGATGTTGGTTTCTTGATGCAGTTTTGTTTGGTGGGGAGCAGCCTTTGTGCTCCTCTGGAAGTTTTGTTCTCTCTTACAACCCTGGTGGGGTTGAGGCATAAGAGCATTACTGATGCTAGTTTTGTTCTCACTTTCTTTTTGGTTCCTTGTGTTCTTCCTATTGATATGGAGGCGGGGGTTCTGGCTGAAAGTCTTGTTCTCCTTTTGAGTCCACTTTTTTTGGCTCCTTTAGAGGTGGAGTTTACTCCTATTCGAGGTGGAGGTTGTGGACTTGGAGGGGTTGAGCTTGCTCCTATAGAGGTGGAGTTCGGTTTAGTTTTTGGAGTTTGTTGTTGTTGTAAGGGGTTGTTGCTGTCTTTGGCTAGTGTTTGCCTTCAAACTATTCTATTGAGGAGGAGGGTGTTTGGGGTGCTGGAATAGTGGCCTTGGTACTTAAGCTTTTGCTTGCTCTTCCTGTCACCTATTGAGGTGGTGATAGGGGCTGCTATGTGGGTTGCCTTCGCGGGCGATTGGCAGAAGATTAGCTGCAAACCTTCTGATGTTGGTGGGGTGTGGCCTGGTCCTATTGAGGTGGATTTGGTGTTTCTCTTGGCTCTTATTTGTGTTTCTGGAAGTTTTGTTGCGGATCGTCTATTGCAGGTTTGTGGTAGGTCAGTTGTGTTCCATTTGCTGCAGGTGGCTGGTGGCTTTGCCTTTAGCAATATTTTTGAAACTATTGTGTTATGGATTGTTTATTGGCTCAAGGCCTTAACTGCGTTTAACATAGGACTATTGTTTGTCCTAAGGGTTTTGTTGATCCTGGCTCTTGTACTAGGAATGAGTTATTTAGCTGGTCTTAGACTTGGGACTGCTATTGGTCCAAGTGTGTTGTCACTCATGGTTATCTGATGACCAGGTGTTGTTAGGTTATGTTGTGTGTTCGTTGGTGCTATCTTAGCTCTATAAAAGGTTCTTGGTCCTTTCAAAACCTTGCTTGTCCTTCTTGACCCTCGAGGCTCGTTGTGTAAAGGGTACAGCACCCTGTAAATGCTGCTTAACTTTTCAAAAACAATGTCTCTCATCACAAAATTAATTTAATATATTATATGTTAATTTAATATAATATATATTAAACTATTAATTATATATATATATATATATATATATATATATATATATCACATTATTAAAAATTATAATATAGTATTATAAAATTATTATCTAATATATTAAATTATATATGTAATATATGTTTCATATTATATAGAATATATATTATAATCCAATGTTAAATTAATATATTAAATGATAATTTAATATATTAATATAATATACAATATATTAAAAATAATTTTATAATATAATATACTAATAATATATAAAATTATGTATTAGATGTTGTATATTATATAATATATATTTTTAATTTTTGATTAGATTATGTATTATGTTAAAGCTTGCATGCTCTTAATTATTTAAGAGACTTTCATCCATAAATAAAATGAGTTCAACATAACAATTAATGTTTGCATGCTATTAACTATCTAAGACACATAATATTAAATAAGGTAATTTAAGGGTGATCCCACAATAGTGGTTTACAATTTTTGGTCAAATTGGACACTGCAATTATTATTTTTAACTAAATCTTCATATTCATGCACCTATAGCGACTAAACCGTGAGGAATTTGAAGATGATGCAAACTAGAGTCTCATCACATTTTGTCTGTAGATTCTAAAAATATTTTTTTCAAAAATTTTGGAATTAGATTGCACTTTTTTTTCCATCTCCCATGAAAACTGGTTTTTTTCAGAAAACAACATTTTTAAAAAGTGACGCTCACCGTATACAACATAACTTTTTTTGTATAAAGGATAAAATTCTTTTTTTTTTGAATTTAGATTTGTAACTATGATATCTAGCACTTTCATCTGGTCTCATAGTTTTTTATTGAATATTTTTTCCTTAATCAAGTTTCAAAGTCAAACCAATTGCAATTTAGACATAGGCAGATTGTATACAACATAACTTTTTTTGTATGAATCAAAATTCAATTTTATTTTTTTTAATGGATCAAGGACATCAATACACAGCCTCAACGTATTTTTTAAAATTTTATTTTGATAATCTGATATTTTTCCACATGTGCAAACCAGAGATTTTATTTTTCAGTGAAAAACCTATGTTTAATAAAACTAAAAAATAAAATACATAATAAAAGCAAACCATATTAAAATTATATTTGACGGATAACTCATTCTGAGGACTATTATTATCTAGTTGGGTTTCTAAAGTTTTCTGCATTTTCATTTTCAAATTGAGCTTCGAAAGATAATTTTTTACAAAAAAAATCAATTTTTTGGGGAGATAGGGGAAAAAGGGTGTTTGACCGAACATAGGTTCGGCCGAACCTCTTTAAAATAATAAACAAAATTATTTTAAAGGGGTTCATTCGAACCACACAAAATTGGTTCGGTCGAACCCCCTCAGTATACATCCGAAAGTCAAACAACTTTTCCAGGGTTTGTTTGTGTTTTTCCGAGCTCCTGCATAAACAGCAATGACCCTCGTGCTTCCAAGCTTGTCAGTTGAAAAAGACATTTCACGGGTAAAAAAATGATGAATATTTTGAGAATGTTTGTTATTGTTGCATTTGTTTTTACTGTTGTAAGTTTTTTCAAGTTTTTTAAGTTTTTTCAAGTTTTTGTGACAATTTTTTTGCATTTTGGAGGAAAATTTGTTGTTAGTTTAAATCAATCATTTGTATTTTGAAGAAGAAAATGGGACAAAAAGCAAAAAGAAAAAACAAAGCTCAACGAAAATTTTCAAAAGATAAAGAAGAAAATAGACGCAAACAAAAGTTGACAAATTATCATAGAAGGAACAAGGTACATGTTTATTTCTTCTCTTTCTCGTCAAATATGGGTAAATTTATTTATTTACAATTTAGTGGGTTTATCATATGTTTTATCTAGAAACAAGGAAAAATGCATCAAACAATTGATATATAAGAAAATTGAAGGTTCCTCATTTCAATTTTTTGGAAATGAAAACTCAAATGCACATCATCAATGAGTTCTATAAAACTAAAATCTGCAAGTTATCACTAGATTTTATGAATCCTTATACTAAATATTTTACTAGTTTTGATCTACAATATATTCTCTTTATTTGTATTTTTTTGTGCACCCAATTTTGCATCTATCTATGTTTATGTCCTTCTTTAAATTATTATATTTATTTCATCCAATTGTGCATCATCAATTATATAGATATGGTAGAAACACCATCTTTCACCAGTATTTCCTCCTCTATCTTGGTATCTCCCTTTGTATCAATACATGAAAATCAATAGTAGGGAAATCATTATGTATAACCAAATTGGATAAAAGAAGATGACACAAGATAATTCAACAAAAGAGAATTTCTAAACTCATCTAAAAAACCTAAATAGTGATAATTAGTTGAGAAGGTGGGGATAGCTCAAACACTCCACAAACACACAAAAATTGGTAAAAATTATAAGTATTATAATAAATAGAATCATATTAAAGTTAACAATAACTATTTTTGGATTAGGATAGATTTAACAACAAGTACGATGAATATACACATAAAACATACATTAACTAAATAAGTTTATATGCGAGGAACATATAATGTAGAAGTATGTATCTAAAATAATATTTTCTAAATTTTCTAACACATAATCTAACATAGAATTAGAATATTCTTCATAACAATGAAATAATTCATAAAGAAATAAACATATTGATGGTAACAAGAAAAATGTATTGAATTTGATTACCTAAATAAAAAGTTGAAAGTTTTAACTAACTTTATTCTTAGATAAGATTAATAACACAAAAATACTATCCAAAATAGATAAATCAACAAGTGTAAATGGTCTTATCTAAATTGGTTTCACCTATATAAAGTATGTAAGCTTATTTTTCCTATTAAAAAAAAGTACTATGTTTTTATTAAACGAAATATTAAAAATGAGATTTAATTATAAACAAAGAAAAACCTAGAATGAGAGTTGAGAAATAGATATCTTGAATCATGTGATAGGAATCTAGAATATGAATCAATAGAAGTTAATAAAAATTAAATCATGTTTCCTAGATGGTAGCATGACTACATTAAGGTCTATATGACTACATAGATTTTTGTTGTACATAAAAAATACCAGTTTATATAAAAAATTGAAAGTCTATAAAATAAGAATAAAATACACAACCAATAACAAGAAACTAAATAGTAGAATAACACATAAATTTTTTTTAAATAAATTAAATGATATAAAATGGTCATAATGTTATTTAAACTGAGCTCTAAGATAATATAATTATGATAGATAGGAAAAGACATAAAATCTTCATATGAAGAGATTTCCAAGAATACATGTAGCTAGTGCCACAAAGGGAAAGGGGTGAATTTTGGTTATCTTACCAATATTGTCAAATCCCTAATTTGGTATTTTTACCTCCACAAATAATCAAATAAAAAGACATTAGATTAATATGGTTGCACTCTTATCCTATGTGCATCTAGAACTAAGATGAGTACAACATAAAATATATATAATCTATAGCAATAAGTGTATCCCTTAGATATATGAAAAAAGAAAATTTGAGAAGATGGATCGACAAGCATTTCCAAGAGAGATATGAATCTACAAGAAGAAATATGAAAATTTGTGATTATGATATTTTCTTAGGTAGATTCCTCAATGAATATAGCCATCTAAATATGTCATCTTCTTCTACATCTCTTTCTTTTGCTATCTTTTTGTCATAATCTTAATCTATATTCATATTCAAAGATATATGCACTATCTAGCCCTCCATGTATAAAATGTTAATTCTTCTTTTTGGGAGTCAAAGATTTCATTACATTCTACATGAACCAATTTGAGATTAAACAAAATTTTAAAAGCACCAAAGAGTCCTTTTGAATCTCAAACACCGCAAAATTTATTTTTCCTTTAAACCCAATAGGTTGACCTTTATATTAGATACCATGTGCTAATGAAAATTTTGGATCTTCTCCCTCATCTAGTATTATATCATAGGGAGTATCATGTAAATTTGGTTTCCCAAGCTCCTCCCAATTTATTTTAAGAATAATTTTAACATCTAAGTTCCCAAGTTTATTAATATATTTTTCATCCATAAAAATGAGTTCTATATGATTGTGCCCCTTTAAAAATATTAAGATGTGAAAGAGATGCATTTTGTTGTAATTATCATGTTCTTAGAATTAATGTCTATTCTAACATGTTCCAAGCCAAAAATTATATTATGAGTGTTGAAATTTATATATATTTGTTGTTTTATAACTTGAAAATTAGATTTTATTTATTATTAATAGATAGGGATTGAAGGTTGAGACACAAATCCTAACGATCTCTCGTAATGGGATACCTTATCTAGAAGAAAAATAAAATATTTAAATTTACTAGATCATCTTGAATATCTACTTAGGTACAAAGAGGCTCATAGACTTAACACACTATCTAATATTTTTGTCCTGGTTTTCTATCTTTTTTTTAAGTTTTTTTTTCCTATTTTCTTTATTTCTAGATTAGAGTTTTTTTTGTTTGTGCTACTAATCTGTTTGTTTTAGCATGTGTCCAGCTGGAATTAGCTAAATGTTATTTTAATTGTTTTTTTTCTTTACAACTTGCATTTTACACGCATTGGTTGAAAAAGAACAGACATGCAAATGCATATGGGTTAAAAAGAACAACACACTTTGTTTTTCATTGGATTTAAAATTAACTCTTAGATATAAAACACTACAAACGGTTAAAATTAATCGCTTTGCTTGACAAACACTACAAATGGATAAAATGAACCTTGTGCATTCTCTGTTTGTTCACATTTTTATTTTGGTTTAAAAAGAACACCATGCGAGTGTGATCTAAAATATTCATGTGCTCTCTCTTTGTTTTTAAACAAAGATCAATTGAACTATGAATATTTTGGTTCACTTTTGTTAAGCCTTAGATCTTGGACCTGCTTTGGTGGGAAAAAGTACTCACCCCAAAGCGACTCAAATCAGGAACGCGCTAAAGTCAAGTGATGCCCAATCGGTATATAAATTTGAATGTTAAGGAAAGCTTAGCATTACAAAACTTCCTGTGGACCAACAATTGACTCCCCAGTACCCTTGTGGTTCGTCAAAAACTATAGACCCTAACCTTTACAGACTGGGATGATAATGCCTCTCGCGTGGCCTTTTGAACGGGTGCCCAAAATAAATCTTGTGTTTTAGAAAACCACAAATCTTCTATTCTTTGGTGCGACAATGGTCGTTGCCAAGGCACTCGCACCTACGCAGTTCTTAGTAGAAATGATCAATCTGCCATGGAGTTTCATGGAGATTGGAAGCTTGGCTGCCCTGAGAAGTGAGTGCAATGTAAGGGGGAGCTCATGGGGCCAAGCTTCTGAAATTCATTCGCTAAGGATATGCGGTTCATGGGATCCATAAGAATACTGTCCTTGCAGCCTTAGGATTATTTTTTTGTAAATGTCTTCTATGTGGTTGATTTTCATTCTTTACAACACCGTGTGTTTGCCAACTATTTTTAGACAACATGAACAAATGAGCATCATCCTCCAAATCTGAATCAACACAGTCAAACTGAAATAAATTCCTTGCAATCTGCTTGAAATTTTGTCAAATCACTTCCTACAACGCATTTTCCATCATGAACTGCATTTGTCAAATCAAGTCCTCAATTTTGCACACTTTGGGATAGGAAAACTTTCCTTGCTTTGTCAAACCATTGTCTCAAAAAGTAAATTGTCAATGGACCAAATCAAACAAGTCCTTAGTCATTATCCTCTTGTGAGCTATTTCCAACTCATAAGTCTAGTGTGGAAATCTCACCTTATCATTCTGTCATCTTGTCCTTCAAACCAATCTTTTGACAATCCAAATTGAGACATTGGCCAAACTTTGATTGGTTAGTAAGCCTTTCCTAGGAATCATTTGACATAAGGCTCTCATTTTTCATTTTACCACTTCACATTTGACGTTCCTTTTATCCTCATTACCACTTTGCATAGTCTTAGTCTCATTTCATCCACCACCATGTCTTCAAGTCACTATGACATACTTTCTAGTCAAATTGAATGCCAATTTATTAGTAATGGTCAAGCACAACTAGCTAGGGACTTCAAAACACTATGCATCCAATCCAAGTCCAAATTTACAACCCTTAACCCTCCATCCATCTATCCATCTTACCAACAATCCAAGAGTCCTGCTCCTCTATCCATCTACTATCAAGAGTCCCTTAACACCACCCATGACACTAAGTCACAAAAACCTTCCATTAGTCATACCCAACCTAACCTTGACAAGGGAAACCAACCATCCACATCATATCCTAGTCCTTCATTCATGTCATATCCTAGTCCTCCAATCATGTCATATCCTAATCCTCCATCCATGTCATATCCTAGTCCTCCATCCATGTCATATCCTTGCATCGTAGCCAAATTTGGACCTAGAGTTGCATTTGACCTCTTGCATTCTTAACTTATCACATCATATCATACCATTTTCATATATCCCATCTTAGAATCATATATTTTTCATTGCATCCTAGTCCTTACATATTCCTACTCTTGCATACATAGATCATATCACATAGTCCTTGTATACATATATATCATTTCACCTAGTTCTTGCATGTACAACCCCTTGCATATATCAAGATCATATCGTGCCTAAGTTCCAAGTTGCATACATTCCATGAATTTAGTCCTTTGCATATTCATCATTGATCAAATAGAACCCTTAGCTCTTGCACAAGTTCCACTACTCTTCATAGGTCTCAAAACCAATCCATTTTTTATCTATCGCCCACATCACTTAAGGTTTATCATGGACTTTCAAGTTAGGGAAAATACCATTATCCTTGCTTGTCTAGGGAAATCCTTTTGGAGTCCATCATCTCCTGCATACCCTCTCTTGATCATTGGTCCCTTGTGTTTATCCATCATAACACAAGTCAAGCCTTGCATCGTAACCAAATTTGGACCTAGAGTAGCATTTGACCTCTTGCATTCTTAACTTATCACATCATATCATACCATTTTCATATATCCCATCTTAGAATCATATCCTTTTCATTGAATCCCAGTCCTTACATATTCCTACTCTTGCATACATAGATCATATCGCATAGTCCTTGTATACATATATATCGTTTCACCTAGTTCTTGTATGTACAACCCCTTGCATATATCAAGATCATATCATGCCTAAGTTCCAAGTTGCATACATTCCATGAATTTAGTCCTTTGCATATTCATCATTGATCAAATAGAACCCTTAGCTCTTGCACAAGTTCCACTACTCTTCATAGGTCTCAAAACCAATCCATTTTTTATCTATCACCCACATCACTTAAGGTTTATCATGGACTTTCAAGTTAGGGAAAATACCATTATCCTTGCTTGTTTAGGGAAATCCTTTTGGAGTCCATCATCTCCTTCATACCCTCTCTTGATCATTGGTCCCTTGTGTTTATCCATCCTAACACAAGTCAAGCCTTGCATCGTAACCAAATTTGGACCTAGAGTTGCATTTGACCTCTTGCATTCTTAACTTATCATATCATATCATACCATTTTCATATATCCCATCTTAGAATCATATCCTTTTCATTGCATCCTAGTCCTTACATATTCCTACTCTTGCATACATAGATCATATCACATAGTCCTTGTATACATATATATCATTTCACCTAGTTCTTGTATGTACAACCCCTTGCATATATCAAGATCATATCGTGCCTAAGTTCCAAGTTGCATACATTCCATGAATTTAGTCCTTTGCATATTCATCATTGATCAAATAGAACCCTTAGCTCTTGCACAAGTTCCACTACTCTTCATAGGTATCAAAACCAATCCATTTTTTATCTATCACCCACATCACTTAAGGTTTATCATGGAATTTCAAGTTAGGGAAAATACCATTATCCTTGCTTATCGAGGGAAATCCTTTTGGAGTCCATCATCTCCTACATACCCTCTCTTGATCATTGGTCCCTTGTGTTTATCCATCATAACACAAGTCCAGCCTTGCATCGTAGCCAAATTTGGACCTAGAGTTGCATTTGACCTCTTGCATTCTTAACTTATCACATCATATCATACCATTTTCATATATCCCATCTTAGAATCATATCCTTTTCATTGCATCCTAGTCCTTACATATTCCTACTCTTGCATACATAGATCATATCACATAGTCCTTGTATACATATATATCATTTCACCTAGTTCTTGCATGTACAACCCCTTGCATATATCAAGATCATATCGTGCCTAAGTTCCAAGTTACATACATTCCATGAATTTAGTCCTTTGCATATTCATCATTGATCAAATAGAACCCTTCTCTCTTGCACAAGTTCCACTACTCTTCATAGGTCTCAAAACCAATCCATTTTTTTATCTATCGCCCACATCACTTAAGGTTTATCATGGACTTTCAAGTTAGGGAAAATACCATTATCCTTGCTTGTCTAGGGAAATTATTTTAGATTCCATCATCTCCTGCATACCCTCTCTTGATCATTGGTCCCTTGTGTTTATCCATCATAACACAAGTCAAGCCTTGCATCGTAGCCAAATTTGGACCTAGAGTTGCATTTGACCTCTTGCATTCTTAACTTATCACATCATATCATACCATTTTCATATATCCCATCTTAGAATCACATCCTTTTCATTGCATCCTAGTCCTTACATATTCCTACTCTTGCATACATAGATCATATCACATAGTCCTTGTATACATATATATCATTTCACCTAGTTCTTGCATGTACAACCCCTTGCATATATCAAGATCATATCATGCCTAAGTTCCAAGTTGCATACATTCCATGAATTTAGTCCTTTACATATTCATCATTGATCAAATAGAACCCTTAGCTCTTGCACAAGTTCCACTACTCTTCATAGGTCTCAAAACCAATCCATTTTTTATCTATTGCCCACATCACTTAAGGTTTGTCATGGACTTTCAAGTTAGGGAAAATACCATTAGCCTTGCTTGTCTAGGGAAATCCTTTTGGAGTCCATCATCTCCTTTATACCCTCTCTTGATCATTGGTCCCTTGTGTTTATCCATCATAACACAAGTCAAGCCTTGCATCGTAACCAAATTTGGACCTAGAGTTGCATTTGACCTCTTGCATTCTTAGCTTATCACATCATATATCATACCATTTTCATATATCCCATCTTTGAATCATATCGTTTTCAAATGTATTTTTTCCATGGAATTCTTAAGTTCAAGAATCTTTGATTTCATTTGATTTCATATGTTCAACTCCACTTATATATCATTATCTCTCACTTTCTTTGCACAATATTTTGTGACATGTACAAATGGCTCAACAAGCAGGAAGTTCTCAAGCAGAAGTTGAGCCCAATATAGATATTGGACCAAATGAATCAGTTGAAGAACACATGGACCTTGAAGATAGGGAGGAGGCCAGAGTTCAAACAATGCATGTTGGAGAGGGGTCGGGATCACTTCCTTCTACACCAATGGATGAGCATATACAAGTAGCTGAAACAGTGGGGAAACAAATTTCTTATAGAAATTTAGATCATTTACTTGAAATGGATATGGAGAAACTGAAATGTTATGCCGACCAACCTAAAAATACAAGTAAGAGGTCAATGACTAAATCTGTAAATAGAATAATCCATGATCATTTCAATCATCTTGAAAGACTTGAAAAAACCCAATTGTTATCACGTTTACTTCTTCGTGATGAGCTGAAAAAGTCATTACAATTGTTGGGTGTACATTCTGCATCGAATAAGAGGAAACACATGAGACTGCAAAAAGATATTGTTGAAAATGTTAAAAAAGGTTTAGATTCCATTGGGAAAGGATCTCGATCAGTGGATAGAACCATTGCAAGAAAGGTGATTTTGACATCTGTTTTAAATAAAGAAATATCCAGAAAAAGAAAAATGTCAGCATTTTCCACTGAATTTGGTTATAGTAGAACCACACTAATAAATATATGAGAAAAAGAGAAAGGTTTTAGATGATAGTTCTGAAGGAAATTGGGCAATTATGTGTAGAGCTCCCCGTTCTAACAGGATTGAAGATGCTGTTAGGAACTTGATCTCAAGTTTTTGGAATGATCAGACTTGTCCGTCATCAAATACTAGAGATGTTATGAGGCACAGGATTGGACCTGGTATTTATGAAGAACATATTAAACATTGGCTAGACATAACACATAGTTGAGATGTATATGAACTTTTGTAATATGTATCCTCATATAAAGATTGGGCAAACAATGTTTGAAAGGTTAAAGCCATACTATGTGAAGATAAACAAGTTTTTTGAAACTTGTTGTTGTCATTATCACATTGAATTTGATCTCTACTATCAGGTGTTTCGAAAGATGAGAGAAGAAAGATATGGTTTTCAAAAGGCACCTCCTAAATAAGTAAGTTTGTTCATAAAGGATCTATTATGTGATCATGAAAATGGACTTCAAATAAAATGCATAAAAGGACTCTGTGAAACATGTGGAAATTTGGCTAACTTTCCTTCAACAAATGAAAATGATGACCTAACAAAGATAGTAAATTGAAAAAGTTACAATTATGTAAAGTTTCAAACAAATTTTGGGAAAGAATCCACAAGGTTAAACTATGTAGAAGAGGAGATACCTATTGGGAAATTTATGGAAGATTTTCAAAAATTGATACAACCATACATACAACATTCCTTTTATGCTAAGTGGAAAGCACATCAATTTCAAACATTAAGAGATACTTTCCCACTTGGAACAGTTCTATCAGTAGTTGACTTTGCAGAAAATTACTCTTTTGTACATCAAAAAGAGATTCAATCAGAATATTACTTTTCAAAGCAGGTCACTATTATAGTTCATGTGTGTTATCGACATGCACAATTGGAATTGGATGGTGTTGAGAGTACAGATGAACAACGATCTATCAAGAAAGAATATCACTTTTATATTAGTGATGATAAAGAGCATGACACACTTTTTGTACATTGTTTTACAAAATGTTTTTTTGAGAATTTGAGAAGCAGGGGTGTAAAATTTGAAAAACATTTTGTATGGTCAGATGGATGTGCGGCACAATTCAAATCATCACGACCATTTTATGCACTTTCTAGATATCATAAAATTTACAACATACCACATGTTTGGAGTTTCTTTGAGAGTGGGCATGGAAAGGGTGAGCATGATGGCACAGGAGCTTGCATCAAACGTGCTTTAAGAAAGCATCAAATGAGTTATTCAAAAGATCATATAGACGATGCACATGATGTTGTTGAATGGTGCAAGAAACACTTTGCATCAAATGAGGTCGGCACATCTTCAAGAACAAACCGAAACATTCCACATAGAGTGTTTTGGGAGATATCGGGTATGTATAAATTACATTTAAAATAAATAAATTTATTTAAATTTAAAATTTACACACACACATATATATATATACACACATGTTCAAGTTCACATAATTTTGTTGCAATTACATTTATGTAGGTGTGGATAGAAGATCGATGCATGGATGCAAGAGGGTAGAAAAAACAAGATCTTTGCATTGTGTTATGAGTTCAAATAGTCACCCTGGATGGACATTGTACACGAGAGATTACTCTTGTTTTTGCACTGAGTGCATTTGGGGAAACTCTCATGCATGCAACAATGAAGAACTTGAATATGTTAGTAAATGGGATATGGTGCCACTATTTGTTTTAGACACATACGATGAAAACGAGGATGAAAGATTTCAAGACATTCCTTTGATTTCAATTGATTATGACCATATTTCAGGATTGGTTAGAAAAGGTACATGTGTAAGTTTTCAATAATTTAAATATTATATAAATTTAATGATCTTTAACTTGTCTAGAGACAATTCTATTTTTTTTAGAATTTTATTGTGTAAATTTGGTGTACAAGAGATGTTTTTGCAGTTATAGCAGAGCCTAGAAACATAGAAGGTGTTAGCTATTATTTACTGCGTTGCACAGAAGAGAGGAATAAGCTAACATGACCTGAAACAAACGATGGAATGTTATTTCCCACATATGAGTTTGAATTTAAAATTATATATATACATTGTGTACATGTGTACATTACCTTAAAAACATTAAATATATATTGTACAAACCTTGAGCACGCAAATGTTGTACACATGCACATGTAGTAACTCAGGTTCATGTTTGCCATGCAAGTTTTGTTGTTGTGCAAGGGATATATCTAAAACAAGTCAAAGTTGTTCAACATGGGATTCATTTTGTGGACTATCAAGTTGATAACAAGGTATATCAATATAGTCACCTTATAATTGCTACTGCCCTACATCTTAATGCAGTTCCACATGCATGTGGACGGAAAAAATGGAGACTAGATAGTGATGACCATAAAAAAAATTTACATGTTATTCAAGAGCGGGTTGAACCAGAATGTTTGAGTTAGATTATATCCATGATTTTCAAGTTCACTTGTACATGTACATACATGTTCAAGATGAGAACTTATAGTAACTTGTTTGAACTCTGGATTGTTTTAGTTACTTATAATATATGTTGATGACAAGTGTTTTAAATTTGTTTGGACACAAATTAGGGGTTGAAATACA
Organism: Sequoiadendron giganteum; assembly: GCA_007115665.2. Lineage (NCBI taxonomy): Eukaryota > Viridiplantae > Streptophyta > Pinopsida > Cupressales > Cupressaceae > Sequoiadendron > Sequoiadendron giganteum. Next base: position 353,131,847 of record CM021102.1, read on the forward strand.
TTGAGAACCTTAAATTGAGTAGATATTTCCAATTATATATTTGTTCCATGGAATTCAAGTAGTTGTTATGTACATAATGTGCAAACCTTGTCATAAAAAAATTCATTGGAAGAGTGATGGTGGGAGTAGAAGAAAATTTAGTGTTAGTTTCAATGATCCCCCAAATCTAGCATCTCAACAAAAAAGACAATTGGCACACAAGGAGATGTTATGACCACATCTCAAGATGTTTCTTCTCCTATACATCCAAGAAAAATAATTGATTCATTAGTCCATGTCTTCTATATATATAAAGTGAATGTTGTCTCAATCTTCTTTTTTGTTGTAGAAAAATAAACCTAACATATTAAAATTTGTGTCTTGTATAATGTTGTACCAAACAAAAAATCCCAAAAGTGTCTTGTAGAATGTTTATGCTTCGTGTTGGTTGGTGAATAGTGAAAATGTGCACAATTCTCCTCATTGTGCACGTATTTAATCTGGTTGAATATATGGTTTCCCCATAAGTAATATTGTTGCTTCAAGTTTCTTGTTTGGTGACTATCTATTTTTGAGATTTTTCAATGATGATCCAAATCTATACCAAATATTATTAGCTAGAGACTACTCCTTTTAGCCACTTTTCGATTGGTTGCATTTGGAAGGAGGTCACAATTTGAGATGTTCAAAGACTTTTAGATACCTAGACCATAATATTTTTAGTGACCATTAGAGATGAAAGAGATTGATGGTCAAAATTTGAGTTGATCATCTTTTGTTGGAGGGAAACTACATTCATGATTGGGAGTGCAAATTCCCCAGTTTTTGAAAATTCCCTTACACAACAACAAAGGATCATCCATTAGAGAGTGACATATAATTATATGTCATATACATTTATGCTTAAATTAAATTGAGGAATACAATGATTTGATTGGTTAACTTATGGTTGTATTGGAAGCATTAAGTCATATTTTTCTTTAGGATTAACACCTTTTTTTCCAAATTTATATTTGTACCTTCATTGGTTTGAGATCTTTTGGCAGTAGGATTTTGTACCATCCATAGATGTATTCATGTATAGTTGTGTACAACATTTATTTCATGATTTTAGGGTTACTTGGTTACATACACATCTAAGTTGAAATATTCCATTTTTTGCATTGAGAATATGTGGTTACATCTTTCTTTACAATAGATCTTGATACATATCTTCTATCTTACTTTTTAATCTTGAAAAATTCCACAATAAATAATTTTAATGCATTTCTAACCATCCAATTAATAAAATTCCGAACAAAAACCTATGCTTCAAAACTTCAAAATACACATCCAAAACATCATTATTTTCACACCAATCACTCTAAATCAACCTTCATAGTATATAACTGTCACATAATTCTTGATTATTAAATTGTCCTTTTTAATCTATCAACTTCCTTTATGGGATGTACCCTTCCCCAAATTAGGCATAATCCTCTTCCATTTATCCTAGTAAGACCTTGGAAAAAGGGAACAATGTTGTATGTTAATTCATAGTTAATATTTTATTTCTTTGATATATTTTTTTAATCTTTTTATATATCTTTTAACCCATGTCATGCCTACTCAAGGTCACCATGATAAAAAAATATATCATGGTGTGCTTTGACTAGTGTACATTGAGACATGGTATGTTATTTATATATGATTTATTTGTTTTTTGTTTCCTCACAAAAGCCACCAAGGTGAAATTCCTTATGATTTGTAGGGGCCTAATCTTTCTATCTATAGTTCATTCTCTCATAGTATCCACCTAGGTCAAAGACCTTGAGATGTGATGGGAACTTCTCTTTGTGTCTATTGGTTGTCCCATCTTAGACCCACTAAGAAAATAAAATTTCTTATTGAATACTAGGGATTCCTCTTGTTTATTATTTTATTATAAGTTATTACATGCATTGGATACATTTTAACCTAAATCCTACATAATTTGGTGCATAAAATCTACTACTATATTAAGATAAAGCTGATCTTCACATGTCAACATAACTAAGTATTCAAAAACAAGCAATCACATTTTTCACCTAATTTTACTTTTCTTAAATCATTTTCTACATTCCTCCTCTTCTTTTCTTCCACCATCTTCTATATTTCATATGAAATTTTCCTCATAATTCTTCTTTTGAGAGCTAACTTGTGTATTTTTTACACAAATAATCTCTTGAGTCCAATCATCGTCAACCACCTAATATTTTCTTATTCCTCCACCTAATTGAGGCATATCATTATTTTTTTCATCTCTTTTAATCCGTTCTTCTTAAGTTCTTTTTTTTGAAACAATGTTATTTTGAACATCATCTTGTAAGACACTAAAATAATTTTGTCAAACCACTATTATTATTTTATCATATACCATAACTAAGATCCATTATTATTCATTATCGTCCATTAATACTTTATTACAATTTAGTGAATTAATTCCTATTATTGTGCTTAAATGATGCATTTTATAATCATTATTGTACATATTTAAATGCTTATATGAGTATATGGTTCTATTTTTATATGATTAAATGATTATATTCTTAAAATATTATATGCCTACATGTTGAGATTATATTTAATCCCCATGTACTATTGTTTCTCTTTTCTCGCAATTTCTTATATCCTATGAATGCAACCAATTTTTGAGAGGGAATATTATATCACTAAGGTTTTCCTAGTTAGATCTATAAATAGTTGCAATTACTTATAGAGGTCCATCTTATGAAAAAATATACATAGAAGGAAAACATTCAAGATCATATATATCCAAGGCATGCGTGTGCAAAATATTTATTGTGATCAACATGTGAATGAACTTAATTATAAAGTGGCATTCATTTCCTAAAATTCTACTCTAGAGAGATCAAATGTATATATCATATAAGGAAATGTAAGTTGCAAGAGATCATCAAATAAGAAAATGTATGTATATTGAATATAAGCAAATGTATACATATATCATATAAACATGTAAACATTTCAATATTGATCAATGTATAAACATGTAACATGTTATAAGCAAAGTGCCAAATGTATGTATATATCATAAAAGCAAATGTAAGTTAGAGATCATCAAATGTGGAATACTAAAGATCATCATATAAGGAAATGTCGAATGTACAAAAAATCATCATATATAGCAAATGTAAGTTAGAGATAACATAAATGTCAAATACTAGAAAGATCGTCATATAAGCAAATACATGTAGTAACGATCATAAATCTAATGCAGGGCCTAATATGAATGTCGACTCCTAGTCGAACGACCATCTGAATGAGAACGGTCCTGCTTTGATGGATGTGCTGAGCCATACAAATAAAATGGTGTACAAAATGTGTTAAATACATATAATTTATATTAAATATGTATCTAGATCTATGCGTACATATTCATGTACATATACACATGTATATATTAAAATTTAAAACTCACATGTCCACTAGCATCAAATTCATCCACAGAGTCACGTCGATGTGCACGATCTGGAACAAGGCTAGGAGTGACATTACGTATGTCCACCTACAAATATATAAATTCATATATATCAGTACATGAATATCTAGTTATTAAAACTAAAATTTAAAAATAATTATAAAGGAATTGAAACATGCACATGCACACATATAGGCACATCATCTGATATTAGATGACCTAAGTCCTCTGAAATGGCCACCTCCACCATATCAACTATACGGTCAAGCGACGAACCAATATCTGCATCCATCTGATCTATCTCATGTCGTGCCAGAAATGATGAGTGGAGAGGACTATGTAGGTGAGATGGCATCGACGATAACGAACTGGCACCAACCAACATCTCAGTAAAACCCATAGTCTGTGTAGCTATCAAATGATCAGATGGTGGATCCTGACGTGCACTAGTGCTGGGTTGAGAGTGATGGGATCCTAGAAGTGAATGACCTCCATGTGCCAAACGATCTCTAACATGCTCTATATCGATCCCATAGTTTGATGCAATGAAGGCATATGCCTCTAAGAGTTCCTTAGCCAAACAATGTAGAGTCTTGCATGCCATATCTCCTGTAAGTGCCTCAAGCTCTATGGGAGTAGGGATGCTTGTTGTTGTGAAAGGATCCATGGTGGTCCACTGTGCTGAAGATGGTGTGGGATGTGGACGTCTAGACATCAAATACTGACCTACATGATCAACAGATATCCTAGTGGTGGCAGCTGCAATGCCACCTACAATATCAATTGCTTCCTTTTGGGAAGCAATGACAACCTCATCTGCTATGGGGCTAGAGCTGGGGTGAGAGCAATAGAACTCTCACAAACCAATAGCCTAAACACTAGGGTCAGTCTATCTGCTCGATGATAAGTGGGTCTGTCAATAATCCTGCCATGCCCTTGACCAACATATGGTGGAATGTCCAGGTAGTTGACTTTGAGGCCCAAATGGACCTCAGCATACAACTGCTGAACAAAATATAATGGAATCCGGTCATTGTTTGGGTATTGACCATGTGCTACGAGAAATCGTGGGCAGATCAATGAGGCCATAGCAGGATCGACACATCTAGTGACCTGGTATCCCCTAACCTTACGTGCACTTTGATAAAATGGAAAACAATTGGTTTTTATCATTTCTTTGGTCACACTATCCTGTATTTGTTTAAGGGGAACCTCACCATGTACTTCTTCCCGCATGTGGGAAATAATATCAGCTATTCTATCTAGAGAAAATGCACTAGTCCTCTCAAGTTCATCTCTTAGTTTTTCAAGACTATGCAATATTGACATGCATGGTTCATAATATATCCTTGGGTTTGCACCTTGTGCTAATGAGTCTTCCAATTTATTAATCTCATTAGTGGTATTTGCAAACAAAGATTCCAAAGGTGGAACATCTGCATTATCCATGTTATGTATGTATGTATGTGTACCTAAAGGAGCAATGAGACCTTAGTTTAAATAATATATCTAGATATAAGGAATAGAAATCTAAAACAGTTCTAATAATTCATCTACTCATCAATAATATTTCCATACCATTAACAAAAAACATGTTCAACATCTATCATAGTTTTTAATAATCAAAACATTCACATTACTAGATTGCACAAAAAACATAATCTAAAACAATTCTAAAATTTAAATTTACAAGTGTGCGTGTGCACTCTAGTACAAAATGTGTCATTAAAGACAGTTTAAAAAACATTGATAAAGGTTGCATCTAAGATTTATTTCCTACAACTAGTAATAAAGGGAAAACATCATTACTTAACATTGGTGGTCATGTAAAATCAATTTAGTCATTATTGAAGGCACAAATAAGAGAAGAAAATGAGACAAATGATAAGCTTGTAAATATGATTTCTAAACTATGGAAGGACAACATTAGTGCTTCCCAAAAAAAAATCTACTTCATGAAAATATAATCGTTTGAAATTGGATGGAAGAATCTTAATGCTTAAAGCTATGATCTAATACATTCTAATCTATATGATGTCATGTTTATTGATCCTCTTGAAGATCTCTCAAGATTTAGATAAAAAAATAAAGAAATTATTATGGGGTGGTTCGAATGAAAGTAAGTGTATTCCTCTTATTAAATGGGACACTATATGTCTTCCCAAAGGTCTTGATGGCTCATGAACTAAAGTCTTATCAAAATGGAAATAAATGACTAATTACCTATTTAGTATTATATGAATGTAAATATATCATAGAAGATATCTAGGGTGGTTATATGCTTAATTATTTGAACCATGTGGATTATCCAAGTGGCTTATAGTGGACTTGGAATAATTTTGATTTGGATCCCATTCCACATAAAAATCAAAAGGATTTTAACATGGATGAATTTCACAAGTAAAAAAATTATATACCACATAGGACAATTATTTAATATTATATAAACTATTTAGCCATAATAAAAATAAAAATGTTGAACATGAAAGGGAAAATGTTGCAAAATGTTATGAAACACATATTGAAAAGAGTAACATCATAGAAAAATAAGAATTCAAATTTAGAAATATTTTTGAATAATGTAGAAATGAACCCCATGATATCAAAATTATACTCCATGATCTAATTGTTGATAATATTAATAAAATTGATAACACACATAAAAAAAATGAAAGTCATTGTATCTCCAAGTTACTTAAGAAAAGAGAGGACCTTTCTGAATAAGAATGATATCCCATATTCAAAATTTTCTAATGAGCTTGATAAAATTGTAATAATTCTGGAACCCAAAAATGGTTACTTAAAATTGATGAGAACATAAGATAAAGTCTTAAATTAAAGAGATCATCATGAACCATTCAATTTTGAGCCTCAAAATTTTTAAATGAATACTTTTGTAAAATTACTAAAGTTGTAAAAAATAAGACCTTTACAAAATAAATTAAATAGTTAGGCAATCAAAATTTCTAATTAAAATAAAATTATTATTAAAATATTTTTTAATTCTCTCAATTCTATTAGGATTACTAGTAAGTAGAAATATAAAAGAGCTACTTGTAGAGTAATAAAAACCTCAATACTAAGAAATAAATTAAGAAAGGTTTGATTAATGAGGCAAACTCATCTTCACTTAAGTATAAATTGTAAAATATTGTGAAAAGCACTAGCAATAAGATCAAGACTAGATAGTCCTATTAAAAATGGTACTTGAGATTTTAATGGTAGGATTCCATGAGTTCATAAAAAGCTAATTAATAACACAAATGATGAAATTGAATGATTTTGGCACTTTAACTCTAGAGTATCACTCAATGTAAAGGATGTTTTAAAATAAAAAATTGGTGATCAAGACCACACACCACATATTAAACATTAATTGGCATGTAGCCAAACAAAATTGTGTAAAATTTCTTGAAAAATATATTCATTTAAAAATATCACAAAGGGAATTTGAATCTTGTAAGCCTTTTTATTGTATGCCTCTTAAAATTTATAATACATATTGTAAATACGACATGTAGTTTTTATCTATCATGAACTATTATGTAATATTAATTATACTTTGTATACTAACCAAATTTTACAAGAGTGTGGTACAATTAAAATACCAAATTTATCCAAGGACTTATTAGATTTATTTTAATGTGTTAGATACAATGATTGTAGTTTTTGTAAAAATGTGTTTAAATGAGAAGCGTTTATAATGCGGTGGGTTATCAAAGTTTATATCATGTACCCATGATCGAAGAAAAATGATCTGGAAAATAAAATGTTTGAGAAAAAGAGATATGAGATAGTAAAATACAATTTGAAGAGTGGAGGTGAAGATTCTAGATGTGAGTTGGTCACAAGAGAAGCACTGCTAATTTTATTTCTTTGTGGAGACATATGATATAGTTCTTAAGGTGGCATCTAATATAATTTATATAATTTTAAGTAGTGATTCTTAATCTTCCGATATATTTTTTGTAATAAATGTTAAGTTGTAGTCGATGTCAATTTTATTTTGCTTAACGCTTTTTAATATTTAAATGTAGGTGTTTTGGAGAATTTAAATACATTGTATATGAGGATTGTGATCAAGAGGTTAAATAATTTATCTTTCATCATGGATACTTTCAATATAATTTGGATACAATTTAAAAACATCTATTAAATCAACATTTTGAGGAGATATTATATTTTTTATATTTAATTTTTAAAAAGTGTGTTTCTTGGAAATTTTAAAATTTGGTAATGATGTTACCAAAATATCTATGAAATATGTTTGCGAATTAAAATTGTGCTATTGAGGCCTTGATAAATAAATGGTATTCTTGTATTATCAATATTTGATGTTTAAAATTTTGGTCAAGCTATATTTGATTGATAAGGTTGTGAGAAAATCTTGCTTATGCTTGAATACAAAAATGGATTGTATACCTTCCTTGTTTAACTCTCTTTTCCTTCTTTGTCCATTGGAATTGCATATGGAATTTGTTCATGTGATTTTATGGTTATTTGATTGGTGTGTCCCATCCACTTTGTTTGTGGTTTTCTTATGGGCACTATTGCATTACTATTCAATCAAATCAGGTTATCAAATGGAAAATTTAATATTAAATTCCTTAGGTTGGATTTCTAGATTGTGTTGGAGAAATCATGCCTCTCAAAAGCTAGTGCATTTTCCTTAGATGAAACTTCACATGAGAATACTTATAGGATATAGACAAGTCACACATTTGTCTTTACATATCTATCTCTAAGGTTTCTACTATGCATGTCTACTAAATAATCTTCCAATCACCTATTACTCAACTATTCATATTCTTCTAAGTTCTAGAATTAGCATTGTTGTGAGTTAGAATGGTCTAATTCCCTCTCACAATATCTCTTATCTCTATTTATCAATTGAGAATTTATGCTTATCATTTAATTCCACTTGGGATAGAATATGGAAGGCTAGCCCATTTAAGATGAGTTAGAATTTATGGAAAGAAATAAATTGATGAATATTTAATGATAGGGACATCCCATTTAATTCTTTACAAAATAAAATTGAAATAATCATTTATGAGAATATTTCAACCAAATTTAGAATGGTTTCACATAGAGCAATTGAGTTCACTAGCTAGGACAATAGGATGACAAATAACTAGTTAGGTTTCAGTCTCCTATTGGGTTTCTCCTATTGCTTGAGTAAGGTGGGTATGATGGAAATTAGATGGTTGGAACCTCATTTTGGAAGATAATAAATAAATGTGGATGGGGCTTGCAAAGGTAATTGAACTCCAATTTGGGTTGCTTCTATAATAAAAAATGACAAAGGTAATCTCCTTTGAGTTGTATCTAAGATACTCCACCCATCCACACATAATGAGGTTGAGTTAGATGACTTATTTGAGGGGATAAGATTGTGCCAACATATCATTAAAGTTGTGGGTATTGAAGGAAAACCCTAAATTCTAATTAATTTTTCTCTTTTAGAAGATCACCAATTATAGGCTTAGCTCAAAGTTACAAAAAAATATTGTTATTTTTGGATTGTATGAGGCCCTTCTTGATTAGAAAAATATGCAAAGAGGTCAATATACATAGGTGTAACACATGATCCAAAACACACATGATCTATCAAAATGATATGTGAAGTAAGTGAAATATTTTTTTGGATCAATCAAAGTGATATATGTAAAACACTTTTTTCAATGTGAAAACATATTCATATTTATATGCTATATTTTTCAACCAACCAAAAATTTTATGAAATAGAATTTACTTCATTACCTAGACCAATTATAGAGTTAAACATTATTGTATAATTGGTGTTTCATCTATCAACTTTGCACTAGATCTAAAGTATATTTCATCTAAATTCTCATGCATCCTAATAAGTTCCATATATATTGAACACCACTCTTTTTATGCATCCTAATTAGCCAATAAAATATATATGAATTTTAAACTTTTGATGCACAATTATTTGACTATATGTAATATGCTAACCAAATGTGATGCTCCTACTACTTCCATATATAATCTAAAATTAACCTTGCACAACTCTCTAGAATAAGTGCATGATCATGTCACTAGTTTAAAATAATACCAAGTTTCAAGGTCTTTCTATCTTCCTTTGTATTTTTGGTTGGATTAATGAATGTTATATGTACATAAATATTTCAATTTGAGTGGAGTTATAGTATTGTGATTCAATTTCTTAACTACAAGAAGTTTTACATTTTCCCTTTTTTTCTCCAAATTCTTCTTAAATCCATACCTTGAATAAATGTTTCATGATCTAATTAAATTGGAAAAGATGATATATCTTCATCTATGGAGTTCGATTTCTTAGTTTCATGAAGTTGTATCATTTATTATCTTTTCTTTGAATTCTCAACTTCATACTCTTTTGATATTTGAGTCTTTGATTATTTTCTTGGTGTTATGTTGAATTATATACCAATCAAATACAATTATTCAAAATAATCAAAACAAAATTATTCTCAATTATCAAAAACAAATTAAAAACATGGAATCAGTTATTCAAATTATTAAAAATATAGTATAACAAGAAAGTTAGATTAGAAACCAACTTTGGTATATCAAAAATTATGGTTAAGACATGGTGATTAGATGATGATGGAAAAAATGGGGGTTTTGGAACAGGGAATGGATACCCATCAAAGCATTTAAATTCAACAGCAAATGCAATTAGCAAATCGTTTAACTATGTAAATGGATTTGTTGAAAATGCTTTAGAAACTTT
>CM021102.1:353142127-353537466 GCA_007115665.2 Sequoiadendron giganteum
CATGCACAATTGGAATTGGATGGTGTTGAGAGTACAGATGAACAACGATCTATCAAGAAAGAATATCACTTTTATATTAGTGATGATAAAGAGCATGACACACTTTTTGTACATTGTTTTACAAAATGTTTTTTTGAGAATTTGAGAAGCAGGGGTGTAAAATTTGAAAAACATTTTGTATGGTCAGATGGATGTGCGGCACAATTCAAATCATCACGACCATTTTATGCACTTTCTAGATATCATAAAATTTACAACATACCACATGTTTGGAGTTTCTTTGAGAGTGGGCATGGAAAGGGTGAGCATGATGGCACAGGAGCTTGCATCAAACGTGCTTTAAGAAAGCATCAAATGAGTTATTCAAAAGATCATATAGACGATGCACATGATGTTGTTGAATGGTGCAAGAAACACTTTGCATCAAATGAGGTCGGCACATCTTCAAGAACAAACCGAAACATTCCACATAGAGTGTTTTGGGAGATATCGGGTATGTATAAATTACATTTAAAATAAATAAATTTATTTAAATTTAAAATTTACACACACACATATATATATATACACACATGTTCAAGTTCACATAATTTTGTTGCAATTACATTTATGTAGGTGTGGATAGAAGATCGATGCATGGATGCAAGAGGGTAGAAAAAACAAGATCTTTGCATTGTGTTATGAGTTCAAATAGTCACCCTGGATGGACATTGTACACGAGAGATTACTCTTGTTTTTGCACTGAGTGCATTTGGGGAAACTCTCATGCATGCAACAATGAAGAACTTGAATATGTTAGTAAATGGGATATGGTGCCACTATTTGTTTTAGACACATACGATGAAAACGAGGATGAAAGATTTCAAGACATTCCTTTGATTTCAATTGATTATGACCATATTTCAGGATTGGTTAGAAAAGGTACATGTGTAAGTTTTCAATAATTTAAATATTATATAAATTTAATGATCTTTAACTTGTCTAGAGACAATTCTATTTTTTTTAGAATTTTATTGTGTAAATTTGGTGTACAAGAGATGTTTTTGCAGTTATAGCAGAGCCTAGAAACATAGAAGGTGTTAGCTATTATTTACTGCGTTGCACAGAAGAGAGGAATAAGCTAACATGACCTGAAACAAACGATGGAATGTTATTTCCCACATATGAGTTTGAATTTAAAATTATATATATACATTGTGTACATGTGTACATTACCTTAAAAACATTAAATATATATTGTACAAACCTTGAGCACGCAAATGTTGTACACATGCACATGTAGTAACTCAGGTTCATGTTTGCCATGCAAGTTTTGTTGTTGTGCAAGGGATATATCTAAAACAAGTCAAAGTTGTTCAACATGGGATTCATTTTGTGGACTATCAAGTTGATAACAAGGTATATCAATATAGTCACCTTATAATTGCTACTGCCCTACATCTTAATGCAGTTCCACATGCATGTGGACGGAAAAAATGGAGACTAGATAGTGATGACCATAAAAAAAATTTACATGTTATTCAAGAGCGGGTTGAACCAGAATGTTTGAGTTAGATTATATCCATGATTTTCAAGTTCACTTGTACATGTACATACATGTTCAAGATGAGAACTTATAGTAACTTGTTTGAACTCTGGATTGTTTTAGTTACTTATAATATATGTTGATGACAAGTGTTTTAAATTTGTTTGGACACAAATTAGGGGTTGAAATACATTGAGAACCTTAAATTGAGTAGATATTTCCAATTATATATTTGTTCCATGGAATTCAAGTAGTTGTTATGTACATAATGTGCAAACCTTGTCATAAAAAAATTCATTGGAAGAGTGATGGTGGGAGTAGAAGAAAATTTAGTGTTAGTTTCAATGATCCCCCAAATCTAGCATCTCAACAAAAAAGACAATTGGCACACAAGGAGATGTTATGACCACATCTCAAGATGTTTCTTCTCCTATACATCCAAGAAAAATAATTGATTCATTAGTCCATGTCTTCTATATATATAAAGTGAATGTTGTCTCAATCTTCTTTTTTGTTGTAGAAAAATAAACCTAACATATTAAAATTTGTGTCTTGTATAATGTTGTACCAAACAAAAAATCCCAAAAGTGTCTTGTAGAATGTTTATGCTTCGTGTTGGTTGGTGAATAGTGAAAATGTGCACAATTCTCCTCATTGTGCACGTATTTAATCTGGTTGAATATATGGTTTCCCCATAAGTAATATTGTTGCTTCAAGTTTCTTGTTTGGTGACTATCTATTTTTGAGATTTTTCAATGATGATCCAAATCTATACCAAATATTATTAGCTAGAGACTACTCCTTTTAGCCACTTTTCGATTGGTTGCATTTGGAAGGAGGTCACAATTTGAGATGTTCAAAGACTTTTAGATACCTAGACCATAATATTTTTAGTGACCATTAGAGATGAAAGAGATTGATGGTCAAAATTTGAGTTGATCATCTTTTGTTGGAGGGAAACTACATTCATGATTGGGAGTGCAAATTCCCCAGTTTTTGAAAATTCCCTTACACAACAACAAAGGATCATCCATTAGAGAGTGACATATAATTATATGTCATATACATTTATGCTTAAATTAAATTGAGGAATACAATGATTTGATTGGTTAACTTATGGTTGTATTGGAAGCATTAAGTCATATTTTTCTTTAGGATTAACACCTTTTTTTCCAAATTTATATTTGTACCTTCATTGGTTTGAGATCTTTTGGCAGTAGGATTTTGTACCATCCATAGATGTATTCATGTATAGTTGTGTACAACATTTATTTCATGATTTTAGGGTTACTTGGTTACATACACATCTAAGTTGAAATATTCCATTTTTTGCATTGAGAATATGTGGTTACATCTTTCTTTACAATAGATCTTGATACATATCTTCTATCTTACTTTTTAATCTTGAAAAATTCCACAATAAATAATTTTAATGCATTTCTAACCATCCAATTAATAAAATTCCGAACAAAAACCTATGCTTCAAAACTTCAAAATACACATCCAAAACATCATTATTTTCACACCAATCACTCTAAATCAACCTTCATAGTATATAACTGTCACATAATTCTTGATTATTAAATTGTCCTTTTTAATCTATCAACTTCCTTTATGGGATGTACCCTTCCCCAAATTAGGCATAATCCTCTTCCATTTATCCTAGTAAGACCTTGGAAAAAGGGAACAATGTTGTATGTTAATTCATAGTTAATATTTTATTTCTTTGATATATTTTTTTAATCTTTTTATATATCTTTTAACCCATGTCATGCCTACTCAAGGTCACCATGATAAAAAAATATATCATGGTGTGCTTTGACTAGTGTACATTGAGACATGGTATGTTATTTATATATGATTTATTTGTTTTTTGTTTCCTCACAAAAGCCACCAAGGTGAAATTCCTTATGATTTGTAGGGGCCTAATCTTTCTATCTATAGTTCATTCTCTCATAGTATCCACCTAGGTCAAAGACCTTGAGATGTGATGGGAACTTCTCTTTGTGTCTATTGGTTGTCCCATCTTAGACCCACTAAGAAAATAAAATTTCTTATTGAATACTAGGGATTCCTCTTGTTTATTATTTTATTATAAGTTATTACATGCATTGGATACATTTTAACCTAAATCCTACATAATTTGGTGCATAAAATCTACTACTATATTAAGATAAAGCTGATCTTCACATGTCAACATAACTAAGTATTCAAAAACAAGCAATCACATTTTTCACCTAATTTTACTTTTCTTAAATCATTTTCTACATTCCTCCTCTTCTTTTCTTCCACCATCTTCTATATTTCATATGAAATTTTCCTCATAATTCTTCTTTTGAGAGCTAACTTGTGTATTTTTTACACAAATAATCTCTTGAGTCCAATCATCGTCAACCACCTAATATTTTCTTATTCCTCCACCTAATTGAGGCATATCATTATTTTTTTCATCTCTTTTAATCCGTTCTTCTTAAGTTCTTTTTTTTGAAACAATGTTATTTTGAACATCATCTTGTAAGACACTAAAATAATTTTGTCAAACCACTATTATTATTTTATCATATACCATAACTAAGATCCATTATTATTCATTATCGTCCATTAATACTTTATTACAATTTAGTGAATTAATTCCTATTATTGTGCTTAAATGATGCATTTTATAATCATTATTGTACATATTTAAATGCTTATATGAGTATATGGTTCTATTTTTATATGATTAAATGATTATATTCTTAAAATATTATATGCCTACATGTTGAGATTATATTTAATCCCCATGTACTATTGTTTCTCTTTTCTCGCAATTTCTTATATCCTATGAATGCAACCAATTTTTGAGAGGGAATATTATATCACTAAGGTTTTCCTAGTTAGATCTATAAATAGTTGCAATTACTTATAGAGGTCCATCTTATGAAAAAATATACATAGAAGGAAAACATTCAAGATCATATATATCCAAGGCATGCGTGTGCAAAATATTTATTGTGATCAACATGTGAATGAACTTAATTATAAAGTGGCATTCATTTCCTAAAATTCTACTCTAGAGAGATCAAATGTATATATCATATAAGGAAATGTAAGTTGCAAGAGATCATCAAATAAGAAAATGTATGTATATTGAATATAAGCAAATGTATACATATATCATATAAACATGTAAACATTTCAATATTGATCAATGTATAAACATGTAACATGTTATAAGCAAAGTGCCAAATGTATGTATATATCATAAAAGCAAATGTAAGTTAGAGATCATCAAATGTGGAATACTAAAGATCATCATATAAGGAAATGTCGAATGTACAAAAAATCATCATATATAGCAAATGTAAGTTAGAGATAACATAAATGTCAAATACTAGAAAGATCGTCATATAAGCAAATACATGTAGTAACGATCATAAATCTAATGCAGGGCCTAATATGAATGTCGACTCCTAGTCGAACGACCATCTGAATGAGAACGGTCCTGCTTTGATGGATGTGCTGAGCCATACAAATAAAATGGTGTACAAAATGTGTTAAATACATATAATTTATATTAAATATGTATCTAGATCTATGCGTACATATTCATGTACATATACACATGTATATATTAAAATTTAAAACTCACATGTCCACTAGCATCAAATTCATCCACAGAGTCACGTCGATGTGCACGATCTGGAACAAGGCTAGGAGTGACATTACGTATGTCCACCTACAAATATATAAATTCATATATATCAGTACATGAATATCTAGTTATTAAAACTAAAATTTAAAAATAATTATAAAGGAATTGAAACATGCACATGCACACATATAGGCACATCATCTGATATTAGATGACCTAAGTCCTCTGAAATGGCCACCTCCACCATATCAACTATACGGTCAAGCGACGAACCAATATCTGCATCCATCTGATCTATCTCATGTCGTGCCAGAAATGATGAGTGGAGAGGACTATGTAGGTGAGATGGCATCGACGATAACGAACTGGCACCAACCAACATCTCAGTAAAACCCATAGTCTGTGTAGCTATCAAATGATCAGATGGTGGATCCTGACGTGCACTAGTGCTGGGTTGAGAGTGATGGGATCCTAGAAGTGAATGACCTCCATGTGCCAAACGATCTCTAACATGCTCTATATCGATCCCATAGTTTGATGCAATGAAGGCATATGCCTCTAAGAGTTCCTTAGCCAAACAATGTAGAGTCTTGCATGCCATATCTCCTGTAAGTGCCTCAAGCTCTATGGGAGTAGGGATGCTTGTTGTTGTGAAAGGATCCATGGTGGTCCACTGTGCTGAAGATGGTGTGGGATGTGGACGTCTAGACATCAAATACTGACCTACATGATCAACAGATATCCTAGTGGTGGCAGCTGCAATGCCACCTACAATATCAATTGCTTCCTTTTGGGAAGCAATGACAACCTCATCTGCTATGGGGCTAGAGCTGGGGTGAGAGCAATAGAACTCTCACAAACCAATAGCCTAAACACTAGGGTCAGTCTATCTGCTCGATGATAAGTGGGTCTGTCAATAATCCTGCCATGCCCTTGACCAACATATGGTGGAATGTCCAGGTAGTTGACTTTGAGGCCCAAATGGACCTCAGCATACAACTGCTGAACAAAATATAATGGAATCCGGTCATTGTTTGGGTATTGACCATGTGCTACGAGAAATCGTGGGCAGATCAATGAGGCCATAGCAGGATCGACACATCTAGTGACCTGGTATCCCCTAACCTTACGTGCACTTTGATAAAATGGAAAACAATTGGTTTTTATCATTTCTTTGGTCACACTATCCTGTATTTGTTTAAGGGGAACCTCACCATGTACTTCTTCCCGCATGTGGGAAATAATATCAGCTATTCTATCTAGAGAAAATGCACTAGTCCTCTCAAGTTCATCTCTTAGTTTTTCAAGACTATGCAATATTGACATGCATGGTTCATAATATATCCTTGGGTTTGCACCTTGTGCTAATGAGTCTTCCAATTTATTAATCTCATTAGTGGTATTTGCAAACAAAGATTCCAAAGGTGGAACATCTGCATTATCCATGTTATGTATGTATGTATGTGTACCTAAAGGAGCAATGAGACCTTAGTTTAAATAATATATCTAGATATAAGGAATAGAAATCTAAAACAGTTCTAATAATTCATCTACTCATCAATAATATTTCCATACCATTAACAAAAAACATGTTCAACATCTATCATAGTTTTTAATAATCAAAACATTCACATTACTAGATTGCACAAAAAACATAATCTAAAACAATTCTAAAATTTAAATTTACAAGTGTGCGTGTGCACTCTAGTACAAAATGTGTCATTAAAGACAGTTTAAAAAACATTGATAAAGGTTGCATCTAAGATTTATTTCCTACAACTAGTAATAAAGGGAAAACATCATTACTTAACATTGGTGGTCATGTAAAATCAATTTAGTCATTATTGAAGGCACAAATAAGAGAAGAAAATGAGACAAATGATAAGCTTGTAAATATGATTTCTAAACTATGGAAGGACAACATTAGTGCTTCCAAAAAAAAATCTACTTCATGAAAATATAATCGTTTGAAATTGGATGGAAGAATCTTAATGCTTAAAGCTATGATCTAATACATTCTAATCTATATGATGTCATGTTTATTGATCCTCTTGAAGATCTCTCAAGATTTAGATAAAAAAATAAAGAAATTATTATGGGGTGGTTCGAATGAAAGTAAGTGTATTCCTCTTATTAAATGGGACACTATATGTCTTCCCAAAGGTCTTGATGGCTCATGAACTAAAGTCTTATCAAAATGGAAATAAATGACTAATTACCTATTTAGTATTATATGAATGTAAATATATCATAGAAGATATCTAGGGTGGTTATATGCTTAATTATTTGAACCATGTGGATTATCCAAGTGGCTTATAGTGGACTTGGAATAATTTTGATTTGGATCCCATTCCACATAAAAATCAAAAGGATTTTAACATGGATGAATTTCACAAGTAAAAAAATTATATACCACATAGGACAATTATTTAATATTATATAAACTATTTAGCCATAATAAAAATAAAAATGTTGAACATGAAAGGGAAAATGTTGCAAAATGTTATGAAACACATATTGAAAAGAGTAACATCATAGAAAAATAAGAATTCAAATTTAGAAATATTTTTGAATAATGTAGAAATGAACCCCATGATATCAAAATTATACTCCATGATCTAATTGTTGATAATATTAATAAAATTGATAACACACATAAAAAAAATGAAAGTCATTGTATCTCCAAGTTACTTAAGAAAAGAGAGGACCTTTCTGAATAAGAATGATATCCCATATTCAAAATTTTCTAATGAGCTTGATAAAATTGTAATAATTCTGGAACCCAAAAATGGTTACTTAAAATTGATGAGAACATAAGATAAAGTCTTAAATTAAAGAGATCATCATGAACCATTCAATTTTGAGCCTCAAAATTTTTAAATGAATACTTTTGTAAAATTACTAAAGTTGTAAAAAATAAGACCTTTACAAAATAAATTAAATAGTTAGGCAATCAAAATTTCTAATTAAAATAAAATTATTATTAAAATATTTTTTAATTCTCTCAATTCTATTAGGATTACTAGTAAGTAGAAATATAAAAGAGCTACTTGTAGAGTAATAAAAACCTCAATACTAAGAAATAAATTAAGAAAGGTTTGATTAATGAGGCAAACTCATCTTCACTTAAGTATAAATTGTAAAATATTGTGAAAAGCACTAGCAATAAGATCAAGACTAGATAGTCCTATTAAAAATGGTACTTGAGATTTTAATGGTAGGATTCCATGAGTTCATAAAAAGCTAATTAATAACACAAATGATGAAATTGAATGATTTTGGCACTTTAACTCTAGAGTATCACTCAATGTAAAGGATGTTTTAAAATAAAAAATTGGTGATCAAGACCACACACCACATATTAAACATTAATTGGCATGTAGCCAAACAAAATTGTGTAAAATTTCTTGAAAAATATATTCATTTAAAAATATCACAAAGGGAATTTGAATCTTGTAAGCCTTTTTATTGTATGCCTCTTAAAATTTATAATACATATTGTAAATACGACATGTAGTTTTTATCTATCATGAACTATTATGTAATATTAATTATACTTTGTATACTAACCAAATTTTACAAGAGTGTGGTACAATTAAAATACCAAATTTATCCAAGGACTTATTAGATTTATTTTAATGTGTTAGATACAATGATTGTAGTTTTTGTAAAAATGTGTTTAAATGAGAAGCGTTTATAATGCGGTGGGTTATCAAAGTTTATATCATGTACCCATGATCGAAGAAAAATGATCTGGAAAATAAAATGTTTGAGAAAAAGAGATATGAGATAGTAAAATACAATTTGAAGAGTGGAGGTGAAGATTCTAGATGTGAGTTGGTCACAAGAGAAGCACTGCTAATTTTATTTCTTTGTGGAGACATATGATATAGTTCTTAAGGTGGCATCTAATATAATTTATATAATTTTAAGTAGTGATTCTTAATCTTCCGATATATTTTTTGTAATAAATGTTAAGTTGTAGTCGATGTCAATTTTATTTTGCTTAACGCTTTTTAATATTTAAATGTAGGTGTTTTGGAGAATTTAAATACATTGTATATGAGGATTGTGATCAAGAGGTTAAATAATTTATCTTTCATCATGGATACTTTCAATATAATTTGGATACAATTTAAAAACATCTATTAAATCAACATTTTGAGGAGATATTATATTTTTTATATTTAATTTTTAAAAAGTGTGTTTCTTGGAAATTTTAAAATTTGGTAATGATGTTACCAAAATATCTATGAAATATGTTTGCGAATTAAAATTGTGCTATTGAGGCCTTGATAAATAAATGGTATTCTTGTATTATCAATATTTGATGTTTAAAATTTTGGTCAAGCTATATTTGATTGATAAGGTTGTGAGAAAATCTTGCTTATGCTTGAATACAAAAATGGATTGTATACCTTCCTTGTTTAACTCTCTTTTCCTTCTTTGTCCATTGGAATTGCATATGGAATTTGTTCATGTGATTTTATGGTTATTTGATTGGTGTGTCCCATCCACTTTGTTTGTGGTTTTCTTATGGGCACTATTGCATTACTATTCAATCAAATCAGGTTATCAAATGGAAAATTTAATATTAAATTCCTTAGGTTGGATTTCTAGATTGTGTTGGAGAAATCATGCCTCTCAAAAGCTAGTGCATTTTCCTTAGATGAAACTTCACATGAGAATACTTATAGGATATAGACAAGTCACACATTTGTCTTTACATATCTATCTCTAAGGTTTCTACTATGCATGTCTACTAAATAATCTTCCAATCACCTATTACTCAACTATTCATATTCTTCTAAGTTCTAGAATTAGCATTGTTGTGAGTTAGAATGGTCTAATTCCCTCTCACAATATCTCTTATCTCTATTTATCAATTGAGAATTTATGCTTATCATTTAATTCCACTTGGGATAGAATATGGAAGGCTAGCCCATTTAAGATGAGTTAGAATTTATGGAAAGAAATAAATTGATGAATATTTAATGATAGGGACATCCCATTTAATTCTTTACAAAATAAAATTGAAATAATCATTTATGAGAATATTTCAACCAAATTTAGAATGGTTTCACATAGAGCAATTGAGTTCACTAGCTAGGACAATAGGATGACAAATAACTAGTTAGGTTTCAGTCTCCTATTGGGTTTCTCCTATTGCTTGAGTAAGGTGGGTATGATGGAAATTAGATGGTTGGAACCTCATTTTGGAAGATAATAAATAAATGTGGATGGGGCTTGCAAAGGTAATTGAACTCCAATTTGGGTTGCTTCTATAATAAAAAATGACAAAGGTAATCTCCTTTGAGTTGTATCTAAGATACTCCACCCATCCACACATAATGAGGTTGAGTTAGATGACTTATTTGAGGGGATAAGATTGTGCCAACATATCATTAAAGTTGTGGGTATTGAAGGAAAACCCTAAATTCTAATTAATTTTTCTCTTTTAGAAGATCACCAATTATAGGCTTAGCTCAAAGTTACAAAAAAATATTGTTATTTTTGGATTGTATGAGGCCCTTCTTGATTAGAAAAATATGCAAAGAGGTCAATATACATAGGTGTAACACATGATCCAAAACACACATGATCTATCAAAATGATATGTGAAGTAAGTGAAATATTTTTTTGGATCAATCAAAGTGATATATGTAAAACACTTTTTTCAATGTGAAAACATATTCATATTTATATGCTATATTTTTCAACCAACCAAAAATTTTATGAAATAGAATTTACTTCATTACCTAGACCAATTATAGAGTTAAACATTATTGTATAATTGGTGTTTCATCTATCAACTTTGCACTAGATCTAAAGTATATTTCATCTAAATTCTCATGCATCCTAATAAGTTCCATATATATTGAACACCACTCTTTTTATGCATCCTAATTAGCCAATAAAATATATATGAATTTTAAACTTTTGATGCACAATTATTTGACTATATGTAATATGCTAACCAAATGTGATGCTCCTACTACTTCCATATATAATCTAAAATTAACCTTGCACAACTCTCTAGAATAAGTGCATGATCATGTCACTAGTTTAAAATAATACCAAGTTTCAAGGTCTTTCTATCTTCCTTTGTATTTTTGGTTGGATTAATGAATGTTATATGTACATAAATATTTCAATTTGAGTGGAGTTATAGTATTGTGATTCAATTTCTTAACTACAAGAAGTTTTACATTTTCCCTTTTTTTCTCCAAATTCTTCTTAAATCCATACCTTGAATAAATGTTTCATGATCTAATTAAATTGGAAAAGATGATATATCTTCATCTATGGAGTTCGATTTCTTAGTTTCATGAAGTTGTATCATTTATTATCTTTTCTTTGAATTCTCAACTTCATACTCTTTTGATATTTGAGTCTTTGATTATTTTCTTGGTGTTATGTTGAATTATATACCAATCAAATACAATTATTCAAAATAATCAAAATAAAATTATTTTCAATTATCACAAACAAATTAAAAACATGGAATCAATTATTCAAATTATTAAAAAAATAGTATAACAAGAAAGTTAGATTAGAAACCAACTTTGGTATATCAAAAATTATGGTTAGGACATGGTGATTAGATGATGATGGAAAAATGGGGGTTTTGGAACAGGGTATGGACACCCATCAAAGAATTTAAGAAAAAATGGGGGTTTTCAAACAGGGTATGGATACCCTTCAAAGCATTTAAATTCAACAGCAAATCGTTTAACTATGTGAATGGATTTGTTGAAAATGCTTTAGAAACTTTCAAACAAATGCAATTCATGCCACAAATTTTGCACCAAAATGAGCTATGGAACAGTGCAACCAACCTGAGAGGACGCGTTGGAGGGTGATGGAGGTTGCTCAAAAGTGAAGATGTTTGTGGGCCGTGTTTGTGCAAGTGTTTCTTCGCCCGGTTCGCCGCACGCACTGCCCTATTCGTCGGCCATCTCTGTCACTATTCGCCGAACTCTGTTGGTGAAAATGGCAGGGTGTTTTTTTTTTTAAATCTTTATTAAGGGGGTTCGAACCCCTTTATTTTAATATTTTCGCTCATATGTCAATGGGGTTCGAGCAAACATAAGGTTCAGTCGAACCCGGTGGTTTGACCGAACCAATATAATGGTTCGGGCGAACACTTCAGTTCGGCCAAACCCCTTCACTTTGTGTAGAGGGAAAAAATGACTTTTCCCTTCCTCCACAAAAGTGTTCACCACTTATGTGGGTTCACCCAAAAGAAAATTTAAAAAACTTGTGAGTAAATCAATATTCATTTGTATGTACCAAAAATTTACTACACATCTACTCCACCATAAAGTCAAAAGAAAAGTTGATAGCTTTGAAAAAAGCTAACATTGATGCAATTTTAAAATTCTTAAAGGAAATTATTTTTCCATGACAAGTGTGTTGAAGATAGAAAGGAAAAATATTTTGATTAAGGAAAAAAAACTATACAAGTATAAATTTATCATTAAAACTCTATAGGAAAATAGCTTTTGTGACAACAAGTGTATTTTGTAGATGTTAAGGTAAAATTATTTTTATTTAGGTAAGAAAATTATACAAGCATACATTTTTCTCATGAGTATTGTATTGAGATAAATAAAAAATACAGTTTATCCACCTAGATCATTTGAGAAACATTCAAATCAAATGGATTGCAAGTTTGAGAAATGTATCTTACATTCCAAAAGAGATCAAATTTTTTATGAAATATCTTACATTATGTAGTGTAGAAAATTGTATGTCTTTTTACAATTTCACACTATGTTTGGGTCCCTTAATTTATTGGACTTAATTAAGCTTCTAATTTGCCAAATTATGCGTTCCAAAGCTTTATTCTTATTGTTTTCTAAAAGGAGAACCAACATTAAATAAATGTATTTAATAATTAAATTGCCTTGGAGCATGTGTGTCCTGGAAGTTTAGGCCAGGACCCATTCACCCATGGGAAAATGGGTCCCCTTTATGAGCCCAAACCCAAATTAAAATATGTTTTTAGCAACATTTTAATGGTTAAAATTCAAATTGTAAGTGTTGGCTTTTGGAATCTAATATTTGGGAAATTGGATAAAGACCTATAAATACCTAGTTATTTTACCATTTGAAATCTAAGGAGAAATCTAAGCAACATGATCTAGCAATTTAAGAGAAAATATTATTTTCAAGAGCATTCAAGAGCAGCATTATCAGTCATTTATAGTAGCAATCAAGATCCTAACATCATATCAAAATTTATGTGTGTTCATATTATGTGAAGGCTAACAAGTGTTGTAGGTCTTCATGCATTCAAGCAAATCAAGAAAGCAAGATCACATTCCCTTGAAGTGATGTGTATGTCTCCAGTCCTTCAAGGAAGTTTTTGAAGGTTGGTGAATTGTGGCAATTTGTTCATTTATCATTTCCTTCCTTTCCATTAAGGTTTTTATCATTGACATTGTCAATGTGAAAGTGGGAACACTATTCATGGGGTTTGACCGAGACAAGCCCCTATATAGCACAAATATTCTTCCCTCTTTGTGTATGTGCAAGTTACAAGTTGAAGAAGGATTGAAGATATCTTGAAGAGTAATTTTGCATTGTTGCATTTATTATCATCATTCTTGTCAACCTATGGAATCTAAGTTGTAGAATTCATTTATGATATTCCAAGTTTGCAACCAGAAATCAGAAGCTCAGATCTAGCACTAGAGGATTGTAAAATTTATTTTTGGAAGCCCTAACAAAGAGCCATTTTCCTAGGGGAAAACCAATCCCTCTTCACATGTTGGAATCAACTTTTGGTGATAGGTACATGCTCTCTAAATATCTCCTAGATCTCCCTGTAAAGTGTAGTTACAATCTATTTATCTTCTATAATCTGTATTTTACATATTAGGTCATATATTTCAATTAGTTTCATCATTTCAAATCATTTCTATATCATTCCTAATCATCCTTAGGCCTTAACGAATCACCAACCCAGGTCTAATTGACTCACCCTTTGAGGTTGAAAGTCAATATCTTGGCTTTTTGGTTGGTATTCTAATGAAATCTTAGAAAAGGCCCCTTACATCCTAGGTTATTTCCATTTAGGACCTAGGATCCCCCTTTTTCCACCATTTCATTTTGGTGAACTTGACATTTGGCATCATAACTTTTTGATTTGAAAGGTCTTTCAAACCTTAGATCTAGGTTTTGCGTCATCTTTTGCATTCTTCATTTAGGTTTACATCTTGCATGTTTGCATCATTAAAACTCATAAAAATCCAAAAATATTTCATATATATTGCATCATACTTTGCATTAGTTTGTGTTTCAGTAATTTAGATCATAATTTCATTCAAAATTGTCCTAAAAAATTGTCATTTTTGTTCGCACATTGTCACACATTTGCATTTACATCTTATTGCAAAATTCTAGAAAAAAAAGTCACTATAAAATATGTTTGTAGATAGGAATAGAGACCTCACACAACAATTCAAACACTCATTTTTTATTTTTTAGAACCACGTACAAAGACTCATTCGCCCCTGGGTGACCCTGTCCTTGTACATGTGCTTCTATAAATTTTTGTACACATTTTTGTCTCTATCTGCTCAAATTCCTTGTACTTGCAGATCTCTATTACATCTCAAAAATTGCATATTTTGAAGCATTTTACATATAATTCATTTTATAAAAAGAAAGTACATTGTTTAGAATCAAAATTTGCATTAAAAAGTCATCATTTTCAAGTCTATGCATCTTAAAATCAATAAATTATCATATTTCAGATTTGCAAATTGCATCAAAAATTTGTTCAAACATCTTTAACATTCTTGTATACTTGCATTTCACATCAAATTGGAATACATTAAGAAAATTATAGAAATTCATTTATTGTTTCAACTGTTTGCAAGTAGATCTAGGATCCTTAAGCAGTGTAGTTCATAGCCAAATTGTCATTTCTCAGAACCCCTAAGCAAGATCCATTCACCACTGGGTGACCCTACCCTATTTTTCTTGGCTAAAAAAACATTTTCTAAATTATTACTATGTTAGTTGTTTGCTCCCATTTTCTTCTTTTTTTTGGGTGTTTGTTGTCTTTATTTAGTCTATTGGTGTTCATCTTGGGTGCACTTTTGGTATTATGAAACTTGTATGAATTTCACAACCCAGTGTCCTAGTGCCAATACTTAAATGAGACATAGTTCGAGACTCATAGCATCCCGCGTTGTTGGTACACTTGTTGTGGATCTTGGGGTTTTTTTACTCTTTTCACATAATGTGTTGACAATAGCCAACTTATGTTGGACTCCATCCCTAATTCCATACTTCCCATGACAATTATTACTGATGTTGAAACCATGTTGCCCATGTTCCTCAAGATAAACTCAAACAATTGGACAAATCCTTAAAAAAACTTCAATACTTTGTGAGAATAGAACATATCGTTGGCACAACGATTCTTGTCATAGATAACATGAGGACAATGCTTGATAATGACCAAGGATTAGAGGTTGTTTGTAGCCTAGCCCATATTATTGATGATCATGTTCCAATAATGGCTAGTTATGCTCAAGCTTTGGGATATACTCAAAGCCAAGGAGGAAATTAAATTCCTCCCCTACAACTATAACCTCTATTCCTATATATACAAATCCAACTATTAACACAATGATGCAACCAAACAATAGTATAGCTCCAACCTTGGGTATTTCCATTGGGAGTCATTTTAGTTTTGTGAGCTCAAACATAATATCTCCAAATCCATCACCTCTCGCAAAATCGTAATATAATTATCCACCTAACACATATACACCTCCACCATATTCACCTCCATCCCAAAACACCAATGATTCCATCATAAACCTTTTTTTGCAAAATTTCACATCCCTTCAACAACAAATAGCAACAATGAACCAAAACCAAAATGGACAACCTTCACAATATGTCAAAATAAACCCATTATCATTAGAGATATTAAAAACGCAAGTGCCACAAGGTATAGAGATACCTCTCTTTGAGAAATAATGTGGTGAAGGAGACCCTAGTAACCATGTATCATAATATATAGCCTTATGTAGTGACTTCATTTTCAAAGATAAGCTCTTGGCTAAACTCTTTCCTAGGTCCTTGAAAGACACAGTCTTGGAATGGTTTTTCATTATTGAATAATTCAATCCGCTCATTCAATGAGCTTGTTAATGTCTTTCTTAATCATTTCCAAGTGCACATTGTTCCTAAGATGGATCCACCTAACTTAATGAGGTGTAAGCAACAAAAAGGAGAAAAAGTCATAGATTTTATAGCAAGTTATTGCTTTACTCACAAATCAATGTTAACCTCCCTAATGTGGACCTTCAAAGAATGTTCATTGACAACTTACAAAAGGAAATAAGAGATAGGCCTGGGATGATGAAGTTCATGTTGCAAGAGTTTCAACCTTGGTCTCCTTGTATTGTGTGGTATGGTGCTTGGGTTCGTGACATGGCTTAACCGCCTCCTATGGATCTTGGATCTTGTATAAATCTGGTGGTTGTATCGGGCATTAACAGGTCGATCTTTTGGTGCAACAACAACCACCTGTGCAAAAATTGGTATTAGAGCTGAGGTCATAGGTTCAAACCCCTCACTTCCATTGGGGGGATTGTTGCAAGAGTTTCTCTCTTGGTCTTCTTGTGTTGTGTAGCATGGTGCTTGGATTCATGACATGGCTTAACTACCTCCTATGGATTTTGGATCTTGTATAAATCTAGCAGTTGTATCAGGCCTTAACAAGTCGATCTTTTGGTGCAACAAAAGCCATTTGTGCAATAGTTCCCATCCTTTACACATTTGTGTGTAGCTCTACATGATTACCAGAATTCAATTAGTCAACTTGAAGAGAAAACTTCCTCAAATCATGATGAAAAATATGAACCTATACCTCACAAATTTTTTCAATCATTCAAGAAGCAAAACAAGGGTTTTATGAAAATAAATCCACCACAAACAACTTGTTGATGGTGAAAATGACACAAACAACGTTAAAATAGAATATCTCTATTCTATTTCTCCTGAAAAAGAAAGACAACATATAGTAGCCTAACTCCCAAGGTTCTGGTAGTTGGTTCTCAACTGTCTGGTGCCACTCAATCGGTCCATGCAATTGTAATGTTCAAGGGGCCTGTGCTGGTAACAAAGAATACAAGCAATGACTTATTCATTGAGCTATTTTAATAAAGAAAGGGGGTTTTAAATAAAAGAAAAAGATAGATCAGAGGGTAAATCAACAAACATGAATCAAACTCATCTAGCATTCAGACATATATCTTCAACAATGAATGTTTTCCAATAGATCAAGAAAAACAAGGCATGGTACAATTCACAGAATAATCCATACCATTGCATGCATCTAAGGTGCTTATTTTAACATCATAATTCGCATATCACAACTATTTCAAAGATTCCAAAAAGAACACACATTCATTCATTGCCAAGATCATAGATCAACAGACTTCAATAAATTCAATTCAATGATAATCTAACGAGATAATCCTTAAATCCGGCTTCTTCTAATGACTTTCATCACATAAGAAACAATCATGCTTCAGCACAATCACTGGCATACAGATAGATTATAACTCATCAACCTTATCAAGTAAAACTTAATTCTAACACCATATTGCATAAACCTGTACTTTTATTTAACTGTAAAAATCAAGTAACAATGTATCTCTGTAACAACTATGAAAAATTCTATCTCCTAATATCAGGTGGCCAATTCTATTCTCTATTAGCCAACCCTTACAATATGATACCCCAAGGGTATTTATAGATATACAAAATATGAATTCCTCTTCTATTTTAAGTTGAATCCACCTTTTTAGGGATTACAATTATCTTTGGAAACTCAGTTAAACTGGAAGAAAAGAAGAATAGAAGAGAAGAAAAGCCATGCGCTTCAAAACTGTCAATACTGCATGCAACATGGAAAGAAGAAGAAACTCATGCATGCAAAGTTTGTTCCACCATGTATTCGTCAAAGCTAGAGAAGACTTGTTGTAATATGTCTAATTTCGGCCCATCCTCCCAGCTGTCTTCAAACTTAATTCTTTCCAACTTCGTTGCAGCAAACCCTCTCATATCCTTCAGCTTTGTCAACTCTCTCTTAGTTGCTGTTATTTCTTCTTTTATGTCCATCAATTGATCTATCAACAGATCTTCACCAACATCTCCTCTCTGCATAACCTCTTTAAATCTTTCAGTCCATTTCTCCTTTATTTGGCTTAAAGGTAAGCTTTCTTTTACAAATACATCAACATTTACTATAATAGCAATGATGGCCTCCAACTCCTCAAATTGTTCATTTAGCTCCTTAAAAGAATCTTGAACCTCATTTCTATGCTTGTATAGAAAATTTGTTCTAAATTGGAGTATACAAGAAGTCTTTTCCAGAAAATCTTTATTATCTTCTTCCAATATTGACTGTTCTAGAAGAGTAGTCTTAGGCAATTTATTGATTTCTTTCAGTTTCTGGCTGTATCCCTTGTACTCCTCCTCTTGTGCTTCCAAAGTTTTAACATATTGATTCATCTCTTCTATCAACCCCTTAGTCACTTTGTAAACCTCAAAACTATCTTCTAGTACCTCGTCTATTTCTTGATTCAATTTACTAACCCACCGATCCAACATTTCTGCCTTGCCCCTCACCTATTCCAAATCATCTACTTCCTTCTTGCTCAACAAAACTGGAGTCTCAATCGTAGCAACCTGTTGTGATCTTGGAGCAAAAATATTTTTAAGGAAAACATGCAACTGATCTAGTTGAGCCTTAAGCTCATCCTTCCTTTGTTTATCCTTCAACATCCTTGACTTGGTTGAGGATGCTACCACATCAATTAAATTCATTTGCTAATCTTTGGTAGGTCTCCCCAAATTCACAGTGCCTAGCTGATAATCTATTAATTGCATGTCTCCTGCCTCCTTGTCTATCATAGGTATAGCACACTCAGCCACAATTTCTCCTTTGTTAGTTAGCCTAGTAGAATGCAGGATCTTGGCCTTCTTTTTAGGCCTTTCTTTTTCAATTTCCTTCATCATATCCTCCCAATTGAGAGGTTGAGAAGGTGTCGGTGTTCTCTTTCGAAGGTATAATTTCAACCAAGTCGGAGCACCTAGAGTAATAGTCATCATGGTTGAAGAAGAGGAGGCAATAGCTAAGGGAGGTTGCACATTTACCTTAGGTTGAGAATCAACCCTCTATTTTTGTTGTTGCTCTTGTTCCACACTTGTTTGTGCCAACTTTTCAGTTTCCTCCTCATCCTTTTGCTCTTGTACTCTCTTATCTTCTTCCTCTTTCTTCAACCTTTCTTCTTCTAATCTTTCCTTTTCCAATTCCCTTTTTCTTTCTTCCTCTAAAGCTTTAAGCTTTTCTGCATCTTCTTTTTCTTCTAGTTGCTTTTTGATCAATTCTTTGGCCTCTTTCTCCTTCTGTAATCAGTCTGCTTCCTCTTCCTTTCTGTGAGCTTCTTCAACAAGCTTTAACTTAGCTACTAGAACTTCTCTCTCCCTTTGGTGTCTTGCCTTTTCTTCCTCAAGGTCATGAATCTTCTGTATCAATTCTAATTTATCATTTTCCTCCTTAACCTTGAGCTCATGCTCTTTTTGCCTCTACTGCTTCTCTACTTCATCAAATTTTGATTTAGCTTCTATGTGCTGCTGCTGTAGTATGGCATCAATTAACTTTTGTTTCTCTATTGCTGCAGCTTGATCATCAGCAACCTTCTTGACTTCTTCAAACAACACCCACTGATCCTCCTCTATCATTACCTATTCGGTATCCTCCTCTAGAGGCATATTTTCTTGTATACCTTTCTTTGACAGAGTTTCATCAGAATTTATTTCAACATCATGAATTTATACCTCTACTTCTTTTCCCTTCATAGTTTCAACAATATTATGAAGAGTCCCTTTTTGCACTTCTTCACTTTGCTATTTTGCAAGTGGGATTTGAGTAGAAGACTCACCTAATGTAGGTGTTGAAACAATGAATCCTATTTGAGCATCTCCTTCTTATGTCTCTTGTTCATCAACTACTGCTTCAAGCTCTATTTCTTCAATGTCTGGAGGAAGGAACTCCAAAGGCTCCTTGGGAGGTGTCTTTCTTTTGATCCTTTTATATCCTTTCCCCTTTTTAGGAGCTGGTCCTTGAGGAGTTTTGGTTCTTAGAACCACCCATTGAATGCTCCTATCCAAGACTGCTCACCCTATCTGCTTAATGTCAATGGTTTCCTCATTGTCCCAGTCAATCGGATCCAGGCTTTTAGTCCCAATGTTTAAAGCTTCATACGATGGATCCAATACAACTCCATCATCCACCAATGTGTCAGGAATGTCATTTCTGATACCAAGCCCTGCCATGAGTGAGACAGGTAACGTCTCATAATTCTTCTTCCTGAGGTTATACTCATCCTACCGGTCACTCCAGAAATCTTCCAATAAATTGAAATATTTATCAAACACAGAAGGCAACAAGGCATTCATTTTACTCTTCAGGTCAAAGTGCTTCTGAGCTGTATATAAACCTAGCTTTAAATGTATCAACTCACTGCACACTACCTTTGCTCCCACCAGATGATGACAACTGTATTCACCCAACTTCATGGGGAACTTATGACATCTTGTTTTATGTTTCAATCCAAATCGGGCATTAACCCCTAGAGCCTGATATACAAATTCCATTAAAACTATCCTATTATTGCAACATCTTGGCAGCAAATGTGGATGACCTTCAAATCCAGCTAACTTGAAGTATATGAACTTGGGGTATTGAATGTACCAACATCCCCATTCAGTGATAAATGCCATGGCCTCTTGGCTCAGTCTGTACCCTGCATCTCTGTTGAGTTGGTTAATGATCACATATATGAATGCATCATTAACCCTTCGGAATTGAGTCTCAGCAACCTGTAGAGACAACTGGTTATAATGATCCCACACCTTCTTCTGTCCATCAACCTCTCCTATTATCCCCACTCTGTTCAGACCTAGGAAGATACCTACTCTTGCTGCTACATACACAATATAAGAAGTCATGAAAAAGCATTTAGTTTCCCTAATACTGGTCAATTGATTATGAATGGCATCTAATACAATCATCGGCCAATCAAATTGTTGGGTGCCATTTAAGATTATCTGGATGAAGGGAAACATCCACTCCTTGAAATGAAAGGCATCTCTCTTCCCAAAGGCCCTAGACAACATCATTATTAAATCCGATACTTCTTTATAAAAATCTGCCCTCTTTGGTTGGTCTGCAAGCTTGGTTAGAGACTTCTTCTTTGTTTTTAACCACCTTTTGTTCAAGCGAGACTTGTTGGATTCCTTGTACTTGCTATATTTCTCTAGGGCATCTGCCTCAGTTAACTGCACCAAGTTCTTTGGGTCTGGGACACTAAACATGATTTGAAACATTTGAGGAGTGAGATCAATGATTACATTATCTTGTGAATCCATGCATTATCGGGTAGCCGGATTATAAGCTCCTGCAGCTGTCATGATTAACTCCAGGCATTGGATTGATAGAGGAAACAGGGTGATTTGAGCCAAACTAGAATCCACTATTCTCTTAGTTCTAGGTGTCACATCCTCATTGAATGTGTCAGTATATGATTCCTCAAAGTTGTATTAGCCAAGATTGGTATCGGTTATGTCAGACCAATCTAACTCTACTTTACTTGCAATGGCAACAGGACTCCTGTGGTTATACCTTAAGGTATAAGGTAACTGCTCTGGCTTGATCTTTTTGGGCTTAGCTACTTCTTTTGATGTTCCTGTAGGCCGGTTCCTTTGGACAACTTCTCCTGATGTTCCCGACATTCTTTAGCTTTCCTGCAACAAAACCTCTAGTTAGATCCTTGAATAAAACATCTCAAAACATGTCTTAAAATCATACCTTTCATACATACATCGGAGGTGGAACCAGACAGAAAACATCCTAAACAATCCCCTTTTAACATACTGTTGGGATCAAAGCCAAAACGGTTATTGATATTTTACTAACAAGAAGCGGGCTCGGAGTTGGAATTGGAACAGTAACTGGAACAAGAACCGGAATGGAAACTGATTCGGTTTCTTTCAGATTTTCTATTTTCATATTCCGTTTCAGTTTCGCTTCCACTTCCGCCAAGGTTACCATTATCTTGAAATAAAGCTTCTCACTATAAGCAGAGTCGGAGGTGGTATGGAAAATGGAATTGACACTATTTATAACACATGCCCAAAAATCTAAATCAATTCCAATCCCGCTTCCACCTAGGCTAACCATGACATCATCAATGATTTTAACAGTTTAATGCATAACTTCATGATTAAGGACTAAGGTCATATTAAATGAAATGAGGCTTAACTATAACATGAAAAGACCATGCCCATATGACCGTGGGGTGACTGTACTTTTAGGGCATCATATTTAAAATTCAAAAATGCAAATACAGAAATGTATAAAACCCTAATCTAAAACAAACTCGATATAAAAACTAGGGCACAATTTAACCCTTCCTAATTTAACCAGATGAATGCGCAACAAAACCCTAAGAAAAAACAAGATTTAACCAACCCTAACTCATCGTAAAACCTAGATTTAATCTATGCAATTGAAAACCAATGCAGCACAATGCGATCATGACAAAACAATGAAAGCGACCGTGCCCTAAAATCTAGAAAACCAGATACAAAAGCAACAAATAAAACGAAGACAAGAACAATCAAACAAACAAAAACAAAGAAAAACTAAATCACACAAACCCACTGAGAAACACGAACCTGCCCAAAGCAAAACGATCCAACATGAACAAAAACAAGAAAACATGTAAGTAAATAAAAGAAGAACGAGAATAGGAACCCTACCTCGAACTCAAAATAGGGAAACCTTTTGAAGAAATCCGCAAGCAATTATCTCCTCTTCTTTCAATTGATTAACTCAGAAAAACTCCACTTCTGCTCTACTTCGCTCTTTGATTTCTTAACAATAAAAATAACCACTCGTTTAATCCCTAATCAAGGTAAAACTCAGAGTTTCTACCTACGCATGGCAGCTGTCATTAACGCATTAAATGTAGTAAAGCAGAATCGAAACTGGAGAAGAACTAACACATCACAGCAGTGTGACTTCAGTAAAAAGTCAACGACCAAGAAACGGCGGGAGTGGAATCGGAATGAAAACAGATTTGGAAACTTGAGTAATTTCCCAACTTCGTTCCCATTCTGGGTCCGGTTCCGCTAACAAAGCATAAAACAAAAGAAAACACAAAAATAAAATAAAAAGACCGAAATAAGAAAACTTAACATAAAAACTTAGTCCAAAACATAAGTCCAAAAAGCGGAGGTGGAGACGGAATGAATTTTGATTTTGAAACTTTCAACTAAATATCGACTTAACATCCACTCCGGCTTCGGCTTCGACAAAGACAAAACAAAAGGTCAAAAAAGAAAGACTGTCGAGATGGGGATCGAAATGAGTTTTGAAAGAAGTTTCAAAACCTGATTCAGTTCCGGTTCTGGTTCCGACAGGCTAAACCAAAGAAAAACAAAGTGTTTGAAACAAAAGACTCCTAACTTTGTTTGAAAATCAGCAAAAGATAAAAACAAAAAAAGGGGGACCCATTTTGACCAAGGCAAAAGATGGGGTGGTTATGCGAGGCATAACACAACCCTCCATGTTGAGCCTCAAGTTGTTTCCATAAAGACAACCCAATACCAATTTAGGGCTAGGGATATGCGATTCACCCTGCTCCTCAATTCCCTTCATTCGATTATGTTGCAACTCTTGAATAAGAACTTAATCACTTTACCTTTGATTAGACCTATCGATACAACCAAGCCTTTACCTCCAAACCATAACTCAAATGCATTTTGTCACTATAGTCAACAAATTGGACATGATACAGAATGATGCATGTGTCTTAAACATCAAGTGTAAGACCTCATTGATTCCAATCACATCCAATTGGGTGGTGTTAATGATAAAGGGAATAAGTTTGTTGCCCCACCCAACCAAAATTTACAAATCTTCACAAACCTAATGCCAAATCATTCAATCACCTTTATAAAATCTAGTGAGGATAAGAATGATGTGATGAATGTTGATAAGATAGAAGACATGATTGATGATGATAAGAGTGATAATGAGGACAATCCTCTATAAGGCATGATCGGTCTCATTGATGTTAAACCTTGTAAGGGCCAAACCACTTTGTTACCTAAAATTTCTTTCACTAATGATGATTCCCTTAGACATGCACCTAATGGTCCTCTCTACATTGTTGTTTGTATCAATAACAAACCTGCACAAGGAATACTTATTGATATTGCATTTGCAAAGAATGTGATCATCGAGGAATTCTTAGTTTTGCAAGAGCTTTATCAAGATACATATGAACAATTGAAAGCATGGATTAAAACACATAATGGTTTTGCTTGCCCTACAATAGGTTTGATCACTCTTCCATTAAAGGTAGAATCTAAACAATTAGATGTGTCATTCTCCATCATCTTGATGTCAGACCAATTTTGTGTGAATCTAGACTACTCATGGTTACGCTACATGAATTTCATTCCGTCAGTTACTCACAAGTGATAAAATTTCCCATTGAAAATGAGATATTTACTGTGCACCATAGTGGGTTTAATCCTTTGTCTCCTCGTGGAAATTTTTATTGGATTTTTTTTGGCTTGGACTTATGGAACCTATAAAGCCTCGTGAAAATTTCTTTTTCAAGTCCTATCAAAAGTTCAAGGCAAAGCACACAACAAAATTATCTCTTACCAATATTCCCGAGTCTAATAAGTCTATGGTTATTCCTTCCCCCCAACCTACCATTGATGAACCTATGAGTGAACCAAAATCTCTTTCGAGTAACCAAGATAAATTCACCACAGTTCCTCCACCCATTTCCTATAAGAGACCAAGAGGCAATAAGATGATACTTTTGTGCCTCCAAAGATAAAACAAGTCTATAAACCTAAAGAGATAGTGATTTCCCAACCCTCAGTGGTTCCTTCCATTCCTCCCCTAAGGGAAGAAAAGAGACCAATGGTTGATAAACTTGCTCCTACACCATCACAACTTGAAAATTGTGCAAAAAGAAACTAAAATTCTAAAAAGCGTAGGCATAGACATCGTGTTATCACTCGTCAATTGGAATACAAAATAAACCAACACCAATGGAAACAACTCAAGAAGAAATTCAACCTTCACCAAAACAAGACATTGAACCAAAACAAAAGTTGAAACAAGAGAATTCAAATGCAATAATCATAAAACCTCCTATTATGATAAATTTGGATGATGATGATGAGATTACTAAGATTGATGAAGAAGAACATAATGAGCTATTTGTGTTCCACTTCTATGAGCTTAGATAGGGGAAACCATGATAATCCTCTTGATGAGAGTGACCCACCACGTGCTGAACCTGGTGATGATCCTAGTATGACACTTGTTGTAATCCCATTGGCTAGTTATCCGCCTTTTATTTATGATGAACAAGATTGGGATGTAGACAATCTGCTCTAGCTCGACTCACATGTGATGTACTACTTCATGTTGGCTTTCTATGTTCTTTGTGTTTGTTTGCATGTAATGTGATATCTTGTATCATGTTGCTTGGCATGCCTTTATGTTTGTGAATTTTCTATAGATGACCCTTATTTTTCTGCTAGCATAAGGATGCAATGGAAAAAAATCTATCATGACATTATTCTATTTGTATCTTCATTATTTTATATCTTGTAAAGCCTTGTCTTTTCTTTTGTATTGTGTTTTCCTTTTGGGGATGATGCAATGCATTGAGAAATTTAGGTCTCTTCCATGTTGACCCAAAATCTTGTTTGTTATCTCCCTCTATGTGTTATTCCTCCTTTATGTTCGTTGTTCCATGAGTATTTGGGGGATGACGACATTTTTGAGCTCTATTATATCACTTAGAAAAGATATATGATGACCCCAAATCTATGGATCCCTTAGTGTACCTTTCTATGTTGCTATATTATGGGGGCAACCCCTTATCATGAAGTAGTCTATTTGGAAACATATCATTGGCATAGGGATTTCTAAATAAGTTCTTGTGATATTTTATGACATGGTTGTTTATCATTTTCTACTTTAAAGTTATTGCTCACAACATGGTGTTTAACAATTTCTTTAAAGTGGGGGCATACTTTGACATTATCAAATTGATAATTTTGGCTTCACTTTGTTCAAAGGAAGTTTAACTTAGTGTAGCATTAGCATAGTGTATTGATCATTTTGTGGCACCTTATCAAAGTTATTAGGGAGTATAGCTTTTGCTATGGTTTGACAAATGGGTACACACTTGTAGACCTAGTGCATCCTTCCCATTTATGCCACCTTTTTGTGGGTACACACTTGTAGACCTGGTGCATCCTTCCCACCTTTTTTATGAGTGCACACCTTGTAGACCTAGTGTTTGTTTCTCATTTTTTCCTTAGGGGCTCACCTAGTGAATATCATACTTAACTAGCCCTTGTGAGTATATTTTATGGACACATAGCATAACAAAACTTGCTAGTCCATATTTTTCCTTTTTTTCCATTAACTTTGGCATTAAATGTTTGTGTACCTTGTACCATTTCTACACATTGGTGTGTTATTTTGTGCCTATGTTGGTTTTCTATGAGATCATAGATCTTGGGGGCTTGATCACTCTCCTTGATCCTTTGTCATATTATTTTCTAGTAGTTGTACAATTAGACCTCCCTTGACATATATTTCTCTACTTTAGTGTGAGTTTGAGCATAAGTTCATACTCTCACTAAAAGTCGACCAAAAAAATATAATGCGGTCCTATCCAAAAGATAAAGAGGACCAAAAAATCTTATTGCATCATCCAATATGATCCCAAACAATTCACAAGTTGGCACACATCAACCCAAGTTGAAGCAACAAGGAAACATGTAGATGAAACATGAAGCACATAACCAGTCAACCCAAAAACATACTTCCAATTGAATTCACTCAATGTGATTCTAGCCAAGATAGGTCAAGACCCAAATACATCTTAACATAACTTCATGTGTTGGTGCAAACCCTCAAGTACATAGCACAAGCAAGATGACAAGCCTTGTCATCCAGATATCCACAAATTACCCAAAAGACCAACTCAAACACAATGCAACATCCAACAACACTTCCAAATACTTCTTTTATACTATCATTCCCCCAAAAACTACCATAGTTCCCAAATAGGAACATAATAATTCTTCCCAAAAGCACAAAATACATAAACATGAGATTTAACATTAATAGAACAACTTTTATACTAGTTCAACATGTGAAATTTGAACTAAGACACTGCACAAACATTGAGAATACATTCACCAAGCTGAAGGAGAAAAGACATCAATGTGGAGAAATGCAGAGCATTTTTTGGACCAGTCCAAACAACCAAGAACACTGCCAACCTTTTACAATTAATATAAACCTCCTTGGCAATAATGGTGACCTAAAAGGATAGGAGTTCAATGTCCACAGAGAAAAAACACAACCCCAAACTACAAGACCACATCTATAACAATAGTGGAATGCAAAGCATTATCCCAAACAGTCTTCACATCAACATTCTAAAACAAAAACTTCTTACTCACTTGTGGAGGCCAGAACGAACTTGCATCAACACATACTTCTTTAGGAACAACAAGAGAGAACATACAACATGCTATAGGCCATTAACAACATCTCTCCACCATCAACAATAATTCTAATCCTCATCTTAATACATATCATCATGAAAATAACTCTGCTGAAAACAACCATACACAACGCTTCTTTACATCAAACAAGGAATGACATCCAACCATGAACTTCAGCAACACATAATCATAAATCAATGAAATCCCAAACTAAATTTTGTCAATAATGACAACCAATTCCAACCAATACTGTAACATAAAATTTAACAACACATCGTCATACATCAATGACAACCCAAATTGAATGTTGTTAATAATGAAAACTAATTCCAACCAACATTGCAACAATATTCCTAGGTGTTGATAACCAATGCCAACAAGACAACCAATATAAAATCCTCACCAAGAAATTAATGAAAACCAATGCCAAGCATAAAACAATCTCAAGTGTTGACATAAATGACGACCACAATAATTCACCAAGTGTTGAGATCATTGATAACCACCACCAATAATGCACAAAATAATACTTATCTTTGAAAGGCATGATATAATTACTTCTCCTTCTAGCTCATCAAGTGCTACCACTACCTATACTTCTTGAGTTAGCTATTCTCCCGAGTGAATATAATTAAGCTCTTCTCCTACACTTACAACTATTAATTATCCATATAAGAGGATATAAATGCATATAATGTCAATTTGTAATCTCCCATGTTAACTTATGCTTCTATCTTGAAAAATGTAGTGAAAATTAGTTTGATTGGTGAAGGTCTTAGATGGAGGTTTTAGGCTTAATTTATGTGGTATCAAAGCTAATTTGGATATTGAATTTTTATTGCAAAGTGTTTTATATTTTGGGGAGGTACAATTTTATAGTTATTTTATCTAAATGTGTGATGGAGAAAATTTGAGCTTATTTTCACTTCTACATGATACAATATTTTGATATACTTGTCTATGGAGAAAATGTGTGTATTTTTATATACTTGTCTATTGTGAAATATTACAAAAAACTTGAAAGGGTACTTTTGGATGTAAAATTTTATATCCACATAAACTTGAACCAATTGGGATGGAAAATTAAATATTGGTTTTACCAATCAAGGTAGTTGACCCTACCAAATGAGAATTTAATATGCTTGAAACTATTATTAAACTTAAATAATAAAACTTGTTATAGTTTAAATCATTTAAAAACTTACCTAATTATGGTGTAAATTTATTAAACAACCATAGAGAAAAAATGAAGAATTGAAAAAGGGGAAATTTATGGAATAGGGTATGATTGAATTGGTAAGGATGTTCACTTATTCAAATAACACTTAGATCAAATAAAGGATCCAAGATTGTGCATGAGGGGTTAAAACATGACCTAATGTAACTAAATTTCTATAATGAGCAAGTAAAACTTGATGCATAATAAAAAAACTCAAAAAAGTATTGGAAAATATGACATGTCTTCATCCCAAGATGTTCAAATATGATCAACACTTGATGCACTATAAATACTATGTGACAATCATCAAGGATTAAGAATTCTTACTACTACTTGAGCTTAAAATGGATATTGAGTAACACTTGGTGCAATAAATGACTCCTTATGATATCAAGTGAAACTCGATTCATTCATAATTTATTTACCTAGCTAAGAGATACTGGAGTGATATAATGTTTTATGATTGACCAAGTGACACTTGTTTTTTCATTGAGAAAATGTGATTTTTCAAGTAATACTTGATGCATGCATGAGTTATATTTGATACAAAAATAATAAATCAATACATTTATCACTAAGAATAATATGATATGTAGCACATGAACTATGTTGACAAGGTGGCATGCACAAAACATAGAAAGACAAAGAGAGCACGCCTTAAACTTAGGGAACCAATTTGACAAATTGTACAGTTATGTTTCCTCCATTTTTGGCTTCTTACACCTTCAAAATTATAACTTATTAACTTCTTTCATATTCAATGTTCAATTCTATATCAATTTAACAAAAATATTAAAATATGAAAACAACGATTTTATATTATAAAATTCAAACAAAAGAAATTATAATTAACATTCCAACACTAAAAAATAACTCTCCCCTAGACGCTAACTAGATAAATCTCTCTCTCTTAGGTCTCTCCCTCAAAATATCCCTCCCACCCCTTCTCACTCTCTCAGGTATCTCCCCCCCACGCTAACTAAATAACTCTCTCTCTCCCTCTTAAG
The DNA here is from genome assembly GCA_007115665.2 of Sequoiadendron giganteum. Classification (NCBI taxonomy): domain Eukaryota; kingdom Viridiplantae; phylum Streptophyta; class Pinopsida; order Cupressales; family Cupressaceae; genus Sequoiadendron; species Sequoiadendron giganteum. The sequence goes on from CM021102.1 coordinate 353,172,178, forward strand.
TCTCTTTCTCTCTCCCTCTCAAGTCTCTCTCTCTCAGGTCTCACTCCCTCCCACCCTACCTAGACTACTCTCTCTCACTCCAACCCCATCTCTCACACTCCCTCTCTCTCAGGTATCTCCCTCAAAATATCCCTCCCACCCCTTCTCCCTCTCTTAGGTCTCTCCCTCCCATCCTAACTAGATAACTCTCTTTCTCTGGTGTAGTAGTCTCTCTCTCTCAAGTCTCCCTCCCTCCCACCCTACCTAGACAAATCTCTCTCACTCCAATCCCCTCTCTCACACTCCCTCTCTCTCTCTCTCTCCCTCTCAGGCCTTTCTCTCTCTTTATCAATCCATCTCCCTCTCTTAGGTCTTTATATTTCTCTCTCCCTCTCATCTCTCATCTCTCTCTCTCTCTCTCTTAGATCTCTCCCTCAAAATATCCCTCCAACCCCTCTCCTTCTCTTAGGTATTTCCCCCCACCCTAACTAGATAAATCTATCTCTCCCTCTCAAGTCTCTCTCTCTTAGGCCTCACTCCCTCCCACCCTACCTAGACAACTCTCTCTCTCTCACTCTAACCCCTTCTCTCACACTCCCTCTCTTTGAGGTCTATCCCTCAAAATATCCCTCCCACCCCTTCTCCCCCTCTTAGTCTCCCCATTAACTAGATAAATCCCTCTCTTCCTCTCAAATCTCTCTCTCTCTCTCTCTCTCTCTCTATCAATTCTCACTCCATCCCACCCTACCTAGACTACTCTCTCACACTCCAACCCCCTCTCTCACACTCCCTCTCTCTCCCTCTCAAGTCTTTCTCTCTCACTCTCACTCCAACTCCCTCTCTTAGGTATTTATCTTTCTCTCTCCCTCTCAGGTCTTTATGGTTGAGGGTTTACTATATAGTGTAGAGGGTAGAGGGTTGAGGTATTACAATTTAATGGTTGAGGGTTGAGGTATTATGATTTAAGGGTTGAGGGTTGAGGGATTAAGGTTTAAGAGATAGTGTTGATGGATTAGGTTTGAGGGTTTAATGTGTAGGGTAGAGGGTTTAGGGTTTAAGCTATAGGGTTGATGGATTAGGGTCAAGGGTTTCAGGTTTAGGGTTTAGGGTTTAGGGTTTGAGGGATAGTGTTGAGGGATTAGGGTTGAGGGTTTAATGTGTATGGTAGAGGGTTTAAGGTATAGGGTTGACAGATTTGGGTCAAGGGTTTTAGGTTTAGGCTTTAGGGTTTAAGGGATAGTGTTGAGGGATGAGGGTTGAGGGTTTAATGTGTAGGGTAGACGATAGAGGTAGAGGGTTTAGGGTTTAAGGTATAGGATTGATAGATTAGGTTCAAGGTTTGAGGATTCAAGGATTAAGGTTTTTGATATCTCTGAGGCATTTTTCCTGTGGTGTCCGAAATTTAGTTGATATAAAAAGGGTCAAATACAAGTAGTGTAAAGTTACAAAGGGTGTAACTTTTGTTCTACAAATCGTGCAACCAAATTGAAAATTCCAACACATCTGAATGGGTAAGTTTAGGCTAGGCATGGTATCATTTCACATCTAAAAATGTCAGAGTGGTCCGAGCTACATTGCATCAAAAGCATGAAGCATACACATGAACACACAAAGTATACACAAGAAGCATGATGCATACACGTGAATACATGTAATACATGGAGTATGCATAGTAAGCATGAAGCCTACACATGAATACATGTAATGTATGAAGTATACACAAAAATCATGAAGCATACAAATGAACATGTGAAGTATACGTATGAAACATGAAACATACACATCAATACATGTAATACGTGAAGTATACACAAGAAGCATGAAGCATACACATGAATACATGAAGTATACACATGAATCATGAAGAATACATGTGAAAACATAAATTATACATTGGAAGCATGAAGTGTACACATGAATACACATAATAAGTGAAGTATACACAAGAAGCATGAAGCATACAAGTGAATACATTCAATGTATACACATGAATCATGAAGCATACATGTGGGAACACATGAATTATACATCAGAAGCATGAATCATACATGTGAATAAGTGAAGCAAAATTACTCAAATACACGTAAGCATGAAGTATACAGATGATTACAAAGTATACATATGAATGTAAAGTACATGCATGAAAATACGTAAGTCACAAAGTATACATTAGAATGCACGTAAGTCACAAAGTATACATGTAAGTTTTAAAGTATAAATTTGAATACACATAACTCATATCTATTGAAGCATGGATTTATAATGCAAATATGGACACCATCAATAAAAAATATTTGTATTAACCAAATAGCCATGTAGGTGTACATCAATATATGCTGATATAAGTATAAAATATATACAAAATAGCCATATAGGCTTACAAGAATGCCATATAGGCATATAATGCCAAGAATATGCAATACAAAATATGTCCAAAAATACCATATAGGCATAAAAAAAAGGACACCAATCAAAAGTTATTGACCTCCAGGTGAAGGAAATAGATAGACCTGGCCTTTGTTGGTCAGGTGGATGGCATGCGTATTAAAATCGTTTACTTTGAATTTGAGGGATGCTCCTCTTATTTAGTTTGAGATCAAGATTCACTTGTTACAATAACAAGTAAAGACATTAATATATAGAAATTACATTATAAAAATGATATATTTAATAAAATAATCACTTACTGTCACCAGATGATCTCTCTCCTCAAGCGAAAGATCTACATGCTCAAGCTCTAGCATGCCAAAGTCCTATAGAAACCATCCAAATGGAAATTAAACTACAAATCAATAATCATTTTATTTTTCAATAATAAACATCTATAACAATGAATGTAAATTGAAATTTACTAATTTTCCTCGTACCCTTGTGAGAGCCATCAAGCCGTCTATTGCAGAAGATACACCACACTCCATTTCCCTATCAACATCGGGAAGTGTTTATGCTTGCAACATCTGAAAATAAAACAACAAATTATGCAATCACAAAAACTAGAATAGTGATGCAGGTCATGGCTTATAATGTATGAGATAATAAAAAAAATCTTGAGTACTTATTGAACTATATATTTCTTACTATTATGCTTACTATTTGCCCTATCCATAGCTTGTTTGAAAGCACCTATTTTAGGTTTTTATCCATAGAATTAAGTGAACTCTTTGATAAAATTATTTGGTAGACATGTATGAAAAATGTGGTAGTATAGAGAAGGTAGTGAACTGTTTAAAAAAATGCCTCAAAGAAATGTGATCTCGTGGTGATGGAATTCCATGGCAAATTTTTTTGTCATGGCATTCCATCACCATGAGACCGCATTTCTTTGAGGCATTTTTCAAATAGTTCATTGCCTTGTCTATGCTATTATGCTGGGATGGGGTGGATGACTTTGCTTGGTAATAGTGGGGTGATGTGGATTTTAAAGATGTGGGATATGAACAAGTGGAATAAGAGGTGGAAGCTTCCATGGATTGGTAAATTGAGGATGAGGATGAGGACCTTGAAAATGGTTTGGAGGGAAATTTTGGCTAAAGTATTGGTTTCCATTATCAAAGGAAGGGGAAGGATAAGCAAGATGAGATGGATTGGGATTGGGTGAAGGTAGGGAGGATGGAAGCTTAGCACCAATACCAAGGAGACATCTAAGCATGGCATCCTTATAATTACATAAGTAGTAGGTGGGGATAAAATTAGTGGTGGTGGATGGGGATGATGATGATTAGGACTGCCTTAAAGCATTGATACACATGTATGAATCCTATTATGGGAAACTTTATCAGTGTATAATAAAACACATGAATTCTATTGAACATAATTGTAATGAAGGTATTGGTGTGGATATCATGGTTGAAGTTTCATTTGAGACATGCTTTCAAAAATAATGCTTCATATAGGGCATCCAACTCAATATACATAAACATGCACCCTTACACCCAAATGTTCAAAACAAATGGATACAAGGACAATGATCATGACCATAAGAGGTAGAGGAATAAGGGTAACTCATGAGTAAGATGCAAAAAAAGGTTGCAATCACCATGATAACATAAGTATGATAGTGATAAGCTATATTTGCAGACTTCAAGTGAACTCATTATTCTTGATCACAAGAATAGTCAAAATCATGCATCATTGTGCAAGATCAATAATAGTGGTTGTTGGAACAGTACTTAGGATGGATAGTCATATCCTACTTGTTTGGAAATACAAAATAGTGGATGCAAGTGTCCTAACTTTTAAGGGAGATGATGTCAAGAATTGTGAAGATATAGATGAGTGTATAGGGTGAGTATGGGCATAGGGTGAATGAGGAGGGGATAATGGGATGAGAATAGGAGGGGGAAATGGGAAAAGACCAAGAGGGGATAATGGAACATAGGATGAATTAGGATGTGTCTAGTATTTGACTATAGCACATGAAGTTGGTTGTTGAGGTGTGTAGCAATAATGGAGAAGAGAGTTTATCAATAATGAGTGGAAGGAAATATTTCTTGTAATGGTATGTGTATAGGATAAAATTTGGATGGATGTGGTATAGCATAGAAGGGATAAAGGGACAAGACCAAGAGGGGATAATGGAACATATGGTGAAATAATAGAGGGTACAATGGGATAGGATTTGAAGAGGATAATGGAACATAGAATGGAATAGCAGAGATTAGCGGGATGGTCCAAGAGGGGATCGTAGAACATAGGGTAAACTATTAGATGTTAATGGGTTGGGATTAGAAGGGAATAAAGGAACATAGAGTGAATTAGGGAAAGATAATGGGACAAGACCAAGAGGGGATAATGGAACATAGGGTGAAATAAGAGAGGGTAATGGGATGGGAATAGAAGGGGATAATGGAACATAGGATAGACTAGTAGAGATTAATAGGACGGGCTAGGATGGGATAAAAGAATATAGCGTGAACTATTAGAGGTTAATGGGATGGGATTAGGAGGGAATAATGGAACATAGGGTGAATTAGGAGGTGTCTAGGGTTTGACTATAGTACGTGAAGTGGGAACTTGAGGTGTGTAGTAATAATGGAGAAGATTTTTGGTCAATAATGAGTGGAAGGAAAGGTTTCTTGTAAGATTATCTGTATAGGATGAAACGTGGACAAAGATGGTATAACATAGAATGGATAAAGGGAAAAGACCAAGAGGGGATGATGGAATATAGGTTAAAATAATAGAGGGTACAATAATATGGGAGTAGAAGGGGATAATGAAACATAGGATGGACTAGTAGATATTAGTGGGATGGGCTAGGAGGGGATCATGGAAAATAGGGTGAACTATTAAATATTAATGGGATGGGATTAGGAAGGAATAAAGGAACATAGGGTGAATTAGTAGAAGATAATGGGACATGATCAAGAGGGGATAATGGAACATAGAATGGATTAGTAGAGATTAATTGGATGAGCTAGGATGTGGTAATAAAACATAAGGAAAACTATTAGAGGTTAATGGGATGTTATTAGGAGGGAATATTAGAATATATAAGATGAATTAGGCGGTGTCTAAGGTTTGAATATAGGATGTATGAAGTGGGAACTTGAGGTGTGTAGTAATAATGTATAAGAGATTTGGTCAATAATGAGTATAAGGAAAGGTTTCTTGTAAGGATATGTGTATAAGATGAAATATGGAGGAAGGTGGTATATTATATAAGGTGTTAAAGATTGGGATATGTGATATAAAATGGTTAAAATATGTGTGATGATAGTAATGGAAGAATGAGATGGACGTTGAAAGGTAAATATATTTAGGATCTCATAAGACCAACCAAGCATGAAATCCTCTAATAGATATGGAAAATAAGACATCATGGTAGATTCCTTACAACATAGTTCATTCACATCATATGCCATATGCTCTTCATGTTTAGTTAAAATATGTGGTGAGGAGGATGATACAAGTGATAGGTCATGGGATGGTGGAAGGCAAGAGTTAAATTGGTTGAAGGGATGAGGTAGCCTAAAAATGAGCATGAAAGAAACTATGTGAGAGGTCCAATTTCCCACTATGATCTACCATCATAGAAATTAGCATGTTTCCATAACGTATTGTACAAGGCAAGTGGGTAGAGCTAGTGGTCATAGGGAAACCAAGGGATATGACAAGGGATTATTGTAATTATGGGCACATAGTACTAGTGAATACTAATAAAGGTGATAACAATAGCCATTTGAGAATAAATAATTCTCTTTGACTTATTTACCGACTAGCTATAAGTAGTAAATAATCAATTATAACCTAAACTATTAATATTTTTTGTGAGGCTATAATATGAGAATTGACACAAAAAGAGAATATGCATTACACATAGAGAAAGTAATTTTAAGGTTCTATGGGAATGCTACCAATAAAATATCTTCCAACCTTGAACTATACTTATTATGAGAGAAATTTCATAATCATTCAAAAGTTATCAAACTATATAATTTATAAAATTGAGATGGAAAATAAGAAATAATTTCAAATCCAAGCTTTCAATTTCTTAATTGCACACATTAGGCTCATTTGTTCTCCACTTCACTTTCCTCCAATGTTTGTTTTTCTCATCAATTTTTTAAATTTGTTCATGCAAAATTACTGAAACTAGCTAACATTGTTTTACAACACCATTAATGAATAAAGGTTACTTGAGTGAAATTTGTTTGATGATGTGAATAGCGAGGTGTGGAGCTTGAAGGTCCACCAACAAACTATTTGAAATCCAAAGCGTGTTATGAGATAATCATTCAAATAACCTTCAACTATTTACATGCAATAATTATTTCTTTAATAATAGTTGCATACCTATGGACTCGATGTCGAAAATAAATAAGGGTCTACAAGAATGGTGCACATATCATGAACACTCCGACCCTAAATTTTCATCATATTGATTCTACTAATTTAGTTATTCTTACATTTCAAAATAGAATTTAATAAGAAAAATTAAATGAACTTGCTGAATTTCAACTAAGTATCAACGCTGAATGTTTCATTTAGCAATGCATCTGTCATAACCATCTGCTCTGCAGCTGATGTAGGCTGTGTAGTTTTATCTTGAGCACTTTGATAATCATACGTGCAAATAAAATCACAAGAGTGACAATAGTTGGGTGCAACTCCGAGCATAAAAGTCTCATCCACTTCAGGCTCTACTAGAGGCCTTACACACTGTACAATGCTCTAAGTGAGTGAGCTAATTGAGTCTAGCATGTCTACCTCAACACTATCCTTCAAAATGGAAGGAATAATGACATGCTCCACCATGGGTTTGGCCAAGGGTCTCAATGCCAATTGTGAATTACGTCATGCACCAAGTCTATTATGAGTGGAGCCCCCACCTCTACCCTGAAAGTTTAAAATGTCGAAACAATTTGGCACCTCATTGAGGACAAACTCACAATAGTGTTTCTTTAGAAAATACCATGGTACCTCATGGTTATTGCATGAAGGTTGGTCAAAAACCATCCACCACCAGTCCCAAAATTGATTTTTTATTAATTCATGGTGGCACCAATGGATGGGGAACCTCCTACTTGCATATGATAAAGGTGCATTAGTTCTTGGGTCTATAAATAGAGAACACAAGTTGGATTTGCTATTTTTTATTTTTTCACATCTACATATGAAAGAACACTAGCATAAAATTATTTTAATTCATCCCTCTTATTCGACCAAAAATTGATTTTCTCACTCATTTCTCCTACATGTGATACACTTGACTTCAACGATTCAACAATCCCTCTCCTATAAGGGTGGGTTTCAATATACTCAGTTAATCTTCTAATCAATTGTTCAATCTCTCTTTTGTTGTTTTTAATTTGATTTAAGATATTTTCTTGGGTTCCTTGTGGATTCCTATGAATTGACAGAGGGGTTTGAGGTTGTTCTTGTTTAGGAAGCTCTTCGTGAGGGGGTGATTGTGAATTGTCAATGTTTTGAGGTGGAGATTGATTCCCTGGAAATCAAAACAATTTTTTTTTTAAAAACCTATTTCAATCTAAATTCTAATTCAAATTAGAAATAAAAATGATAGAAATTCATACCTCTTTGATCTCTTTGATGTCTTGGCGACATCCTCACGAAGAATTACATGCAAAATTTGATCTCCTTTTGGTGAGCATGACTTGCGAGAGAAAAAAATGGGAGAACAAGGTGTGGGTTGCAGAAAAAATGCATTGAAAAGGGATATTTTTTTAAAGAACTTTTTCATTTGGCGAGCGCCAAATTTGGTAGTCACCAAATGGCTAACTAGTTTGGCATGTGTGAAAAAATCAATTTCAGTTTTTTTAACAAAAGTGGCACCTTTTTTGTGTCACAGATTGGTGCATTGACCCAAATATTTATTATAAAGCTTATGTACCTACCTAGACCCAACAAACACAACAAGACTATTGTAGGACAGTTCCAACATTTCCTATATACCTCTCCCATCCCATAACCATAACATGACTCTTATAGGACATATCTGGCATAACTTATGTACTGGAATACCCCATCCCACAAACATAGCAAGACTCTTACAATAAATTTCATATATAGCCTAGATGTACCAACCCCCCATCCCACAACCATAACATGACTCTTTTATGAAATTTCCCACTAAGCCTATTAATCCTTTTGAAAGGCACACCATTGAATTGAAAAATACCTAAGAAACTAATCCTATTCCCCTAACAAAAGGACACATAATTGAATAAAAAGTATCTAAGAAATAATTTTTAATTCCCTAACCAAAAGGACACACCATAAAATTAAAAAGTACCTAAGAAAATAATCATGCTCCCATAATCTAATGAAATAATAGAATAAACAATTACCTAAGAAACTATTCTCATTCCCTTGACCATGATACTTAACCTACCCACGACTATCACATTTCCACCCATTACCCACAACCCACCTATGAAACATGACCTTCTCCTAATTCAATGAAATATGCCTATGACACAAAGAAGTATTTTATTCACACTCATGAATATCCATGTATCCCTCGGAAATAGTGCTTCATCAAAGCTCCTTGCCAAACACTATCATGATCATCAACCCCCTACTTTATTGGATTCTGATTTTTCCAAGATGGAGGTATTTGTGTGTTTGTCTTTGTACTTGTATATTTGTTTACGATTCTTTGTTTAAACTAGTATTATTGTTCAATAATATAAACTATCAATATAACCATAATTTATCGCATTATTGTGTCTTAACAATATGTTCCCTATGGAATAATGCTAGTAGCTTCTTTTCTATTTTTACATTATTTCATCACGTTCTTGATAGGTTTCCATCATGGTTTATTATATCATGATGCATAAGAGTATTGGTGCTCTAGAAAATTTTGGTTTCTCTACTTATCATGCACCTATTATCCATAAACACAAGAACACCATTAACCCAATCCATAATTCATATCTAACATTACCATTTTCTATCTATCTATCTATCTATCTATCTATCTACCATTTTCTATTATAAATTAGGAGTGATTACTAACTTATAATCCATCAAATCAAATACCATAATAAAACAAAAGCCATATTAAAATAATAACCACATAATATTAACCATAAAAATTAAAAAACCATAAAACCATCAAAGTATGCATCACATAAATATGTACAAACATGGAATCCATGATCAATAACAAATCAAAAGAATCAACACAATAAAATAACCCCCTAATTTGTTTATCTCTATATATACATAAAAAATGACATGCACAAAATCTCAATACTCTAAGTGTACATCACCTGATACCATCTTAAGGTATACATAAACATAGTGGCATGTGGACTGAAAAAAAATACATCATCATATATACATCATAAATCAAATTTGACTCCTATTATCACCACCCTACTCTTGTGGGGGTGTACCTAATAAATGTGGTGGTAGTAGTCCCATTAAAATTAATATGGACCTTGAGCTTAAGGCCCTAGACAATGCACTATAATACTTTTCATATTTGGTAAATCCCCTTATCCTTCTAGCATTGCCCTCTCATATTGTATGAGCGTGAATTTGCACCCCTAACACAAATTCCCTTTTACCACCTTGCACTTTAGAAAACCTAAGGCAAAGGCTTAATTCTACTTAAGCCCATTGTCCACATCACACTTGGTGCCTATTTTGAGTGTCGGTGGGGGCGTTTTGGTCGGGGACGCCCGCGCGATGCACAAACGTCCATGCAACGTGCTTATGTCCTTGACAAATTCCCGTGGTTGGAGACTACAAAGACGTTACACTCTCGATTGGAAGTCGAAGTGTAACGCCCCTCTTCAAATGGTAGACCCAAATGTGGTCATTTTTTATCCCCTTCCTTCATATTCTTCATCTCTTCTTCCATTTTGGAAATTGGTTGATCTTCTTCACAAGCTTAGACAATATCTCCATGCTTTGAGCATCCATCTACAAGCTTTGAAGTAGCACTTTACACTCCATTTCAATAATCTACCACTCCATCACTCTGATAGTGCAAGTGCAAGACACACACCATTGTGACAGAGGCTTGAGTTCCTCTCATTTTCTCCTCCACAAGCCTTGAGCGCTTTGGACAGAGGTGGTAAGCTCCTCATATTTTCTATCGTCTTGATTGAGTAAGCACGTACTGTATTATAGTGTCTTTTGTTTATGTAGCTTGTATTCCTTTCTTTATCTTTATTCCTATCATTGCAAACTTGGTTATCCATGGAGGTGGAAACACCAAAATGAGGGTCTGATTGAGGTAGGCCCCTAAACAACTCCAACATTCCCCTTTTTTTGTGTGCAGGTGGAGAGAGCTTAGAGCAAGCTGGCGAGAAGATTGGTCTACAAAATTATCTTCGTCACCCTTGTGGTAATATACTTCTTTTATCATATTAGTTTTTACATTTTACTCTTCTTAATCTCATTCTATCACTTCAAAAACCTCTAAACTAGGCTACTAGTCTCTCCTTTAGAGTTTGAATCTCGTCTTTCCAATTCTTTGGCCATATGAACATTAGCACACTTGTGAGATACCAACACGCCACACTATCATCCCAGAACCGCACTTCTGTCCTTAGACAGAGAGCTACTTGAGACATAGAGTTGACTTTGAAGGTCGACTCATCTAGTCTCTTTTTAGTTCTCGAGATTGCAAAGTGATCGAAGGAATTCTTAATCCTCATCATTCTCATCCCTTCTATCCTAACCTTCCTTTAAAATGAGGTAAGTTAGGGCAACCTTTCCGCTCTTGGCCTTTCATGACCTAGGGCCTTGCAGTGGTTGGTCCCCCTCTCTTATATTTTTGGTGAACCCGACGTGAACCAACATCTACCCATTTGCCAGTGTTTTAAACTTTTTCTCTTATACCTCTTGGTCATTGTGCCCTTGTGTGTTGTGAAAGTTTATGAGCTTTGCAACCCAATCTATGACCTTTGGGAATATTGTCAGAAGAAGTCTACGACACCTTCTGATGGAAAAGATGAAGGTCTCCTCTAGTTTCACTACCAGCCTTTTCTCTAGTTCTGCGGTTGGCCTGTCCGCACAGGAGCACATAGTGTGAGGAAAACCTAGGTTTCTAGATGAAACTGATCGCATCCCTACCCCTCCTACATCACCGAACTCCTCCTCCATAAACGAGCATGAAGCCATTTGTATCCCTTATGAGTATTTCATTAGCCTTGGTAAAGGGTTAGGTGCATTAGAAAATCACTTGGAAGGAAACCCAATGATGGTTAGGGCTGCTAAAGTTATCAGTGAAATAAGGTACATGGTGGAAAAGGACTGGACAAGTGTAGAGATCTTAGCTAGTCTTGTTGGTCTGGCCAAAGCATGCACCCCCTTGAGCCATGGACACATGGCACGAGGTGGCCTCTTTGAGGAACGTGAAAGATAGCTAGAGATGTTGATGCCCCCTATGCCCATATATATGGCTGATGCAGTCCCTTCGATCGGTATACCCGCTACTTCTGAAAGTTTAGAAATTGTCAAAGTAAACAGGAACCCTTTGGGTTTCCACTTCACCCCTTCCGTCGCCTCCGGTGGTGGAGGATTTGGTGGGATGTTAGGTGGAGGCTTTGGTGGTGAAAACTTCAGAATTAGGGAAGGCATTAGCGGAAGCGGTTTTGGTAGAAGTCATGGTGGTGGCTTCAAAAGTGGTGGTGGATCTGATGAAAGTCACACTGGTGGTGGCATCGGTGGTGGCTCCGACGGTGGTCTAGGCAGTGGCTCTGGCAGTGGTTCTAGTGGTCCTATGTCTTCTAATGACCCTATTCTGAATACCCTTCTTTAGAATATGGGGAAGATGTAGAATCAGTTGGTGAACCTTTCTTAGGCCTCGACCTAGCCTATTTTCCAGTCCTTCTTTCGACACAGTCCATTGTTGGTTACAATTTTAAACACTCCTTTCTCGCAAGGGATGAAGATTCCCAAATTTGAGAAATACGGTGTACCTAAAGGGGACCCGTAGAAACACGTGTCTACCTTCAACGCCTTGTACACAGAATTCTTCCATCATGACGCGTTGATGGTGAAGCTATTTCCCTGATCCCTCAAAGATACAACACTGGATTGGTACTGTTCTTTGCCCGATAATTCCATCTTCACATTTGATCAGCTTGTGAACCAGTTCCTACAACAGTTCCAAGCCAATATCGGACCGAAGATGACCTTCTCGGACCTTGTTCAGTGCAAATAAGGGGACAATGAGAAGGTTACAGACTTTATAGCGTGATACCAAGCACTCTTCTCACAGATCTCGTATCCGCTACTGAACTTTGATGTACAAAAGGTCTTCATAGGGAACCTATAAAGGCCTTGGCAAGAGAAGTTCACCCTCATGAAGAATCCCTTTTTCATACACTTGTGTGTGGCTTTACGGGAGTACCAATAGATTGTGGTTCAGTTCGGGGGTCCTCCCTCATGCTCTTATTCTGAAGGAAGATCTATTGTATCGATCTCTGGAAGAGGTAAAACTGTTATGAATGTAGTAGCCGCTGTGGACAACAACGACCTCAGACACGACCTCAAGTTTACGAAGCTATCAAAATCTTATTCTTCCATCTTACAAAAGTTGGTGAAGGATAAGATCCTTACCTCCCACCTCCTAAACTAGTTAGGGAACCGTACCCTAGCTAGTATGAAGAAAACACATATTGTCAGTACCATCGAGTTAACGGACACAATACCGAATGTTGCATGCGCCTGCGTCATGAGATACAGGACCGCATCGAGGATGATACTATCCATCTTGATGGGAGTAAACAAAACATGAAAAAATCAGTGGTGAAAGCTAACAGCGAGTTGCAGATATACACAGACCCATTTTGTCACACTCTACCAACATGATTATCAATTCTCAGATTTTGTTTCTTGCCTCGAGGCATACGTTAACATGGTCACTGTTACTCCTTCTCCTCATCTTGCAACCGGCTCACCAGATGTGACATTTACTTCGCAAGATGTGCCAGCCAATAGAAAACTGTCTTCATTGTATATTCCCGCTCGCCTCAATGGTAACATTGTGATTGGGGTCCTAGTTGACCCTGCGAGTAGAGTGAATGTCATCATGGAGGAGACATTACTTTTAAATTCCTTACAAAAGGAGGAGTATGAAAAAATAAAATTCATCATCCGTACGCATGATGGACTTTCTCTTAAACCTTATGGATTGATAAAATTGTTCGTCCTAGTCGGACCCAGGAATGTAGACATGGTCTTCGATGTTATTCCTGAACCAAACTTGTTTATAGTGAAGCTAGGCATACCTTGGCTGGCTTCCATGAACGGGATCCCCTCCGTGATTTATAAGTGCCTTAATTTTTCCCATGAGGGTGTCATGCACGTAGTGCATGATAATGGATATCAACCTGTGGTATCTCGTGGGGGGAACTCGTTGGATCACTTTTGGCCTTCTCTCGTTAGTTTGCTCCTACATACATCCCTAGAAGATTCCTATGGCTGGAGACTGCAGAGACATTACACTTTTGATTGGAAGTTGAAGTGTAATGCCCCTCTTCGACTGGCCGACCCGAATGTGGCCATTTTTCATCCTCTTCCTTCATATTCTTCATCTCTTCTTCCATTTTGGAAGTTGGATGATCTTCTTCACAAGCTTAGACAATCTCTCCATGCTTTGAGCATCCATCTACAAGCTTTGTAGCAACACTTCACACTCCATTGCAACAATCAACCACTCCATCACTCTGATAGTGCAAGCACATGACCCACACCATTGCGGCAGAGGCTTGAGTTCATCTCATTTTCTCCTCCACAAGCCTTGAGTGTTTTGGAAGGAGGTGGTAAGCTCCTCTCATCTTCTCTATCATCTTGGTTGAGTAAGACACTATATTGTAGTGTCTTTTGTTTATGTAGCTTGTATTTCTTTCTTTATCTTTATTCCTATAATTGCAAACTTGGCTATCTGTGGAGGTGGAAACACCAAAATAGGGGTCTGACTGAGGTAGGCCCCTAAACAGCCCCAACATTCCCCTTTGTTTTGTGTGCAGGTGGAGAGAGCTTGGAGCAAGCTGGCAAGAATATTGGTCTATAAAATTATCTTTGTCACCCTTGTGGTAATATACTTCTTTTATCATATCAATATTTACATTTCACTCTTCTTAATCTCATTCTATCACTTTAGAAACCTCTAAACTAGGCCGCTAGTCTCTCCTTTAGAGTTTGAATCTTGTCTTTCTGGTTCTCTAGCCATACAGATGCCAATGAACCTATGAGATGCCAGTGCACCACGCTGTCATCCCAGAACCACGCTTCTATCCTTAGACAAAGAGCTACTTGAGACGTAGAGTTGACTCTGAAGGCCGACTCATCTAGTCTCTTTCCAGTTCTCGAGATTGCAGAGTGATTAAAGGACTTCATAATCCTCATCATTCTCATCCCTTCTATCCTAACCTTCCTTTAAGCTGAGGTAAGTTAGGGCAACCTTTCCGCTCTTGGCCTTTCATGACCTGGGGCCTTGTAGTGGTTGGTCCCCCTCTCTTACACATATATAGAGACCTATAGTATTGTGCCTCTTAGAAGGCTCATTGTACCTCTTACAAGGAATATTGCATATCTCTACTCACCTAAGACACCCTTTCCAATGCTTCTAAAATGCCTTATATATTAGTAAGTGATTGCATTATATCTCTCTTGTCTCAATCTTAGCAAATCTACCATAGCTATGCAATTATTAACCATAAAAGCATCAATTTGAGCTTGTATCTACTTAGAGGTTGTCCCTCTCTACCCATATAATATCCCTCTCTACCTAAATTATATCCCGTTTTCCCATGGATCATTCCTATCTTCTTAGACATTATCCATCTACACCTATAAGATGTCCCTATATAATAATTTAATGTATCCCTATCAATCTATACCCCTATAATCACACTATTCATCACTAATATCTCATCACTTAAAATATACCATGTCTACCATTCTCCTCTTGATGGTACTTATATTGAAAGGATTCCTCCTTCCACCTCTACCTAAAAGTCCTACATTTGGACATAATCCATCCCCACATCTCCTCCAATCTCCACCTTCTCATATTTTCCATTCTCTTCTCAACCATTCCTTCCTATTTTCTACCATTTCTCATCTCCACTTCTCTTCTCCTATTGAGTTCCAAATCCTTATTTTGACTTGATGGCATCTATACTCTCATACCATATCTACCACATGCTTCCATAATCATAGTCCATGACCTTTTGGTGTAGTCAATCACTTTGGTTGCATCCCCTCCCATCAAGCTTACTATCTTTCCATAGTAATTGCATCAATCACATCATCTTGATACATCCATCAAACTATTTCTTATTATTTCCACTCATTTAATATCACCTAATAGTCTACCTACACTCCCTACTAATGGATCTCATATATCACTGACATAAATATGCAACAATCTACCAATATATCTTGATGGATACCAAATTATCATAGTATACATGATTAGGATGATATTGCTCAATAATATACTCACACAACCCCTCTTGGTAACACTTTAATAACACTTGAATCATGTGCATATCATCATCCACCCATGCCTATGTACCCCTTTACAACCTTCATAAGACACTACATTGTGTCATCTCATCTAAGCCCCACCTATAAAATAACACATTGTTGAATTACTACCCTATCTCCTCCCCTCATCCATTAGCCATAGGTAATTGGCTCCTCTAAATTCCTCACCTCCCTCACTCCCCCTATTTAGATGATAGTATTTGATCCCATTCCCATACAAGTGTAGTACATTATAGTGGAAACTATGCTGCACCCTCATCTATAGGACACCAAGTGTAGATACCTATATAGTTATGCTAAAACATAAGGAACCAATGAAAACACTTACCCATCATTTGACATACTAGCCACACACTCTACTAATCCCATCTAAAAAATCTTATTCATGTCTTGTTTGGTAGAAAAATGCCATTGGAAAGACCCATAAAAATAACAACACATTTTCCACTATCCCTTAGTATAGATACATGTTTAGGCCTGGTTGAATACACCATAATTGAATATTTATTTATACAATTAAACACCACATTGATGAAGGTATATGTATGGTAGTCCAATATAATATCACTCCCTCAATCAAAATTTATACCATACACCCTCCAAATGTCACAGTCATCTCCCTCCTGAGGAGATAGAAGGTACTCATCTCAAAGTGTCATTGCTTTGATAATGCTCTAATAATTGCATGATCTACTTGGATCTCAAGAATCTATTCAACATATAGCAACCTTATCATTGCTAAAAATATTACTCCTCATCACCAAATCTACTCAATGTCTCCATCACCTAAAAATTCCTCATACATCACTAATGATGCTAATCCCTCCTACACTAATATTAAAATATCTATTAGATATTTTTTTTTATGCTAACTATCTAATATTTTCATTTTTCCTTCAACATAGACACACTTATAGAAAAAATTCCAGTCTCTTAGTGCAAACACTTCAAATTTAAGTGTAGATACCCTACTAACCTTCCTTAGCTTAAACACTACTTCAAGCCACATAAAAACTATTTTAAGCCATGCAAATGCCTCCTTGTCTAGCAAAAAGGTTTCTAAAATAAATATGCTTTAGGATATTGTGTAGATAGTTCCCTCACCTATACAAATATTAATCTAGAAAATTATAGTATAGACATCACTCAAAAGCACATAGATTATACAAGGTCATACAAAGGCATGTACCCCAATGTAGATGTTGCAAGATAATACCCCCTTGAAGCATCTATATTTTGTTCTCCCTTCCTACCCAGATAATGTACTTAAATTATTAATTTTTAATTTTAAAATTAGACTCACTGATTGACCTACATCGATTGATCACTTGTACTCCACCACTTGCTCACTTAAATGCTTGTGAACATACATACACTTCCTCTTCTCTCTCCCTTATAATTTTTTAGCCTCATAACCCCTATTTGTAGATCCCCCTAAATCTAAAATCCTTCCATCCATTTTCACCCTTAACCCTAATGTTTCACCTTCCAAACCCTAATCTTCCTTTTAAGAGACCACTTGGGGCCCATTAGCCCATATGCTCTCTTGAGGGGCTTATCCTCCCACTCTTTATCACTTTATTTTCGAAGACTAGGGCAATGCTGACATCCTACAAAAAACATTTTCTAATTTTATTTGAAATGACATCACAACTCATGATCTTGATGTTATTACAAGCAAGGTAAAAATGTGGACACTCTAAATCAAATTTAGACTTTTCCACACCATTCCAATTGAAATTAATTTAATTAATTTATCTAATCAATCCTCTCCATCATCAATAATTGGATAAATGTCATATATTTATCTATTCAAACCAAACTTCTAATTCTAATTAATAACCTTCATTATGAATATAATTAAATAAGTTCAATTTATTTAACTAGTCAAGCTAATTCCCATTATAAATTAATAAAATAATCTTGATTTATTTAATTTACCTAACATATTTATTTCTAATTATTTAATTAATTAAACCTTGTTCATTCAATTGATTAAGCTCATCCATTATATATATCCCATTAATCAAACATTGTATAGAATATATAATCAATACCTAACTAAATCATTCCATATAATATAGTACTATAAATATTTATGTTTTAACTCTATTACTATTAATATTGTCTCATTACACACAATACTAAAACAAATTAAATATAATATAAAAAATAGTCAACATGTACAAATATAGAGTAATAATAAGAGAAACATGTATCAATGTTTAAATAAGGATAACTAATTTAAATGATCAATATATCAACCAAATCAAATTATCAAACCATTGTTTCTCAATGTCTTAGGAGTGACTTTCTTGATTGTGTTGAAGACTACACCATTCAAGCTAATACCATTGTGGGCCTCTTTTGATAAGCAACACGAGGGGTTTCAGAACAGGTTTTCTTCTTTTCATAAGTAGCTCTCGATGTGGCATAATGAGTTGTATACGGATCTGTGACTGAAGCAACATTTTTCCTATGATAAGAACTTCCTTCTTTTGGTTATAAGCATGAGCTTTCTTCTTCTTCTCTTCCTCAAGAGAAAGAGCTTCCATTGCCACGATTCTGTTTATCTCCGCTACACTGTCAGGCATTTGAATAAATTCTTTTACTTCTTTTTCTACGTCATGGATATATATTTGGTCATAAAGATCATTAAAGAGCTCAACCGAATCCAGTGGAAGACCTATTGGATCCAGAATCTGAACTAAATTCCATGACATATTTAATGCCAGCCCAAACGATATTAAAACATCCTGGAACAAACGAGCAACTTCATCGCCATATCTATGACATTGGCAGTACCCAAAAATATATGTTAGAAGAGAGAATGCGAAAAGAAGAGAAGTAACATGAATTATATGATACAGAGGTTCAGTAAAAACACGAGTCTTTATAGGAAGAGTGAGTACTTGAGACGCATAACTTAAGTTGCCTCCACAGTGAAGTATTTGAGTACTTCTTTGGTTTTACAGGTACATGTAGCAATAAGTTTCCCTGTTCATATAGAAACCAAACTTTAGATTCTGATTAGTGTTCTAATCCTTTAAGATGGTTATGAGGAAAAGAGAATACTCCATGCTTGATTACTAAGGCTTTAGTCATATTATTGGAAAACTTATTAATTGATTAACAAGAACTCAAGTCTAATTCTATTACCATCTTAGAATTCCTAGATGAAGATCTATTGCACCAATTGTGATTACATCATTTGATGGTGGTTTCCACCCATTCATTGTGCACAAGATTTTTAAGAATACATGAATTTGTAAGAAAATAATTTTATAGTATAATTTGAATCCTTCATTTTGAAGTATATAGTTCAAAATTTTTTCATTAAAAAAGCAGGATAGGGGTTCTGATTCCGAATAAAATAACAAAGAAAAAAAAGGTCAGTAGGCCCATCAATCCGAGCAGAAAAAAGGCACACAGGCCTACAAGAAAAAACACTAAACATTAAGGAAAACAGTCTAAGAGAAAGCAGTTAAACATGTGAAACATACCAAAATGGCTCGTAGGCCTCAAAGATACAGGCACACAAGCCCCAGAGCACCCAAGAAACATCATAAAGAAAACCATCAACTAAACACTAATCCTTAGGACTGTTAATTAGCTTCCGATATTTTTTGAGTCATTTCAAATCGTTCTTCCAAGTGTCCTCAGCATCACCAGCCGTAGATCCTCCTCCCAGACTTCGTCCTCCTAGTTATTCTCCTTCCCGCGCTTCAACTTCCTTACAATTGATTGCCTAGTGACAGTTCTGAAGATGGCACAGTTCATTATCCCATGGGTGATAGATATGATGCAGCTCATCGCACCGTCGAGCTCTGCCATCTTTTCTTTTAGTGTATCACCTTCCTTATTTGTTTCCATTCGGCTAATCCTCCCTTGCAGATTGTCAATCTGTTTCTTAAATTGGAGGGTACCACTCACCATATCCTCCTCCTCCTCCGAGCTCACCATAACTTGATGTTTATCAACATTATCTTCCTCCTGTTTCGAGTTCATTCCTTCCTCTTCTTCTTCTATGGAAATATTACTTTCATTTCATCATCATCATTCTCCTACTCTTCTTCACTTTTATCCTCCTTAGCCACTTCTTCGTCGCTAGTGTTAACATCATTAGACTCATTCCCAATCACTACTTCAAGTTCTTTTGGGCTATAATTAAGGTCCTCTTCTTCACACAGGGAAATACTCTTCGTCTGAGGACTCATCCCCTTCCTCCTCAAAATCTATTTTTTCCCCTTTAATGTCCTGGTTTTTGCTCTGTTTCACCACATTGGCTAACCTTGCTGACCTTCTCTCACCTAATTTACCACTGCTTGAATCTCCCAAATGACCCTCATCACCTTAGTCTGGAATTTCAAGAGTTACTTTTTTAACCGTCGACATTTTAACATGGTCCAGACGTTTACGTTTTGAACAAGTAGGGTTTGCGAGGGATTTCCTTTTTTGAAAGGGAGGAGTAGACTGCTTGTCCTCTAAGAGAGGGTTTTGAGAGACAACATTAGGTGGGATATTAGATTTTGGTTTTTTTTCAGGGTTAGGGTTATGTTGAATCAAATAGGGATTTTCCTTCAAAGGCTTAATTTGTAGAGGCTTAATATTCTTGATAGGGCACAACTGAGGGGTTGAAGCGAAAACATGATTGTAGAGTCTAAGGATAAGGCATTAATGCAGCGGGGGAGGCCCCTTTGGCCTTGCATTGATGCAAAGAGGATAAAAGAAAGAAGGGAATATTTATTTTTTCACTACACCTAATTTGATTAAGGAACAAAAAGTGATAGCCATGAATAGTAGTGTATCTTCCTTCAAGAGTAAAGTATTTCATGATATGTAAGCTTACTAGACCGAAGGAAACTGGCAACTTCTCTTTGTCATACCCATATTGAAATCTCCTCAACTTCTCATCCTTGTTAAGAAAACTATCGATGAACCACTGGTAGTTCTTGTTGCTAACCTTTTCCACTTTAATTCCTTTACATTCCAGACCTGTCGTCTCAGCAATGAGTCTCAGAGTCACCTCAAAGCAAATTCTTCCAATAGACAACTCACCCTCCCTCCATGCTCGTTAATTTTTTTTATGTAAGATCATCATTAAAGCCCTTCATGGCCTAGATGAAACTAAACTCATAAACTAAAATCCCTCATGATATACACACTCCTATCCTTGCATTTACTCAAATCTATAGGATATTTTAATGAAACCCAAACATATACACATACACATCACAATTTATACACACATACTTGCATGCACAAGACATAGGTATATAGACATAACCATGTGCATAGTTCAAAGTGGACATAAAATTTTAATTTTGATTTTTGATTTTGTAAACTTTTGGCCCCTAGTCACATGAGTGAGAAAGAGCTCTACTCCTCCAATCCTTAGCCCCCAATCATGTCCTCAACCCAATCCCTAGTAAAATTGACAATTAATAGCCACACCAAAGGGGCTAAAGTCCTACCCCTTACCTCTTTAAAAATGCTAAAAAACCTACCTACACTAGAAAGGAGTTATAATTTGTTTACATTATGAACAATTTTTTTACTTCTTATAAGCATTAGAAAGATGGTTCTAAGCCTAACATAGTAGATCAACCCATATTTATAGACCATGCACCAAAAATTGGCTAGAATTGTTCAAAGCATACATTTAATTTTAAATCTTCAAATGAACATAACTTTTGCTAATGAAATCATACTTTGATGATTTTTTTAAATTTTTTAGAAAATCATGAATAAAATAATAATGCATTCTATTTTTAACAACTAAAATTTCTATTTCATGTTATATAATCTTGTAAATGTAGCATCATTCCTGAAAATATGTAAGACAATTGTTTCTATTTATGTTAGTTGTCATTTCTTAACCTCGATGATATAACACTTGAATAATGTTAAGATATCATCCCTTAAATGCCCATTTTTCAAAGGTGTATGAAAATACATTTGTATGAGTTAAAATTGTCGTATGCAAGGAAAATGAATCTCTATTACAAAATCTTCTATAATGGTATTCAATGAAGACTCCAATTAGGAACTAGAGTCGATCCCAACCCCTACTCTTCCAAACGAATCAATTTGTCATGGTTAGGTCACTTTATAGGATGAAAGATACATGACGTGACTCGCAATTACAAATAAAAGATTTAAGTATAGAGTTCAATAGTAAATAAAGATTTAAATATAAGAGTACATGAAATGATTAGCAACTATTAATTGTCTTAGACTATATGAAGACTAACAATATATGAAGACCAATAATATATTAATAAATATTTTTTAATATTTTAAAATTTTAATACAAGATTTACATTTAATAACAAATAAAAATAAAAATAAAAATAATGATAACGAACTAAGAAATATAGATACAATAATTGCCTTAAAACACAGGTACTGATAGTGGGTATAGAAACAGTATTGATGAAGGAAACTGAAAGAGAGGAATAAGGAGAGTACCAAAACTTTCCAAAGCGGAGAGGACCAACTGTCAACACCCCATTGATCATCTTCAGAACACCTGCAACTTTCTCAGTCGCCCAATTCCCAACGCTCATCGCCATAACAATCATTTTGAACAAAATAATAAGCCTGCACGTAGGTGAAATTTTAGTAAACAAAAACTTAGATGAAAAAAATATGCTACAAATATAGAAGCTAAAATATATTACCCTTGTAATACTGGTTTAAGGAATAGATGGGTCTTGACGACTCCTATCCCATCCTCCATTCTCTGGACAGCATCAGTTTTCCATTGATGAATTAAGCTCTTTGTTTTGTCGGCTGCCTGAGATATTTTATTTGCAACATAGTCTATTCCCTTTCTTATAAGGCGTGCCAATTTTCCCTTGATACCCATTCTTCTTTTCTTTTCCTCTCTCAATGAGCAATTGTGTGCCACAATGAAAACAAAGGCTAAAACTCTATCAGCAATTCAATCCATTAAATCTATGAATTGAATTGCTTATAGTCAACTTTCTAGATTCCCTTAGCCCTACACATCTTGAGTCCCAATGTCAACGCCTTTGTCTCAACCTCATTATTTGTAGCAACCCCAATCTTTTTGACAGTGTCCAAATCAATCTGCCTTTGTCATCCCTTACTACACATCTAACACTTGTATGACTAGGGTTGCCTTTTGATCCCCTATCAAAGTTCATCTTGAGTCTTCCTTTTGGTGATATATATATATAGTATTTTACAATATATATTATATATAATATATGTGACAATCCAACACTCAAACACAATATTGAGAGGATATTCCTAAGTGAGAGTTGCACTATATCTTTTCTATGCACTACCTTATAATAACATTTAATTATTTAATATATTAAAAGACAATAAAGTATATTAACTTTATAATTTAATACTTTATATAATTTTTTTAATACTCTTAAAAAATTTAGTACTCGCACATCTATATTTTTAGTATTTGTCATAGGAAAATACTATTACAATGCAAATTGTTTAACAAGAAGAGTAATTCTTGTACTTGTCAATAAATCAAAAGATAGATTTTTTTGGGCAAAGAGAATATTTATCTTTTGTAAAGTTAAGATGTGAAATATTTCATTAAAGATATTTTAAAATGAAATATTAACAATTGATTGGGGATTTTCACCTTTTTTTGGAGCCTTCACATTGTTCAAGGTAAACAAGTACTTTAAAATAATAAAATATTGAAAATTTAAATGTATTGTGTAATGATGAAATTATGGAGAATTAAGAGGGATATTAAGTACACATGTAGTAATAATATTATATTAATGCAATAGAGTTAAAGACTATGGTCTTCAAGTGTGGCAAAAGTTAGGGAGTGAACAATGGTGACAATGATGACAAACATGTGGTTAAATTACATTATTATTTTGTACTTTGGAGAAGGGGTCACACATATAAAGATGAAGAGCTCTTCTATGTGAGAACCATTGTCACATTGGGAAACATGTGGATACTTCATAAATTTCTTTGTGTATTCACATCGATCGACACATGGATGCTACACAATGTTTTGAAATGTGGAAGATAGATAATGATTACTATTTTTTATTGAGATTTGGAATAAAAGAGTGGTTCAAATAATTTTGGAATAATCAACTAGAGGTTTAGAAACCTACTTCAGCTCTTGACAAGGTTGTGAAAACCCCGTTGGAAGCCATTGAAATAGTCTTAACATTCACAAAGTCAAATTAAAGGATTTCAAGAGTGGCTCAATGAATATATTAAAGGAAATTGAAAGATCATATAATAGATCGTGGTTAAAACCTTGATGAAATTAGTTTAGAAATGGATCTATAGTAACCACAACTTTTAGAAATAGTGGTTAAATGAAGATATTAAGAACAATGATAATAATTGAAAATCTATAATATTTTTTGTACACTCGGTAGATTTCAATAATGATAAACCAAACAAAAATAAATTATAAAACTCATACATCTCCAAATACTTGATTCAATACATTGCAATATTTATATTGAGAATTGAACATGGTTGATTTTGAAAACCTTTGTGGGCATAGCGATAAATTTTGACAACCCTGTCGACCTCTAACAAGGTTTCAAGAACATTTGTTTGGGAACATGAAAGTGAGATTGAAAGTTAACAACAAACGTAGTGATAGTGATAGTTATACTTTGTTGCTTAAGATTTACCCTTTTAGTAAGAGACACTATGGAGGAGTGTGTTGTAGGCCATGGGGAAAATTCAATGTGGTGATTAGGGACTCCCAAACTTAAATCCATTAAAAATGTATGTAAATACATTTATATGAGTTAAGATGTTTGTATGCAAGGGAAAGAAATCTCTATTAGGGCCCTTTCTATAGTGGTATTTAATCAAGACTCTCATTAGAAACTAGAGTCTATCTTGACCCCTACTCTTCCAAATGAATCAGTTCATCATGGTTATATCACTTTATGGGATGATAGATAAATGGCGCGACTAACAATTACAAATAAAAGATTTAAATAGAGTTTTGTAAATAAATATTTTAAATATAAGAATACATGAGATAATCAACAATTAATATTTTATTTGCAACATAGTTTGTTCCCTTTCTTATAGCACGTGCCAATTTTCCCTTGATACCCATTCTTCTTTTATTTTGCTCTCTCAATGAGCAATTGTGTGCCACAATGAAAACAAAGGCCAAAACTTGCCTGCAAATCAATCCACTAAATCTATGGAGCGCCTGGATGAATTATTTTCATAAACTGCATATCTTCTTTCTTCCAAATGAATTTCATTAACTATGGAGGGGTTAGGTGACTACCATGCTTTTGTTATAGAGTCAATACAGTCTTCTTGGGTTTCTTTCCTATTATTTTAGCTTTCATTGCCGATGTATATCCAGAATTCTAGATGCACACGACAAGTTCTTTTCCTTTGACATTTCAAAAGAATGGAAAAGTATATTTTCTCAGACTCCAGCATGGAAAAGTATATCGTAGAGACTTAAATGACTGTTCAAAGAATGGAAAAGTATATTTTCTGAGACTCCAGCATGTGGTTATTTGAAGAGTCAATATAATACTTTTCTTGGATGTTTCCTTCACCTACTTTGAGTTAAACCACTTGATTTCAGTGAAAGACGATGGACTTAGTGAACGATCCATGATAATCTTCATGGTATCCCTATAACCTTTTAAAAAGGTGCATCATACATAGAACAAAGACCTTTCCTCTACAATTATTATTATCTCTATTTGATTTTTTTCTAGCGGCCATGCATTTAGTATTCCACATGCTCTTGAAGTAGTTTTTTCTTTCTTAGTTTCTGTCCATGGGTAGGTTACCATTGGACTTGTTCAACTCTTAACAGTGATTAAATTACTGGTTGTCTACTCAATAGAATTGAATTATTTTTGTATGTTTATGTAAAGATGTGAGTTATTACGGAGATATATTTAAATCAGCTTATTTTTCCAATCTATCATTCTATTATGTCAAATAAACTTAAATAAAATAAACAAGATTCAAATCCATCAAAAGTCATAAATAAATGGTCTTAAATCTATATAAGGGACTGGAACTCATGAATCCAATAAATCAGCAACAACAAGTATTACGTTTTCACCCAAGAGAACTTTTCTTTTTAAGACTAATTTTTAGGTAGAAGTTTTTTCCTTCTTTACATTAATAGCTACAGCTTCCCAGCCAGTAATATTGTTTATTTCCGATATTGGCTTTGGCAAATCAATGCCTATTTCTTCATCTATTATATCTTTTATATGTAATATACCGGTCTCCTCATACAGGTCATGAAATTCTGGTACCACATCTAGTGGAAGAGATATTGGATCTAGTATTTGAATTGCATTCCAAAGAATATGTAGCACATGACCTGATGCTTCCATGTAGTCATTAGTGGTGAGAGCAGCCTCCTCACCGTATCTATGAAAAGGGAGGACACAAAAAATTATATTTAACAATAATCAAACATTGATCTCCATGTAATGAAAGTAAATTATAAGGAGAATAGAGAGAACCTGATAAAGATAAGTGAAGCCGTCACGCTGGCGAAGTTTTTAAGTACTTGTCCAGTTCCAAGTTTTAATGCAGCAATGAGTTTTCCTGCTCAAGTTAAAAATAAATAAACAGATAATAAATCTTTGCAATGCCAAGAGTTACAGTACTATCATTTAAGAAAGTGTGAAAATAAAACATCAAACATCCACAGGCTCCTAATCCACTTCACAATCTCATTTACATAACACTCATAAAACATAAATGTTGCATCAAACTTAATAATATAAGATTTTAACATTGTCTAAGCAAGAACATAAATAATTAGGGGCTTACCGACAGCTATGGAGAGCTCTAGGGTTGCTGCTCCGAACGGCAATTTCTTGACAAGTTTCCTGCCCCCTTCAAAATGAAAGAGAGGAACAGTCAGCAGGCCGTTAGTCTTTTTTATAATTTCCGTTGCTCTTGTCGTCGACCAATTCACCATTCTTAATAGCTTAACAGTTCTGCAGACCGTGAAACAAGGCAAGAAACAAAATTCAGTTCTTTTAACACAGAGTGAAAATATATTGAAACTTTACAAGTTTTCTTCCCTAATATGCATAATATACACACAATACCCTTTTAATGCAATTTTGTGAGGTCGACTAATCTTGAACGGTTTCTTCCCGCGTTGGATCTTGGTGGCTAAATAAACCTTAACTCGATTCTGTAACAGAACTATTTTGCGAGCAAAGAGAAGGATTGCTTTTACGCAGTAATTTGTAGTGGTTTTTATTGGATATGCTAATATCCCTTTCACTCTCTGTTCTTCAGCCATCTATCTTTGCCTTAGATTCCTGCAACTCCTCCGAATTATTTCAATTGTGTATCGCCTTTTTAATCTACAAACAAGTTCAAGAACATATTGCAATGATAGAGATTATGGAACTTGGTCCTTGCCTGCCAATACATTGAATTTTCTAGTCAATATTGGCTGCCAATACCTTTTATGATCGGAGTTCAAACAATTGAACATTGACTTCACCATCAGATCTCACCATCGACAACTTGTTCCTCCGCTTTCCTTGAAATTTACAAGCGAAATAATTGAAGGGAAGAGTGAGTACAGAGGAGTGAGAGGAAAATGCAAGAAATTTAGTATGTTGATCGTTGGAGCCATCGGTGCAGGTAACGATGAAGACAAGAAATTTAGTATATTGATCGTTGGGGCCATCGGTGCAGGTAACGATAAAGACACAACTCTTTTTTATGTATATAATCTTTAGCGTGTTGAACAAGCCATAAACATTTATAATATAATTAGGTATTTAGATTATACGATTCTTGATAAGATTGCCTCAAGATGGATAGTTTATATTAAGTAATTTTTTAATAGGAGGTTAATTATTTGTCTTTTGAGGGGATTAAGGGAACCTTTGCAAGTTGATTATTGTCTATTCAGCTTTCACAATGCATATTTGATTGTATTTATTAATTAATTGAAAATCAGAATATAATGGAGTTTCAATTTCAATTAATTAATAAATATAATCAAATGTGCATTCTAGGAACTACATAGACAATTCTTCAAGTTGGAATCATTGATTTGCCTAAAAGAAACAACAAAAAATTAAATATTTTATTTTTTACTTGTTATTTAATAGTTTACTAGTATCAATTAATAACTAATAAATAAAATGTCTATTGTTTATTTTAAGTATCAATTAATAATTGATAAATAAAATGTTGATTGTTTATTTTTTAAACAAATTTTATTTAGTAGTATAACTATTTTAAATAAATTTATCTAAAAAAATCAAGTGTTGATTTCTTTTATTTATTAAAGAGTTCTTTTATTTTACTTCAAAATTATTTAAGAATTATTTTAATTTTTTTATGTGCATCATCATGAGGTCCACTTCATGTCTTGTTGTCATTGTAAAATATCTTTTAGATTTTTTAAAAAATATTATATGAAATTATATATTAACTCATAATATAGCTTATACTAATAAAAGTGTCACTACAATAAAATGTTTTACAATATAATTAAGTAAATATTACCAATGTTTAACCTAGATAAAATATGTATTTGATTAAGTGGGCAAGGAATGGGTCTTGTTCTTACATTAAATAGAGTTTAATAAGAAATAAATAATAAAAGAGATAACATAAAAAATATAGTCCATTTGATATCCACTAGATCGAACCATACACAAAAATAACACAAAACAAGACAACAACAATCAATCAAAAAAGTCCAAGATAAAGCTAAGTGGACCTAGAGTAAAGAACAATCTTTACTAATAGAACCAAGAGTTTCAACCCAATTATCTTCTCCCACTAGTAATCCTTCCCTTTGGTCTTATTCTTCTTAGGGACCTGCATCCCATCTTTCTTTTCATGTTGATTATTTCATTTGTTAAGCTCTAGTTGAACTATGAAATCCCCAACAACCAATATTTACATAATCCCATCAATAAATTTAAACAAAATCATTCACAAATTTTTCCAATTTGACAAGCTTATGTTGGTATAGTTTCATAGTTTTGTATATTTTTTCCCATTTATCTTTGTAGCTTTTGTAGTGCATGGTTTTATCTTGCATCTCTTCAAGTTTAATAACTCTAGTATGTAAGTCTATAATATCTACATAATAAGTATAAAAAGGGTCATCCTTGATATTATGATCCTTGTCCTCTTCACTATTCCCCATCTCCTCACCACTTTTATTATTGTCATCACTGTTATTGATCTCCTCATGACTAGACTTAAGAGTATTCAATTTGGTAGGTGAATGGGATAAATATTTTTATATTTCATGAAGTGGATATTGGAAGCCAACATCCTCAATTTTAATATCTTCTTCCAAGTCAAATAATGGATGAATTTCAAGCTCATTCCCTTCCTTAAACATATAAATATCCATCTTTTTAGTAGAATTCATTTTACAAGCCCAAGAAAATTTATTTTCCTAGGAGAAATAAGGTCAACCAAGCTTGCAAAGGTGTTTCTCATCATGAATAGCAATGGTAGAGTCAATGGTCAGATTGGCCAAAGTAGGGTTTATTTTAACCATACCCTTACTGTTGCAAGGGGGGTCATTATCTGTAAGAGATACAAAGATATATTTAGGGAAAGCTTCCTATTTTTTAATTCCTTTACTTTCTCTCAATACCAAAAACATGCGAGTCTCAATAGAAGAAAAAATGGCCTTAACTTTTTTTCCCTTAGCACTAAGGGTAGAACGAGAAGGTTCGAGGATCTTTTAATTCATGCTCTCCAAGGAGGTAGGGTTTGAGGTACCTTCAATGAAGGGAATTTTCTTCTTCCATTTAACAAAAATATTGGGGCAATTTTAGTTATTCTTGTTGAGCTTAACAAAGGGGCTTGATTGGGAAATTTTCATATATGAACTAGGGATACTAGCACCAACACCAATCTTTATGATGATCATCAAAGTCATGCTAAGATTAAAATTATACAAGGAAAAGATGAGACCCTGATGCAAGGGAGGGTAATCCACCTCATTAATACATTTTTACAATAAAGAAAATAGGAAAAAATGAAAGATATTGAAATTAATATGTCTCAAGTGGTCACACAACAAAAAATAATAAATGTGCATAGTGCCAAATCTCCCCTCAAGAGTAAAGTATTTGATTAAGTGATAAATTACAAGAGTCCAAGGGATCGATAAATAATCTCTATTGTATTCATTATGGTGATGAATGTGAGACTCCCCTTCCTCAAAAAAAGAGTCAATAAAGTTTTGGCAATTAGTCTTGCTTAACCTCTGGACTTTAACACCATCACAATACAAACTGGTTTCTTGGGTTACTAGGTCCTCAATAACTACATATTTAACATCTCTTATGGAAACATGCCCTTTCTTTTAAGAATTAATGAATTGAATTGTAAGGGTTTCATCTGGAAAATGCATAGCCAAAAATAATGACATAATTCCACCACACTCAAAGATTTCCCCAACCTCCATATTTTTCTCAAGGAGGCATAGGATTCAAGCTTAACCCTAATCCTTTGGCCCCCCATCATTTGCAGAGTAGAGAGGAAGAAAATAAAACCTAGAGAGGAAATAAGGATATAAATATTATTTTAGAAAACCTATCTAGGTTTGTGCAATAATCCCCACAAAATCATTAGATTCATGAAATAAATATAACTAGAATATGATCAATGGGTATACAAGAGAATAAAAAATAAGGTCTAACCTATAAATAAAAAAATTAAAACATTCATCCATTGTATCCTATTTGTGCTTGTTTGTTCTCCTTATAGCTCACAAAGGAAATGAGAAAGAAGTAGTGGTTATTTTAGAGATGTAATTAGGGTGGCATTGTATCTAACACATAGAATGTGAATCTACAAATAGATAAGAGTATCCTTGTTTATACTTGACACACAATTTTTTTTTTTGATCATGTGAATGAATAAAGTCATTGAAACTTAAGGAGACTAATACACAAAAGCTATGAAGAACCTGATATGTCCTAGCCATTATTTTACTCGAGAATATTCTTGCACATGCAAGGCAAGTATTCACCATGATCATATTACAAGAATATCTAATAAGAATAACATACAAAAGAAATGATCAATGCCCCATTCCTTTCTTTCTAAATAATTTTTAGATATCCTTGAGTGATCATCAAAACGGACCAATATGATAAATCATAAGGAAAGATCAAAATGAACAAACTTTCAATGTTATTAATATCTCTTGCAAAAGGTGTTGTTTTAGATGATATATGAAATGATGTCTATTGTAAGAAAGATTCATCTGTAAGACATGTATTTGATGAGGATTGGTTGATAGTTGCTTGATAGGCTGTTGATATGATATTTGACTGGCATGTTTGATAATGATCAAGTTTTTTGATTTTCCATTTAATTTTATGTTTTGGATAATTGTTGTACCTTTTTCTGCTTGTGTCACCAAAGGTGAAGATGACGATCAATTTATGATGTTTGAAATTTTATTACGAGTGAAAGTGATATGGGATGGTTGATCTTTTTTTTGGAGTATTTCAATGTTTTTGACTTTAGGTACAAATTATCCAAAAAATAAAATTAAATGCAAAATCAAAAATCTTGACCATTATCAAACATGTCAGTCAAACATCATATCAATAGCTTGTCAAACAACTATCAACCAATCATCATCCAATGCATATCTTACGGATAGAACTTTTCTACAATATATATCATTTCAAATATCATCTAAAACATCACCTTTGGCAAGAGCTATGAATAACATTGATAATTTGTTCATTTTGATATTTTCTTATGATTTATCTTATTGGTCCATTTTGATGATCTCTCGAGAATATCTAAAAGTGATTTAAAAAGAAATGAATGGGGCATTGATCATTGATTTAATATGTTCTTTTTGTATATTCTTATAATACGATTTTGGTGAATAATTTCCTTGTGTGTGTAGGAATAGTCTCGAGTAAAAAAATGGCCAGGACATATCAGGTCCTTCATACCTTTTGTGTATTAGTCTCCTTACTTCAATGAATTTATTCTTTCAAATGATCAAACAAGATTTTTGTATGTCAGGTATGAATAAGGATACTCCTATCTTTTTCAAAATGTTTTGAGGCCATTTTTGATGTTTTGAGAGTTTTATGAATTTGTTTTTAGTTTTCAAATGTTATGAGGTTGTTTTGGGTTTTTGTGTGATGTATTTAAGGCTATTTTGGTTTTCAAAATTTCTAAATGTTTGTTTTTATTTTTTCAAAGGTTAGATCAAGAGAACATGACCTAATGGACAAACCTATGCCTTAAGGGCTCATCAGAGATGGCCTTGCCTACATAACTACACAAAGGATTCATAGTTCGATTACTGGACTTGGATATTAGCACATGATGACTAATGATGTTTTTGGTTTTGATTTTTTTGACCTGTTTATGGAGTTTTGAAATTATTTGGATGTTTTAGGATTTTGAAATATTTTGGATTTTTTTTGGATTTTGAAGATGTTTTGAATCTTTTTGGACTTTGGGATGTTTTGGATGTTTTCATTATTTTGAGATGTTTTGAATGTTTTTGGATTTTAAGATGTTTTGGATGTTTTTCAGATTTTGAGATGTTTGGAATATTTTTTGATTTTGGGATGTTGTGGATGTTTTTGGATTTTGGGATGTTTTGGATGTTTTTTATATGTTTTTGGATTTCGATATCATGAATCTTTGTGAATTGCACCATTACTTGATCATTTATAAGGATTTCAAGAGTAAGAGACTTTTGTTTTGAAGAAAGATCATCTACGTGTCCATTAAAAGGAAGCATCTCATGGGTAGATGTTGGAGCATTTGGTGAAGGAACGTGATCATCATTTTTTGAAATCCTATATGGATTGGAAGATATTCATTAAGTCATGATAGTATTTTAGGGAAGTGAGATCTTCATCTTGACTTATGTCAGAGAAACTATCACTAACAGATTGGAAAATACTATGTGTATTATGATAATACTTTGAAGATATAAGATCTTGATCTTGACTTGATTCAAAGAAACTTTCATTATACTCAGGATTATCTTCTTGACATGACCCTTGGGTAGATGGTGTAGCATGGATAAAAGAATCTTGGAGCTAGCCTTAATGGGTTCAGATAAGGTGATGGAGGTTTCTTGTCATATTAGAACTTATTCGATGTGCCCAACCATGAAATCATATGAGGGAGTTATGTTGCAATCCAAGGGGTATTTAATTTCATCATTTTGATAGTGAACATTGCTAGAAACTGATGATTAATTTTGATTTTGCCTTAGGAAAGTATCTTGGTACATGTTCAATTCCTCATCTTGTGAGAAATGAGTAGCACATATATGTCCTATTACGGTATCATAGGTATGATTTACATTGGAATAACTCAGTGTTTTTCGTGAATCTTTTTATTTTCCATGAACAAGCATTAGGTATTTGTAGATTTCTAAATCCTCATTCCTTGGTTGTTGATCAACATTGACTTCTCCTAGATCAATAAGGTCTTGTATGAGATGTTTAAGATTGATAAAATTTTGTGTTTTATGACCTATCATTCTATGGTATTAGAAAAAATACTTGTCATTTAACCATGAGGGTTTTATGTCAAGTTCATGATAATTGTGGTAATCAAGAAGTTCAATGCATTTTGATTGCTTTAATTTATTTAGCACCGTTTTGATAGGTTCCCCTAAGTGAATTATCATCGAGGAGTATAGTTTTTTCTTGGTGGTGGTCTGCATGAAGGATTTGCATTTTAGACACTTTGTTGTGTGTTAAAAGTGCTTTGATAACAAAATTTCCATCCACCACACCATCATTAGTAATGTTCTCATTTTTGGGCCAAAAATGGGGTTTATCACTGGAACTAGATGGTTGGTTATAATTTTGCATGGATCCCGTGGAAATTAGTCATCATTAAATGTTTAGGCCTTTCAATATAAGTTCATCAAAATTTGGTACACATTTCATTCTTAGTTGAAAATTATGATGTATGTTTAGGTTCATGGCTAAAATCTCAACTTGTTGTTCCTCAGGTATTAACCATTTGCATTTGCTTACTTTGTGTCTCCATCTTTGTAAGAAAGAAGAAAAGGATTCTCCCTTTTTTTGTTTAAGGGTTTATACTTCCTCCAAGGCTATTTTAGAATCAATGTTGTAGGAAATGTGTGCTAAAGTTTGGTTAATAATTTCTTGAAAAGTTTTGATCCCGGGAGGTAAATATTAGAACCATTTGATTTCTTGTCCACCTAAACTTCATGGAAAAAGTCTCATAAGATATGAATCGTTGTAAGATACTTCCATGCAAGCCACATAGAATTATATTATTTGTTCCTTGAGATTTCTACATATTTTATATTTATTGAAGTGTGGGGGAAAAGGTAACATAGTTATGTTTCTATTGAATGGACATGGACACAAGTCTTGAACCGTGTATGATTTATTTATTTTCCCCATTTGAATATCTTGAATCTTTTGAGTTAATATTTGGATTTGTGAGGATAAGTCCATAGGTGGAATATTTATTAATAGATTATATGTGTTGTATAAATTTTGATCTTGGTATGGGGGAACATTCATTCCATATGAACCTGTTTGAGATTGATGATTATTGTGAGGTATAGAACCGATTTGGTATTATAGACCGCCTTGAGGTATGAGGCTGTTTTGATATTGAGAATGTTGTTAAGTTAACTTTGAAAATTGGTGTGTGATGAATGCAGAATATTTTGTTGTGACATCAATTTTTGTTGAGCAAGTTGTTTTTGTTGATGTTGAAATTGTTGTAAGGTGGTGTATTGTTGATGTTGGAGAATTTTTTGATTTTGATGTTGATGTTGTGGGATTTGGTTTTGATGTTGGGGAATCTAATGTTGTGTTGGATGTTGTTGATGTTGATACTGTTGGGGTTTTTTATTATGTTGATGTTAATGTTGTTGAGAGATTTAACTTTGTTGAGGTACTTGATTTTTTTGATTTTCTAAATTTTGTTGGATTTTATTTTGATGATTTTGGGGTTGTTGAGTACTAGGGACATTTGTGTGTATGTTTTGTGAAGGAAAATTTATCCCATAATTTTTCATGTTTTTTTTTAGCATTGAATGTAGGTGGGATGTTGGTATTTTTGGCATTGAATGTAGGTGAAATGTTGGTGTTTTGAGAATTGGATGTAGGTGGAATGTTGGTGTTTTTAAAACCTTGATTTGTGTTGGTGTTCTCTAGATTTTGAGAATTATACAAGGGATTGATATATTGATTTGAGAAATTTGCTTGACCTATGCCTTGAGAGGTGATCGTGGATTGACCTAGTACATTTGAAGATGGTTTAGGTAATTTTTCAATAATGTGAGTACTAAGGGGTCATTCCCTTGTGGGAAAGTTTTTGTTCCAAAATTTCATGTTGTCGGTTGTTTTCTAAGTTGATTTATGTCAAAATTGGCAAGGAGTTTGGCACCTTGTTGTGTGAGTATCAAAATGTATTGATTGGGGTCTTGAATTATCACTGCCTCTACCACTTTGAAAAAATATTGGTCTTGTCACATTTCTAAGAGTTCTTTGGGAGTGAAGTCACAATGTTTGTTTGTAATGTCCTCTATTAAAACTGTTTCAACTTGGGATGGTTGAGTTGATGTTTTGATTTTTTTTGATGGAGGAAGTTCATTCCCTTGATAATTTTTTTGTGGAATCCCAAAAGGTTAGTCACTAAATTTTTTAGTAATGGGAACATTTGAACCATTTTTATTTTCACTTGTAGTGGTATTATGTTACCTAGGTTAACTAGGGTTTATTTCCATGTTATTTTTGTGTTGAGACCTAGTTGTGACCATACGAGTTGTATCTACCCTAGGAGATGTGGGATATAAATTATTTTGACCTTGTTGAAATGTTTTGGTTGCTTCAAATCTTGCTAATAATGACACTTTGATAGGTTTAGGACCAATGTTGAATGATGATGTGAATGGATGGAGTATATGGAACTTTTGATTTTGACAAATTTTTAGAATAGATCCTTGGGTATGTTTGATGATGAACTCACAAAACTTGGAAGTAGACTCATGACTCCAAAGTAGGTTTGCTCATAATGATTTTTCTAACTCAACCAAATACTTGTGAAAGATAAAAATGTGGTGACCTTATGTTTAATATCTTAAACCTAAGGTCAACGGGCCATCATTTCTAGGATTTTATTAGAATGTAAATCAACAAGGTGTATAGATTGAATTTCAATCTAAAAGGTGAGTCAACCAGACCTGGATCTAATCCTTTTGAGTCTTGGGAATGGATTGGAAATTATTTGGGATCATTTATGATGATTTACCTAATTAAACTATATGAGCTAATATGATAAATGCAACTTCCTAAGAATTGATAAACATAAACAATAAAGTTCCAATAGATTTGGAAGGTGTAGATGACTATGTACCTACTTAAAAATATTGATTAGTTTGTGCCTACCATGATTAGGTCACCCAATGGTGACTAGGTCGTTGAAAGAGTGTCCTAAAGTGCTTTTGGGGTGCTTTGATGCAAGATCTAAGCTTTTTATTTTCCTACAAATTTGTTGAAATATCATAAATAAATTTTGTAGGTTAGTTTTTGTATCTTGATAAGGTTGATGACAACAAATGAAATAATGTAAAATGGATCTTCAAAATCTCTTTAATCCTCTGCAAACCTATAAATTGAATATTCACAAAGAGGTAAAATATTATGCCATATAGGGGCTTGCCTCATTCAAACCCCGTGTAAGTGTTTCCACTTCCACAATTGTAAAATATCAATGATAAATGATAATGGAAAGGAAGGAATGATGAATGAACAATATGTTGCAACTCACCACTCTTCAATGGTTTCCTTGAAGGATTGAATTCCTGCACATCACTTCAAATATTTGGATCTTTCTTGCTTGAATACTTGAATGCTTTGGAGACCTAAAAAAATATGAACTAGCCTTCACAAAATAATGAAAACATGATAACATAAACTCAAAAACACTTTGACATGATGTTTGGATCTTGAATTGTTGCAATGCAACTCTGATCATGTTTCTTTTGACTTGATCTTGAAGTTCACCTCTAGCTTGTTAGATTTGAAATGATATAATAACTAGGTACATTTCTAGGTCCATTTTATCCCATTTCCCAAAAAATAGATTCTAAAAGCTAAGACTTCATATTTGAATTTTTGGATGTTAAAATGCCACCAACATATTTGAATTTGGGTCTTGGATAATTCTAAAAATTAGAAGCTTAATTAAGTCCAATAAATTATGGGGACAAAACATAATGTGAAATATTAAGGTATAAATTTTCTACACTATGTTTATCCCACACTTTAGTGAGAGTATGGACTTACACTCAAACTCTTACTAAAGTAGAAAAATATGTCAAGAGGGGTTCAATTGTCAAATTGTTGAATAAATAGCATGAGTAAGGATCAAGGGGTTGCACAAGCCCCCAAAATCCCATGGAAAGCCAACATAAGGAAAAAGGAACACACACACATGTAAGATATGCAACAAGACAACACAAACAAATATACATGTCAGAAAACATGAAGTATACACAATGAAAATACATGACATAATGGAACATAAGAATTATGATGAAATGAAAACAAACATAATATAAACACAATGAGGATACATAAAATGCACAAAACAAAGAACAAGGTTAGTACTAAAAGGATTCAAGTTGGTAAGGCAAAGAGACCTTAGTCCTAAATTGTCTCAAGTACCAAACATCATCTATTGAATGTGTTTATAAAAATGATTCCCTCACAAGGATGTAAAATCACTTGTGAAACAAATGGATCCACTAGCAAGCAAGTTGTATTATGATAGGTGGTAATGTTAAAATACATTAATCACTCACATAATAGAAAACTTTGATATTTTCTAGTTGATTAATAAATTGAGGGAAAAATAGGCTAGTGAAGTCTGATATTCATTAGGTAAGCCACCAAGACAAGGTAGAATGAGTGACACACAATAGGTCTACAAGGTGTACCCGTAACAAGGTGGAAAAGTGGAAAACACACACTAAGTACACAGGTTGTTCCCACATCAACCATACCATGAGTTATGTACTCCCTGATAACCTTGATAAGGTACCACAAAATGATCAAGATGCTATGCCAACACTTCACTAAGTTCAAATCTCATGAAAAAAGTGAAGCAAAAATGCCAAGGTTTAACGTCACAAGGGATAAATTGATAACCACACCTCAAGGGCATTACAAACAACACCATTGCCAAAGGTGGTATATCAATAGGTCAAACATCATAAGATCAAATGGATAAGGGTAATATATGCCTTCCACTTAAAATTTCAACATGTTGGTATTTTAAGGAGAAAGAAGGGAAGAGGGGATCATCCTTGAATGTAATGCTTGCTTCCAAAACAAGTTATCCTTGCCCCCAAGTATAGAGACAAGGACAACCACCAAGGACTATCATGTTGTTGCTATGAAAAATATGTTTGCATTTAAGATTGTACCTGTAGACATTGAAAAATGTCTTGAATGATATCATACACTCAAATCAAGTATACTAATATCATTTCCTCCTAAAACCCGTCCTCTTTTTGCTTAATTAATTAAATTAGCCTAGATATTTAATTAATTGCATCATTTGCATCTATTAACCTAATCAATTTAATCAGGTTAATTCACCCCCTTTCACGCTAACATTTCATCTCAATAAATTAAATAAATCAAACTACTTAATTTAATTCCCTAAGTCTTCTTATTTAATTAAATAACCTAAGTTATTTAATTAAATTCCATTTCACCTTTCCCCATTCATTAAATCATTAAATTTAATGAATATCACTTTATTCTTCTAATCCCCTAATTGCATAACTAATATTGTTTAATTATCAATTAATCTAATTCCCCCCACTTGCAAGGGAATATTCCCATGGAATATTCCCTCCCCTTTTGCACAATTAATTAATTTTTTAATTAGCAAAATATCTTCTTTTTTCCTCACCCATGAGAATATTCCAAAGAATATTCTATCTCCTCCAATCATTTGAAAAATGGAAAATTCTCACTTAGCTTCATGTGCAAGTTGCCTTGTAACTTCTTGTGCAACTTAACTTTTGATTTCTTCTATAGGTCAAAAGTGTGCTTGTTTGGAAGGAATGAGAACCGTTGATTAAATATTATTTTGCATTCTCACCCGTTGATGAAAATCCATGATCCATACCTCCAACTTCCTTCATCCTTGACCATTGATTAGCCTTTTTGATCTCAACCCTCCATTTCTCATTTGCTTTCCTAAAAACATGTCACTATTTGGAGACAAATGGACCCATCTCTCAACATCAAAATTATGATGTTGAAATCACTCATAATCACACTCATACTTTGCATACATTTAGCATATATTTTAGTTTAAATTAGTTTCATAATAGCTTAGCTTCCATTAACGACTTCCATAATGCATCCATTTAACTAATTAGAGAGCTAGGGTTTGAATATTTTTAGTTTAAATCTCATTTAGATTAGTTTATCAATTGCATATTTGAATCATTTTAGCATAAATTATGTTAGATTAGCTTTTGCATCATACTCATTTTAGAATAAATCATGTTTTTATTCATATCTCACAACTATTTAATTGATTATCTTGAATAGAATCAATTGAAACAAGCTCACTGATCCATAGGATTGGGAAAGGGTCATCATTTCAAGTCAACACGACACCAATCTCAAAATGGGATAAGTTTCAAATGGATTAGAGTAGACATTTTAGCACTTTCTTAGTTTAGAATGATTGGTTTTAATGAATGTCTACTTAACTTCAATTTGAATGATCTTGTTTAAGATTGAGTATTATTGGCTTCGTTATGCTTCGATACTTCATGGATCAAGCATAATCGACCCATACTAATATACTCGGTCACATTCTGGTGCTAGAAGGAGGGAAAAACCGATCAAATTTAATCAATTTCTAGCTTAGATTTTGTTTGTTTTAACTTTTGTAGATCGGCGGTCAAGACAATTTCGACGACGCCTTTGCAGGGCATTGCCATATAGTGACGCTACTGTCATTTCAAACAATGACACTTATTAAATACATAGACATTGATTAATCAAATAGCGACACTAATACTTTTTAGAGGTATAAAATATTTACAAATGGAAACGCTTGACCAAATAGCGACGCTATCTAGCTCATTGGTTTCTCTGCCAAGAAATACCCAAATTCACCAGAGCGACACCCTTGTTCACTAGAGTAACACTATCATGAATAGCAATGCCCAAATCTGGTAAGAGATTTAATGATCATTTTTCAACATGTGTTTTAATTTTTTTGATTCATCAAACTACCAAGATGCCTCTAACGTTGTTCTGGTTTTTAGAATAATAAGGTTTTGCAGGGTTGGATGACATGAAGATAAAGTGAAGAAGCATTTTTATCTTAATATTTTATGATTGTAACAAGCGTTTGATGCTTTGGGGCAATTATAACCCAATTTATTATTCTTTTTGCTTCATGCTCTAGGACCTCACTAAATTTCATTTGGGTTTAAAACGAGCGCTCAAACGAGACTAAAATTGAACCCTCATCTCATAATTGTATTTTAGGTTTAAAATTGAACAAGGCAACTTATTATTTCGTTTGGTGCATAAAATGAAGTCATCTTATCTTTAGGGGTTAAAATTAACAAGTATATTTTATGTTTTGATTTAGAGCTTTGTTATTGAATGCATATGTAATTCTCTTGTGCCACTCAACGATCTTGAGAAAAAGAAACATTCCTTAACACTTTTGTAATCACCTACATCTATAATTTTGGATTAAAAATGAACCCCTTGCTAGTGTAGGGAAAATGCAAGGTGTGTGTTTTTCCCCTATTTCATGCGAATTGGGATGATCGAACTACAAACACACTTCCTTGCTATTGTTTATCTTTAGAGGGCCTACCTCCTCGCTTTGGAAGGAGGGAACAACCCAAGCGGTAATGAGCTAAAGCAAGGCTCTTTCAAGTCGCTATGTAAAAAATGTGTTTGTGATGAAAGTCATAAAGAACAGGTGCAAATGCATCATACTGACAAATTTTACCCTTAGTATTTGCATGATACGTCAAAATTATTCTTAGGAAGAGACTAGGAGGCATCTTGGTTGAAATAACCTTGAGCTAATCTTGCCACATGCAAGGCCACCTTGAATGAAAACCCTTACTAAGAACCATTGTTTAGTTGCCAAAAATCCTCAATGCTTGTTGGTGCAAGAACGATCGTTCTAAAGTTGCCCCACATTTGTACTATTCATTGTTGAAACAAAAAAATCCTTAGGATCTTAGGATCTTCAGGATTTTGAGATTTGGTGGTCCCAAGAAGTGTGTGTCGTGGAGGGGAGCCAATGTTGCCGAATCTCTAACTGTTCATAATGTCTTAGTGTTTGGAGAAATCTGAGTGGGGACTCAACAAGTAGGGCCATTTCAACCGAGGATTGTAAATGATTGTGAGTCAGATTAATACCTTTCTTGGATCCAAAACATTGAAAAAAAACATTCACGATCTTTCTTAAAATTGCAAACACTTTGGCCTAAATATGGATACCTTTCGAAATATCCTTGATATTACTGCTTGTCCTAAGAATTTATTCTTAGCGATTTCTAAATATCTTGACTTATATCTTAATCCATATTTTCCAAAGAAAACATAGGTAATTATGGCTTCAATCTCATGATTCTCACGAAATGGACATTGTGAAAGTTATGATGTTTTTGACATAAACATTTAGTTTGAAAACATAATCAATACAAGTGTTTGTGGTAATATAAACTCACTTAAGCAAGATAACTTGACAATTTGAACCCCACATGAGCATTTGGAGACTGATCGCTCATGTTCAACAACCCAACCTTATGGGTGCTGTCATTCAACCAAAATTTGAATTCATTGAGGGAGAACAAATAGATATCATTAGTAGTTTGAGAAGCTTCATATTTGAAACCAATGAAACATCCAAACAGAAGAGAATTGTTGCAAACATCTTAGATAAAGAAGAAAAAAGAGCCAATAGTTTGGCCAGAAGACCTATATTACCACCCCCTTCATGGTAATAAATATCCTCTTTTCTTCCATTGAGTTATACTTCTCTAA
Source organism: Sequoiadendron giganteum (assembly GCA_007115665.2). Taxonomy (NCBI): domain Eukaryota; kingdom Viridiplantae; phylum Streptophyta; class Pinopsida; order Cupressales; family Cupressaceae; genus Sequoiadendron; species Sequoiadendron giganteum. The sequence continues at coordinate 353,214,237 of CM021102.1, forward strand.
ATGATCTCACATAAAATCAAAATCCCCAAGATAAGGTCTACCGATCGCCATTGCAAACTCAGGCATCTTAGTTCAAAAGAAATCAAAAACTGCATTTCACCACTATACCAAAAAAGAAACAAGTTTTTGGTAAAATTTTATGAACGTGAACTAAGGAAACATCTAGACATGTATGTGTTCTTTATGGGTCAAAATATAGGTCTTTTTCATGATAATAAACCTATCTAAAACATTGGGTCTTTAGGATTTGAAATCTTTAGAGGTCTAGCATGTTTCTCACTACCTTGGTCTTATCAAATAAAGGTTCACTTTAAGTCAACATTGGGTCAAAACATTTCATCCACCCCTTCATCAAATTTCATCCTTCACTTCACCAAAATTTGAAAAACTTTCAAACACACCAATACTTTTTGACTTAAACATCTATCAAACCAACCCCTAACTTGGCTAATTTATATGCGAAATGTATCCTTTTCCATCCTCCTAGCTAAGTTAGTTATCATCCTTGGACTAGTTTATCTTGAAGGTCATGATTCTACCCTAAAGATTCTCAAGTTCATAAAAATCCTTTATCTTAACATCAAAAAATCAAACTCGTCAAAAGTGTCGTCCCAAAATGTTTGTAAAGATCACTATCCACATCATCCACCTTTTCATCCCCCATTATCATCATTGCTCCCAAAATACTTAGAGCATCCCTTTTACCTAGATTTGAGTCAACTAAAGAGTTTAGACATTAAAATTCTCAACACAACTCTCCCAAAGGTGACCCAAATTTTACAGTAAAGACAAGATCACAATACAAGAGAATCATGAAGAAAACCAAAGTCACATTTACCTCAAGTGATCCAAATTCATTAGAATTTGATCCAAGAAGTCAAGTTACCCCATCACAACAACCAACCTTTCCATCAAGACCATATGAGATGAAAGACATCACGAATAATCCATTTGAGCTTACTAGGGAGGAAATCATGGAACATCACGCCTTTGAAAACATAGCTCCAATTTCCCCATCATTTGTTGCACAAAATTTGACACAAGGATTGACAAATCCATCACAAGGGCTATATCAAATATCCACTCCTAGTATTGTAGCTAGTCTTTCTAAAGAGTTTGGTCATACTCTTCCATTCAAAAGTAGCACAATTATGGTTACCATTGATACCAATCCCCCATCTCCAACAACCACCTCGAAACCTACCTTTGGTGCTTCTCCCATTCTCGAAGATCCTAAACAACCATATAAACCCGTCAAACTTCATTATTTCACAACCTCTACATATTGAGGACACCCATCTTCATCCATACCCATGAATACCACTAGTGTGCCCATCATCACGTAATGTAGTATGGACCAAGTGTATCAAAAAAACACACAAGGTCATATCAATACCATACCACAAATTCGACCCTTAATGCAGATGGGGACATCTTTACCCAATCCTCCCATTGGTTCATCTATACCATTGGTGTCACAAAACACATCCACCCCATCCATTATCAACCCATCTCAAACCAATCCTTTGGTAACGAATCTAATCAACACAAGTAATCCTTTTTCCACATCTCTAGTACTAGGAAATCCTCAAGATATTGGACAAGGGAACCTTTTCAATAAATGGAATCAAGGTCCTAGTGTCTCATTACCATTGCAAAATCTAATGACACCATCCTCATCTTTCCCCACAGTCCCCTTCAATATGCAAAATCAAATGGGTCCTCCACTTCAATCAACCATTTTACAAGGAATGTTAAACCAAGGGAACTACCAACCTCTCATCACCAGCTCACCACCCATCCAAAACATCAACACCCACAATCCATCACAAGTGTCCCAACAACCAACTAATCCTACATTATAAGCGCATTCCTTAGTTTTACAACAAGAACACTAGGCTTATCAACAAGCCCTAGCAACACAACAACAAAAACAACTAGCATCCTTAGCAACACATCAATCAACACAACAACAACAAAAACAACAACAAAAACATGAAGCACAATAATAACAACAACAATAAGCCACACACCAACAACAACAACAAAAAAAAGCCTTAACACAACAAGAACAACAAGCATTTCAATCATCCTTAGCAACACAACAACACCAAAAAGCCCAACAACAACATCAAGCCCAATATAAATCCCTAGTGGTGCAACAACAACAAGAGGCCCAATAGCAAGCCCTTGTGGCACAACAACAATAGAAAGCCTTACTAGCTCAGTAGTATGCCCAACATCAATAGGAACAACAACAACAACCAATTTCCTACTATGGTCCTCAACAAAACATCATCAATACAAAAACATTGTGAACATATACATAAACTCCTCAATCACCTTCACAAAATCTTACACCACCATACACCCCATACAACACACCATCATACCAGAATCCCATATACAACTCATCCATCATCCCACCATATGTTCCTCCACAAAAACCACAAGATGATTTGGCATCGTAGTTTAAGGCGCTATCCCTAGAAATGCAGGATCTTTGAATAGGAAAGACAAAGAAGCCACATACATACAACGTATGTCCTTATCCATTCGATTGAAACATCACAATGGTACCAGTCTGTATTGGCTTTGAAATCCCCAAATTTGAAAAATGCAAAGGGAGAGGAAGTCTTATGGACCATGTCAAGGAATTTAACATCATGTGTATGGAGGTGGCCTACAATGATTCTTATTTGATGCGCCTCTTCCCTCAAAGTTTAACAAGTCTTGCTATGGATTATTTTTCTCATATACCTTATAATATCAAAAAATTTCTAGAAATCACTGATAAATTCATCAATCACTTCTCCTTTAATCTCGACATGTACGTTAGTTTAGAAGAGTTGTACACTCTCAAATAAACCAAAAGAGAATAATTTACCAATTTCTTGCAACGATGGAGACAAAAATCTAGTAAGAGAAAGTGGACCCTTCCCGATGAACAACAAGTGGGAATCATCATAGAAAATATAGATCCAGATCTATCTTTCCACTTGAAAAAGTAGTGCATCACATCCTAGGATGAGCTTGTCCATAGAGCCCTTAACATCTAAATATCTCTAATCTCATAGGGAAATAATCAAGCTTACAACTGCCCATCAACCAATTCAAATGACAAGCCTCGTGTCTGGGCTAAGAACAAAAATGTGAAAAATGATGGTTTGGTAGATGCTAAGGTAGTCCTAAGTGCTCCTAGGCCAAACAAAAATCAAGTTGATAACATTCAACCAACTTTGTAGCAAACAAATTCTCTTTAGAATAATTGGATCAACAATGCCAAAATGCAACAAAGGCGAATATCCAACAAGAACAACTATCCTAAATGCAAGTAAACATAGTTATCAGAACCCATTGAAACCATCATGAAGGAGTTGGTAGATTTGAACTTGATAACACTTCCCAACTTTGAGAACTACCAAGAACCACAAGAGAAACTATCCTAGTACAATGAGAATGATCTTTTTGACTTTCACAAAATCAAATGACACAAAATGGAAAACAACATGAGGCTCAAAAACATTATCCAAGACCTCATATAAAATAATACCATATCTGTTAAGGTACCAGCTGGGAATCAAGATCTTAAAATATACAAGACCCCTATGTCATATCATAGAAAAGCAAACAATATCGAAAAATCCAAAGATTACATGAACGCACATGTATACATATTCAAACGTGGTCGCTTCTTGTGATAGTGTCCTAACTGTCATCACCATCAAAGAACCTAGTGCGGAGTGTGGAGTCACCACATGACATGGAAAAGTCGTCATCCAAGGAGTCCCATATTAATCTAGGGCACAACCTACTTTTCCAACATCCAATCCCAACAAGTATTGTCTCTTAGATTAGCTTAAGAGGACCCCAACATAGATATCAATCTTAGAATTATTGAGCTATCCCCTACGTATAGGGAAATCTTAGAGAAATCTTTATCAAAGTCATCCATCCCTGAGGATATCGATACAAATTAGTTTAAATCTATGTAGGACATATTACCGATCACCTTCTCACTTTCTTAGAACAAGACCTACCATCACAACCATCTCACAATCATTCTTTACACCTTGAGGTCTTTATTGATAAGAATAAGGTTAAAAGAGTCTTAAAGGATGGAGGTGTTGGTGTAAATATTTGTACCCTGAAGCTAGTCAAAAACTTGGGCTATTCAAAAGATACTATTGAGAAAGCAAAGAGTACCACCATCAGAGTATATGACGACCAAGAGCGGGTATCACAAGGCATCATTGCACTACCCATCCAAGTGGGACCTATCATTGAAAAAATATGCCAAGTGTTAGACATTGATATTCCATACAACATCTTGCTTTCCCAATCGTGGATCCATGCCCTAAAAGTTGTAGCCTCGACCTATCATCAATGTGTAAATTTCCCTTTGAAGGTTGAGAAATTATAATCCATGGAGATCTTGATCCCTTTTAGTACTGAAAGAATCTTGAGGCCAAATTTTACAAGATACCCCAAGTTCCTAAAAATGATGAAGGGCCTACACCCACACCTACCTCAAAAGTGAAAACACCCATTGTGCAGAAAATTCCTAACATCAAAGTAGTGATCCAAGATGATGTTTGTGGAAACTATAAACTAATGAAAAATACCTTTGTTTTGGGAGAGTTACCTATTTCTCCCAAATCTCATGGGAAACCCACATCTAGCAATAAAGAGCCTGAAACAATCAAGATGGAATCTACTACCTTCACCAAGTGGGGGGATATGAACCAAGAAGATACCAATGAGGAGGATGTCTCTAAACTACTCTATCAGGATGAATGACCTATCCCCTTTCTTCCCATGGAAGATGAAAACAAAGGTTTACAACTAATGAAGGGATGGGGATATAAAAAGAATGAGAAGCTAGGACAAAATGATAATCATTTTCTAGAACCTATTATTCGTAAGAAACGACTAAAGAATCTCGCCCTAGGTTGTACTACTAGCCAGGTCACCCTTATTGCCAAAGTTACTTTTTTAAAATGAGTCAAGGCTTCCTCTTGGTTACCTACATCGCATGATATGACCTTAGATGAATTCCCCCTTGATGTTGCTACCCTATTTGAGAATAAATGCCTCTTCATGATATCAATAACACCCTCTTCTCTAAGCAATAAACTAGCTGAACTACACCTAATATACCCACAACTCATTAACATGGACCAACAAGGACCACCGATTCTAGATTTACTCAAAAATGATGAAGCAATCTCATAATTAATGGGACTTCGTGACAACTTACCATGGGTAGATAACAAAGTAGGTTTTGACATAGAGCTAGACATAGGGGAGTACTATGGGGATACGATTGAATCCTTCAATCACAAAATTAATGACATGCCAATAACATGTAGATCTTTGAGTGAAAACCACGTTGTGGCACTTTCTAGTCCTAAAATAGTAAAAGGAAAGGATGTATATGAGGGTGAAAATCTATTTGAGGCACCCAAGGATGAGGGATTCAATCCCCCCCTTAGTGTAATGCATCCAAAGAAGTCAACAATGCTAGCAGAAAAGACAACCCCGGTCAATGTGGGAATAGAAGAAGCACCCATGATCACTTTCAATGTTGAATCATTGTTGGATGAAGAACAAAAAACCTTAGCAGCATTCTTGAAAGATCAAAGAGCTAGCTTTTCATGGTCCTATACTAATATGCTAGTGCTTGATCCAGAAGTAGTTATACATCATTTAGTATTTTATCTTGAAGCTAAACCAGTCATGTAGAATTTAAGGAAGATGCACCCTTAGATATCACTGTTGGTGAAACTAGAGTTACAAAAGATTCATGATGTTGGATTCATCCGATCGATAGATTATCCTGAGTGGGTTTCAAACATGGAACTAGTCTCAAAACCCATTAGGAGCATCATAATATGCAAATATTTCATAGAATTAAACAAGGCATGCCTGAAGGATGATTTCCCTCTTCCTAACATCGACCACATCGTGGACTTAACAATTGTGCATGAAATTCTATCACTAATGGATGGTTTTTTAGGCTACAATCATATCATAATCGCCAAGGAGGATTAAAAAAAATTACATTCACTTGTCCATGGGGAACCTATTGCTGGAATGTGATGCCATTTGGATTGAAGAATGTAGGAGAAACCTATCAGAGAGCAATGACCCTCATCTTTCATGACATGATCCATAAAACATTCAAAGATTATGTGGATGATATTTTGGAAAAATAAAGGAAAAGAAGTGAGCACATAGAAGTCTTAGGACCCATCTTTGAAAAACTTGAAGAATACAAAGTAAGGCTAAATCCAAAAAAGTGTGTCTTTGGGATTACATCAAGGAAAATTCTCGGCTATATCGTCTCACAAAGAGGGATATAAATTGATCTAGAAAAGGTAAAATCCATCCTAGACATGGAACCACCACAAACACTAAAGTAGATGAGAGGGTTACAAGGAATATTCACTATAGGATTTGACCCCAATTTTCGATGGCCGTTCGTCGAAATCTCGACGATACATTGTCGGTCGACCAACGAATCACAGAAATCAGCGCCGTCGCTCAATTTTCATCTATATCCCGACGGACTGTAAAACGTCGACCTTACGATGCAAGCTCGTCGGAACCGCGACGTCCACTTCATCGATCGCACGATGAATAGTACCTAGAGTACGGGAGGCATACATTTTCCAAACCATCAGATTAACAACATAAGTTCGTCGCCATTATGACAAAAGTTCAACGTATTGCCAATATCGTTGAGAGATCAAGATTGTTATAGTGATCAAAATTGCCTGAGAAGATATATCGAGAGGACTGGATTTTGGTCTCACCGATGAAGTTTCATTGGCAAGATACACATATTGTCACATCGACGAAGCACAAGGGAAGCATATCGGCAAGACATATATCATCTGAGTAAGTTTTGAATGTCTAACCGACCAGCTATGTGACGTCGTTAAGAATACATCGGCAGGAGTCTTGGCGACATAATTTAGATTAAAATAGCAACAGAAGTTCGTCGAACGCATGACGAAATAGGCAAGTCATTACGGCGAAAATTCGTTGGATACATTACAAATTTGTCAGACGCTTTTTGCGATTCATCAGAAATTCGACGAAACATTGCAATTTTAAAAAAAAAAACTATTCGTTTAAATGTAGGCATATCGGTGAAAGATCAAGACTATTATAGCGATCAAAATTGCCTAAGAAGATATATTGAGAGGACTGGATTTTGGTCTCTGCGATGACATTTCATCGGCGAGATACACATCTTGTCTCATCGACAAAGCACGAGGGAAGCATATCGGCAAGATGTATATCATCGGAGTAAGTTTTGAATGTCTACCCGACCAGCTATGTGACGCCGTTAAGAATACATCGGCAGGAGTCTTGGCGACATAATTCAGATTGAAATAGTGATAGAAGTTCATCGAACACACGATGAAATAGACAAGTCATTACGGCGAAAATTTGTCGGATACATTGCAAATTTTTCGGACACTTTTTGCGGTTCGTTGAAAATTCGACGAAACATTGCAATTTTTTTTTTTAAAACTATTTGTTTAAATGTAGGCATATCGGTGAAAGATCAAGACTATTACAACGATCAAAATTGCCTGAGAAGATATATCGAGAGGACTGGATTTTGGTCTCAACGATGACGTTTCATCGGCGAGATACACATCTTGTCTCATTGACGAAGCACGAGGGAAGCATATGGGCAAGAAATATACCATCGGAGTAAGTTTTGAATGTCTACTCGACCAACTATGTGACGCCGATAAGATTACATCAGCATGAATCTTGGCGACATAGTTGAGATCGAAGGAATAATCATCGGGGAGACTCACCATGTCGGGGAAACTATAGAATATCCTAGCGATACATGATCTCTTATCGATGAAGACACAAATGGATTGAAATACTTATCAGGGTGACTCTGGGTGATATATAAAAGTAGTCAAGTCGGCCAGGCCTTAACAATGCAGGATTGATGATATCAGGCCTGTTTGTAGCAGCAATAATGATAACTATTTTCTTGGCTGTCATACAAGCCATCTCCATCAAAAAAGCTTTGAAACCAAATCCACACACAACACAATGCTCATAGTGAAAAGTTAGCACTTTCTTTCATCTTTGCAGATTGGTTTGATGCTTCAAACGATGCATTTCTTATATTGAAAAGTGCATTACTTACCTTATTAAGCTTCTCTTTGTTTTTAGAATAGTTTAATATTCTCTACTTAATAGGGCCAACCACATGAAGGTGGAAGCTCATTTGGCCCTTCTCCCTCCCCTCACATCACTCTCAATTCCCCATACCCGATCATATAACATTAATCATTCATTCATCCATTAATAACATATAACATTCATTCATTCATCCTACATTAATAACATATAACATTCATTCATTCATTAACATATTCACATTCATTCATTCATTCATTAACATATTCACATTCATTCATTCATTCATTAACATATAATATTTATTCATTAACATATTCACATTCATTTATGAACATATTTCATTTTTTCAGTTTTTACATATTATCAAAAATATGGCTGTCATAATATGATTACAATCACTTTTTTTTTGTTTCTTTTTTGTAGCTAAAAAATTTTGAAGTGGAGTATCATTTTCAAAATCATATGTCCCCCTTTGAGTTGTTCTGAGCTCTGCTCATGATCTTAATGTATGCCTAGTCGTGTACTCACAACGTGGATGCGGCTGCAAGGGGGGGTCTGCTGCAATAGCAAAGAAATGTTAAATTGATATGCTTTATTATTATTGTTACACATATTTCATTAATTAAAAGAACATTAGAGTGGTGCTCTTTACCTGATTGGGCCACATCATGTTCCTGATATTGTCTTATAGCCTCATGCTCAACATGTTGAACACCCTCTAAATCCTGATCCAGAGTTGAAACATGAAAGATTACATTAATTAATACACCAATTGCAATTAAATATGTTTAAAAGAACATTAGAGTGGTCCTCTTTACCTGATGGAGTCACATCATGTTCTTGATCTTGTCTAGCCTGATCATGCTCTACATGCTCTAAAGTTGAAACACGAAAGGTAACATTGATTAATACACCAAATGCAATTAAAGATGTTTAATTGTATTAATCCATATTGAGTTTTGTATAGCACATGAATACATCCAGTACCGGGATGCACACCATGGAATTCATCAGCAGGTTGTGCTCCACCCTCACCAGGCTAAATTCCAATGTCATGTGCAAGATTATCATTGCTTATCTGTGTAAAAACAATAGGCACATTATTATGGTGGAAATTAATATTGAATAGATTGCACAAGTATTCAATTTGAAATAAACTTTATTGAGTTTATTTACCTGCGTGTTGGATGCAGTGGAAGATTGTGTTTGCCCAGTCAAGACTCTTAGCTATTCAGACAGGGCTCCATAGCCTTGGTCGAAGACAATATTCAGGTCCTCTTATGTGGGCACTCTATTGAAATCAAAGCCCTGCATTTTTGCATGTGATCATGAATTTTGCTTCTATGGTGTGATAAAATCAAAATTGTTTGCAATTTATTATTTGGATGCAATATTTCATTTATTGATACTTACAAATCATGTGGCTACTTTCATATAACCACCAGAGCCAAGTTTGTGATGCCCATGTTTTTCTAGTCTTTCCTTTGTTGCCTTCGATGTGTCGGGCAACCTATGAAAAATTTGAAATACGCTAGATTATGTAAAAAGAAAGATTAATCAGTATATAATTAAATTATTGATAGTATCACATACCTTCCTTAGCCTGGTGGTATCTTTCCTTTCTTCTTTTCAGCCTTCTCCTTTCCATCCGACACCAAGTCCTTCCACTCCCTTTCCGGAATCATGGGGGGACGCTCATACTTTCTGTTCTTCTCTAAATGTGACCTATATTGGTCCCTCACATACTTTAGATAGGTACCATCTTTTTTAAGGACCTTGGTTTGGTTGAATGTTTTATCACCGAACAACACAACTAAACGGTTAATGAGCTCATCTTTTAAATCTTGATTTTTGGGCATTCCACTGTGTACGTATGGTGGGCCCGAAGAGATCCAATTAAATATCACTTAGATGTTTATAAAAAACATTATTTCCTGTAGGAGTAGGATGTATAATTAGAAACTCAGAAGTGCAAGGTGTTTGGTCTGCTTCCAAAAACTTAGATACGTGCATGAATAATATAGAAAAAATGGAGGCGCTCGCATTGGGATTGGAAGTCTGTATAAAGAAAGGAATTGATTTGGTAGAAATAGAAGGTGATTCTCAAATCTGCATTCAGGCAATCACATTGGGGAAAATACCAAACTGGAAACTAGACAATTGGATAGGAGCAATCAAATCCCTTCTTTGAAAGTTAAATGAATATACCCTATCACATGTCTATAGGGAAGCTAACAAGGCTGCGGGCCTCCTAGCAAACTGCGGAGTAAATCAAGGAAAGGTAATAAAAGTTGACAACTGCATGGAGCAGTGGTCAGAACTGCCAACACTTCTAATCACCGATAGTTTGGGCGGATGAAAGATCTCTGAAATCTCTAAAAAGCAGTGAGCTGGGACAATCAGATGGGATAACAGATAAGACTCGAGCAACATTTAGCCAAAGCATTAGGAAGTTGTGCCAGACTCACGAGACAAGCACAAGCATTTATTGTAAGCCGAGGGATAAAAGGTGTTAAGGAATTGCTCCAGACTCAAACTTCAAAAGGACAATGGTGTATAAGTTCGGTGTGCACTATATCTGCTCGAACGAGACGTTGAGAGCCCAGTGCAAAAGAATTTTCCCAATCGGTTCCCTGCAAGTGATCGAAGCATAAAGCAAATAAACTAGGAGATCCTGCAGGAGGGGAACCACTGGTGCGATGGAATAATCTATGAGGTAGTCCTAAGCCTATTAATAGATGTTTTGGGCACCAGAGAAGTACTGGTGGAGAAGCTTGGGGGTTTTGTTATGTTGATCAACATTCAAGCGGTGGCAAATGCTATCTTGGAAATGCCTGTGGAAGGTATGGTGAGCTCCCTGAAATACATCTTTGGAGAAAACAGGGCAGGGGGAGATGGGAAAGAAGTGGAGGTTGAAGCTAGGGAGGAATGCACTAGCAGCTCACAGCACCAGACCAAGGCAATGAGCTGCTTCTTAGGCAATGCATGTGATGTATATCGGGCATGCATAATCAACAATGACATGAATGCCTTTGCAAGGTTTGTTCAAAATGAGGATTGGTTCAACAAAAGGAGAATGAAACATGTAGTAAAGCTGGGGTACACACTGGGAGTAGTATATAGGTATTTACTAGCATAAAGCATGATAAGCATATAGTCGGATATATAGTGGCTATAAACAGGCAATTATAATGTAGGCAAATATTACCATTTTGTAAATCAATATAATAGGGCACTATCCCCACTGTTAGCACTTACATAATAATAATAATAATAATTAAAACATTTTAAAGTACCTGGGACCTTCTCTATCTTTATGGGAAGGAAATCCTTGGTCACCACAAATGTGACCGACAATGTTCCTGTACTAGTAATACGGGAAGATCTAGGAAATGTTGCTAAAACATCACCAGTAGTAGTGGCCTCTGCATCCACAAGTACTGACACATGTAATGGCATGTGTTTGCTGCCAGAGGGTGGACTACCGAATGCCTACATGGTATGTGTTGCCAACATTTCAAATGACAATATAGGCACAGATGATGGGGTTGAATGATGTGTTGTATGCGCAGGAAGATCAGGATTGACACTTGTACCGTCCCCTACTTCCCAGGAAACACTTACAGTACCTTGATCACGACCAACAACATGATGAGGACGCAAATAATCCTATAAAAACAACACATATTCTAGTTCATGACATAAAAGAGTACAAAATATGAAACCATGAATGAACTTATGTTATAATTAAAGATCTCATTACAGCTTACTTCCAAGTTTTGTGCTCTCTCAAACAATATTTTAACCCTTTCTCTTATCTCATCTGTTTGAGGCACTACGAATACCAACTAAAGGATTTCTTCATTGCATTTTTTTCGGGCCTTCCTCATCATATCCACAGGGTTTGTGGAAAATGCGATGTCATCATCGCATAATAGCGAGTGCACCTCCATATGGATTCTCTCCTGTACTGCTGGTGCCTTTCCCCGATTAGCCAACTGCAACAAGAATATTAAAAACATTATCAAAATTAACCCAATAAACTCATGAAAAAAACATAATAATAAATTTTTTTGCTCGTATCTAATTTGTACAATTACAATGAGGTAAACCTATCGGATAGAAGCACCTGAAGATGGATCGCGGTCTATGCTCTAGGCCAGAGCCTTCCTCGTATGTTCAATGTCCCGCTGTGATAAAAATTAAATATAAAAAACATTACCGAAATGAAACCAATAGACTTACAAAAAAAAAACATAATTATAAAATGGTATATTGGAGTCATTAATTGGAGGTTTGGTAAAATGGTATATAGTACATACCACCCCCATAGTAATTGTGTTGGTATCTAAGTGATTCAAATTGTAATCGATTAGCAACTCTTCCCCTGTAGTTATTGATTTTATCGCACATACGAATACACGGTTTCCCTCTCGTGCCTCAAATATACAATTGGGTTTCTTATTTGTTGACCTAGGTATTATAAACCCTACAATATTCCCTGATGCTTTTGGCCTCCTGTCAATGTACCTAGCCACTCCTTTATTTTGATCCTTATCTTTTAGTTGTATATAATTTTCTGATAGTGCATACCTATGCATACTTCGTGTATATCGAACTAGCTGCATCCAATATTTGTAACTATAACAGGGTCCAACATACTCCATCAACTCAGTAACTTTGTTGTAACAGACCTTTATGTCGTCCATGAAAAATAGGCCCAAACCATGTAATGACGATGGTGCTATGCGATATATCCTCTCATTGACACAAAGATCAGTGTTTGTTGGAGGAAGTTCCTTGGGTACCTATTGTTTATGTAGATGTTTGTACCTCAAGGGCACCTCGATGTCTCCTATGCTCTCATCATCATAAGAACATGACCCCCCTTCAGCAAGAAAAAATTTCATGCGTTTACGAAATTTTCTTCTAATATTTTGACCTCTAGTTGATCTACCTCTTTTAGACCTACTACATGTCTCGCTTTCCTCTTCTCTTCCTGAATTTCCCTCGCTTGAGGAAGACAAATCTGACAAATGCCTATTTGGTGGTACCTACACTCATAAGGATGTTGGATGAAGTTCTTTCATGGTGGTGTGATCCAAAGGTGACATTATGATTAATCTATTATTTCATCACTAGAATTTGACAGGTTATAAGGTAATCAAGTCTTGATAAATTGCAAGTTATTGTTACTACTGTCCAAATGTGTCCATCACAAATCAAATCTACTTAACGTTTTAACTCCCAAAATTTGTAACAAGTGCTAAATGTGACTATGGTTCACCAGTTACACAACCAAGGTGTCAAATGTATTCTCTAATTGTAATCAAAGGACTTTTGCTCTTCATTCAAGTAAATAAATTTGAAGGGAAACACCACAAAGTGGTTTATTGGACACCTACATGACTAAAAATAGCAGAAAATTTACATTTAATTTCCATATGTCTAAGTGGTTAATGAGGAGGGAGTGTGTACTAGGCCTGGTAAAGTCATCATAAGTTTATGCTTTGGCAATAAAAAATGTTTAAGTCATCTTAAATCTTCCTATGTCTAATTGCTAGGAGACTTTTGATATGTTTTAAGGTAGGATGAGTGGTCGCATCAATGTTCTAATTCTCTATGACAAGGTTTCAACATCTTCAAATAGTGAAAGTTAGTGCTTATAGTCATTTGAAACAACAACATTTTGATTATGTATGATGGTAGGATTTGATAACTTAAAATAATTGGCTACCCAACAAACTTAAAGTTAAAAGAAACTTTTTAGTTTAAGGGGTTAGCACTTTCTTTCATCTTTGCATATTGGTTTGATGCTTCAAACGATGCATTTTTTATCCCACTTCTATCATATTGTATTCCCATCCCATTGCAATTGTTGGAGGAGTTGATACCAAAATTTCATATCAGATACCACGTTCTTGAAGCAATTTTATGTGTTTTTATAATTTTTTTGAAGTTCTTTTGTGTTGTATGGATCCATACAAGCTTGAAATGCTCTGAGATCATTGGTGTAGATAAATACATGTGTTACCTTTCATTTGCATTTGTTTTGAAGTTCTCAATCACTGTTTTGTGGGATTAAACAATCAAATACACGGACTGCCCTGTTGTGCCTGTGTAAGGGTTTGAGGGCTAAATATAAATGACATCCACAATCCACCCACTGTCTTGGAACTATAACTCGGTGGATTGGTGTGCATCATGGTGGATTTGATGGAGTTTCAAATCTTGTTCTTTAAATTCCATTTATGTTTTTCCCTTGTCTTGGCTTGTTACATTGTTTGGGAGGAACCTAAGGTTGGGTTTTACCTTGGCTTTCATATAAATCCTAATGTTCCATGTAAAACCTTGGGTGAGATATATTCGGCTGTTACCTTTTTGGAGTGGGTATTAAAATGACATATGTCTCATTGTTTTGAATTAAGGTCTTCATTTGAAGGTCCTTCATGCCAAGGTTCCTTTTATAAAGCATTTTGGACATGAAATATTTAAAATAAAAAATACCTTCATTTGAAAGTCTTGACATGGCATCATTTTTGAATGAAGGTTCTTCATTCAAAGGTCATGATGACATCACCTTCAAATGAAGGTTCTTCATTAACTGGTATTTTGTAATTTTGAATGTGTGATATTAATTTAGGGTTGAAAATAAATCCATTTGAGCCTTTTATAAATGAAAGGACATTTGATGCAATCAGATGCCTTGTCAAACTTTTAGCTTAATAGTAAGGGCATCATGAGTAGTTTGTTGGGTCCATTCAACAATCTCCGATGCAAGGATTGAATAGTCTAGAATGTATCTACTATCAAGAAAGCCAATTTGTTTACCTCTATGACTATATCTCAAGCAATAGGTTTAATTGTGATGGCAATAATATTGACAAGAATTTTGTAATCTAGGTGTTGAGAAGCATAATTGGCCACCATTCTAGGAAAGATTCTTCATTCTCACTTTTAGGTTTTAAAATTTAACAATACGTAGATTGATGAAAGAGCCGAAAGAGCCTTTCTCCATGTTATCCAAGTACACATAGCAGCGGTCTTCTCTTATACAGTTGGACATGATTTCAAGAACTTAGCTAGGAATTATTCATTTAACGTAAGGTTTTCTCATAATGCCATCATTGGAAAATTATGATCAAATTCTTCTATTATGAAGAATTGGTCTATGTGCCTCTAGTAATCACTATAAAAATGTGAAAGACTAAGCTATTTTATTTTTTCTGTCTTATCTTATACCATTTTACGAGAATGGGGGGGCCAATGTACGAGAAGATCTTTGGAAACTAGGCATGAAAATTGCAGGTTAAAGAGAATGGGCGTACCAAACTTACAGTACTCATTCTCCCTTGGTCGTCGATTTTCCCTGAGTGCCCTCAACCTAGTCCTCGGCGCTAGTATTGACCTTGTTTTAGCTCCAAACTCTTCATCGGCGCTGGTATTGACCTTGTTTTTACTCCTCCAAACTCTTCCTCAGCATTGGTATTGACCTTTCACTTGTCCAATTTGATGAGCTACAACCTGCTTTAGTTAGGTTTTAGAGTATGTTAATTAGTTTAAAAAAAATTATGGCGCCATTTAGAGTAGTGAATATAAAGCAAGCAAAGCCTATTATGGCGCCATTTAGAGTATTGAATATAAAGTAAGCCAAGCCTATTATAGTCATGAGGGAAATAATAAAACTCCTAGGATACTTTGTGAAACCATTTTCCTTGGTTAAAGGGAGGCCATAAAATATACCTTTGGATTTTTTCAATCTTCAAATATGAGGATTTGCAAGGTTCTTAGCAACATGAGTAATGGAAATGTGTGCAACAAGAATTTTTGAACACACATGGAATCTCCTTGCCAAAGAAAGGGGCTTTATAATTTAATATGATAATTTTTCTCAGCTCTAGAAATGATATATTTCCTTAAAGAGGAAGGAGAAACCTAAAAGGTAAAAGAGATGCTTAGGAATCTCAACACTTCTTTATGATCAACCCCCTTCTATCCATAGGAATTGAACAAATTGGGCTTGGATAAGAATGATTTCCTATAACATTGAGTTTTATGCCGCTATATATTTGACCTTAAAGATTTCCAAAAAATATCTAGGCATTGAATATCCTAAATAATGTCACATTTGTCCTCCAAGAGAGTGAGAAAGGAGTCATTAGAAAAATGACCATTGAATAGTTGGGCTATAGAGTTATGAAAAGTAGCACCTTTAATAAGTTAGTAAGGTGAATTTATTAATGTTAATCTTAATATTCCAACACCCTCCGTTAAGTTTTACATTCCTCACAATAAAACATGTTGATTGAAACAAACAAATATATAGTCTAAGCTAACATCATTTTATTTTTCTTTAAGTTCTCCCTCAAGAACATCATTGGCTCGAGTTATACAAGTCCACACTATGTGATCCTTTTTCTTACAATAATAACATTCATTTTTATTTTTTAATTATTATTACCTCATGAGTATAATACATTCTCATGTTGAGAATCAACTTTTAAATCTTTTCCATTGTTCTTTATTCTTCTCCTAATAGGGCCAAAATCACATCTTCTTATGTTTGAGAAGTTATCGAACGATTGCCTTCAAAAGGCTAATGTAATCTCCATCTCAACACCAAGGGCCCACCACATTATGCATCACCAAGGAAAGACACGTGGCGCCAGCCCGTGATATCGCAATCAATAAACACCTTGAATCGTTGTATCACGTGAGGGCGGGCAACCGTTGATCTCCACAATCGGCAATCGTGTTCATTCATAGTAGTCACCAGCACTGAACATAACTGTCAAGCAACTTTTCATCAAGATTATAACATCACCGTCGATTTTGAGCACATGCATCTCGGAGCCACTTTAGTAACCTATCATATAATGTACTAAAACTCGACATAAATATTAAAGCACTTTGATTAATAGTAATGTTATAATATTAATATATTATATAACAATATTATATTACATTATATGAATTATAATGATATATTTGATATATTAAGATTATATATAATCTATAGATTAATAGTAATTATATTAGATTATTAATATTATTGGTATATTATTAATAATATTAATATTGTATTAGATTAATAATAATTATAATATTGTTAAATGATTAATTATATTACAAATGAACACTGCTTTCAAATTCTTAGCTTTGAATGAATGGTTGAAGCACCAATGTTGAATCTTGCAACTCTAGTAGGCGTGAATAGAAGTAGAGGAGATTGTTTGGGAGAAGAATTTTTTCTAGTGCTAGGTTATATGCTAGGTTATATAGGGTTAGGTTATATAGTGTTTGAGCCTAGCCTCAAACACTACAATTAGGGTTAGGTTATGTTTTTTCTTTAGGGTTAGGTTTGGGATTAGGTTTATGGTTATGGTTAGAGTTTAGGATAATCCAAATCATAGCCTAACCCTTTTTCTTGAAACCTTAACCTTGACCCTAACCCTCACCTTTATCCTATCTTTATAACCCTAACCACAACCAAAACTCTAACCGCAACCCTAACCCTAATTACCTAACCCTAAATATTTTTTTTTTTATTAATTAGTTGCATTCACTATAATAACCCTAAACCTATCCCTAAAGTTAACCCTTGCCCTATCCCTGGCCCTAATCCTAACCCCAACTCTAAGCCAAATATAAAAACAACCCTTAATCATAAATATAACCCTAAAACTTAAATTCTAGATATAACCCTAATACTATAATCCCTAATTGTAATCCTAAAACCTAACCCTAATTTCATATCTAATCCGAACCATAACCAAAACTCTAAATCTAACCCTAATCCTAACATTATTTTTCCTAACCCTAACCCTAACTCTAAACCTAACACTAACCCGAACACTAAATCCTAACCCTAATTAAATACCCAATCATAACCCTAAATTGTAACATGATCATTTGAATTGGATACTACATAAAAAATTATGTGTTACAATCATTGCTTCCATTGTTGTCATTTTTACATTGGGATGCATATATTTTTAAAATCAACAAAATATTTTAATGTCTTGCCAAAATTAATATTATTAATTGTAATATCAAACTTATAAACATGCATGCAAAATAAGAACATAAATAAGATATATATGGTAATAGTTTCTTCAAAAAACAAAGTGATGTGGACTACAAGGACTATAAGATATCCACAAAAGAGATCTACATTGAAAATATTGTAGGGGAATTCAAGAAAATACAATTGGTAGATGCAAAGCCAAATAAATGTGAAATTGTGTACTATAATGATTTTAGAATATACACATAATGGATTTGTTGAAAAGGTTTTAGAGACTTTCAAACAAATGCAATTGGTAGATGCAAAGAAAAATTCCACAACCTTCACCAAAATCCTTATTGGTTTCCTTAATATGGGAGATTTAGAACAAGGTATAGACATCCATCAAAGCATAATATGAAGATGATTTTTTTCAAATGTTGTGGTTGTAGATGCCGTTTTAAAATTTATATAGAATGTGGAAGGATAGAAAAATCTTGTGAACTATTTGAAAAAATGTCTCAAAGAATTGTAATCTCTCAATTTATTTTAGTGTCTATTTTGTTACATCCCATGTCCCAAATTGGGTATAACACAATAGACACTAAAAAAATTTGATAGATTGTTATGAGGGCAGTGATGAGACTTTTCTAATTAGAGTGTATTCCATGAGATTACAATTATTTGAGGGATTGTGTCAAATAGTTCATGAGGTTTGTCTATCCTCCCACATTTTGCATAGATTTCAAAAGGGCATCTACAACCACAAGATTTGAGAAAATTCATCTTCATATTATGTTTTCCTTATGATTGGTTGACTCTTATACTAAATTAATATGTTCAATTTATGTTTCCTACTTGATATAACTATCCACAAATGGTAATTTAATAGTGGAAAGATATGATCCTACTTTGGTATAAATTGTATATTCAATATCAAGGTATGAATTAATATGTTCAATTAAGAGATGTTAAATGAAATGAATAAAACTAATGTAATGTAAATAAGGGAGACTAGTGCTTTATTGGGTAAAAAGGAGTCAAATGAAAGCCTTTAATGAATGGTTTCTATCTAGTAGGTCCTCTAATTGTTTGGCATATAACTATGAGTTTACAACTGGTATAAACATGCAAGAGTGTAATTGATAAACCCTACTTGAGGCAGAATATCAAATCTAATTATCTTATTCTTCTTATTGATCCAAATAGCATTCCTAGATTACTGTAATTTATTGAAAGGAATTTTAATTATTCTTTAAAGAATCCAATAAACCAAATCACATAGAAACAACAAATGCGTACTGATAAATCGAATATATACTTGATACTTCAATTTAAACAACCAAGAAACATCAGATTGGAGACAATCAAATAATCGCAAGAATCCAACAAACAATTGATACCAGAATGAAGCCACTAAATCAATAGTCTTTCATTATCTCCTTCAAAGTTCATGTTAGAATCCAAGATCACCTGCATGCAATAACCTGTTACATGCAAAAGACATTCAGAACAAAACAAGATCTGAAAACCTCAAAGTGTAAAATGCATTATCAGAATCTCATTATTACAAAGAGATCAATCCTTATGAAGGAGATCAAGAAACCCTAAAAAGGAAACCCTAAATGAAACCCTAGTGTGCACACTTAATAATTAATAAATAATTATTAATGCGCCTAAGTTTAGCTTAAGCAACAAGATGAATAAGTGACTTAATTAATTAACTAGTATGATATAATTAATTAAGAATAATAACTTATTACTCTAACACCCCCCCTTAAGATGAACTTAGGAAGAAGCTAAAACACTAGAATAAGATGCATGCAAGAAAAGATGGGTCCCGACAACTAGGCCTGATCAGGTACCCATTTACAAATGCAAGAAAGAGGTAGAGGAGGAAAACCCAGTGGGACAAAACCCCCCTACAATGATATGACATGCTGCAAAGAAGCACTGGAAGAACACTGTAGAGTAACACTGGAACCGCAATCTGGCAAGCAAGGAAAGATACTTCTGTCTACAAGAAACCATATCGGAATCATAATGATGCAACAGCAAACCCGATGCCACGGAACACTCGAAAACTCCAAACGGGAAGAACGCTGGAATCTATGAAGCAGCAGTCAATTATTAAATGATGTATCACTGAAAATGAAGTGCAAAGATGCAAGAGGCACTCTCCCAACTGTCAAAATATCCAAGTAATCTCCAAAACACCCATCAGGCCAAATCTGGATTAATGAAAAACCTGGGATAGATACAGAAAAAAGTGCATGGACAGCAACATAAAGCTCCTCAATACCTTTCCAACGCCGCAAAAATAGCGAAAATCGGAGATCGTGGCAAAAAGTTATGAGCTCGAAAGCATAAAAAGTACATCTAAATTCAAATAGCAATAAATGCAGTAAAACAGGAAAATACTGTAAAATAAATAGCACCAAATGAAAGTACTTGGAACCAGCTTTTCGGCAATATCTCGTTTGCCAGATTTTGATACCGTATGCCCAAGTTATGCCAAAAACAAAAAAACTGCTCTTTTAAGGCAAATAAGGGTTAGGGGGACAAACTGCCGTATAGCCGATGACGTCATGCTGACGTCAGCACTTCATGGCAAAAAATTTGATGGCCATCTGGCCGTCGGCGCAAAAAATCGGCCTGCCTGCAGAAAAATTTTGGCCCCTGGTCACCCATGTGACCGCAGGCAGGGCGCAAGGGGCTGAAGTTGATTGGGGGCTGGGCACTTAGCATGTGGTCGTCCATAAGACCATCAGCTGCAGAAGTGGAGCCCTCAAGGGCTGGCGGAGCCGGTGGAGCAGAAGGGGCAGCCACCGATGGCGGCGGCGAATGGGTGGCCGCCTGGTGGTGGAGCCGGTTTGCACAATGAGCGCCGGCGCAAATCCCGAGATCGGCCTTTTCTTGAATTTTTTTCGATTTTCATGTCTCAGAACGCGTGCTGGGGAGGCCGTACGGCTTCCCTGGCAAAATTTTTTTGCCTTAGAAACCAACTGCTCAAAAATGGATGATTCGACAGGCGTTTCTAGGGTTTTGGGGCACTGCGAAAGCGATGGCAACGTCCGTTTGAGCCCATAGTGTCCCGAAAATTCGGCTACCCCCAGATCTTGCAAAAGAAGATGCCTGTGGAAACCCTTGCACTTGAAACTCACTGAGAAGCCATATCTTCAGATCATGAACAGGCAGCGGCAGGTCTGGAGCTCTGATACCATGTTAGAATCCAAGATCACCTGCATGCAATAACCTGTTACATGCAAAAGACATTCAAAACAAAACAAGATCTGAAAACCTCAAAGTGTAAAATGCATTATCAGAATCTCATTATTACAAAGAGATCAATCCTTATGAAGGAGAACAAGAAACCCTAAAAAGGAAACCCTAAATGAAACCCTAGTGTGCACACTTAATAATTAATAAATAATTATTAATGCGCCTAAGTTTAGCTTAAGCAACAAGATGAATAAGTGACTTAATTAATTAACCAGTATGATATAATTAATTAAGCTTAATAACTTATTACTCTAACAGTTCATACATGCAACATAGTCTCCTTAAATGTCATCATTTCTAAAAATTTAATGCTTACAACAGTCTATCCTATTCTAATTCTATCTTCTACCCCTTTACATTTATCCAACAATGGATACTTATTCATCAGTTTGCAAAAGGACATGCCTTTTCAAAAAGGTTTAAAGCATAAAAGGTTTAACAAATCCACTATTAACTGATTTCTCTTAAGCCACAAATGGACTGCAGACATATGCTCCATATAATCCTCGCACTCATGAGTGTTGGCATCTCCCAACGCATCGCGGATCACAATCTCCATCATTATCATTTGCTCATTTTGCTCACATGTTGCATCCAATATCACATCTTTCGTAGTGGCTATCTCCAACATCCCTTGGAGTATTGTTTCACACTCACTTTTCTATGTAATCGCTTCCTTCATTTTCCCTTCATCATCACATAACTTGGTCAATCTATCTTTGATAACCTCTATCAATCCCTGCATATCCCCTTGTAACTCCTCAAAGAAATCCCTTTGCCTATCCATAATACAATTGGAATCTTCAATCTCTTCATTACTAGGAGTGTCCTTCTGCTCCAATTCCTCAATTCTTTCTTGAATTATGCTATCCACTCTCCTATGTTCCTTTATTGCATCTACATACTTTGAATGTTTTCCCTAGAGTATATTTAACCAAGTGGTTAAAACAACCTTCCTTTTTTTGATTATTGCAGAAAATGCATCCATTCTCCCTTGAGAGTATGTAGTTGACTCTTCCAAACAGTCTTTTTTCTATGAACTCTCACCTTGAGTGAGCATCCTTGTTGGTTTTGTTACACCACCTACCAAGTATTTCAAGTGTTCATTCTCTCTCAACATCCTCTCATGATTGGTTTTGTACATCTCCCTTTCCCTTATCAATGATTGGATTTGGGCTTTATTCAACTTGGCTATGTTTATCCCAATATCAGCAGTCGCTATAGGATCAACCTCCCCAGCCTTCAGGGTCATGACATGTCCGAATGCCTTTTTAGTATTAATAACAATTGATTTCTTGTGAGGAGGATACAAGGCCCAAATCATCAATGTTTCATCATCAGGATTGTATCTTGATCCTGTGTATACCTCTGTCACCTTCTCTATACTGAGCTTGTGGGTAGCATTGTTATCTTTTAAGAAACTATCAAAAACTAATGCAGAATTCATATCCAAACCTGGAAAAATCATAACAACTACCTTTTCAAGCAGCTCCCTCCCCTTTTCAAGGGTCATGTCAATCATCTCTTTGTCTACGTCATCTTTTAATATTTTTAACAGTTGATCCTCATTCCCTGGAGTGACATTGTCAACTTGTCCCCTTATCTCTTTCCCTTTTTGCTTATATAAAAATGTCTTAAACTCCGAGGTCTTTATAAATTCATCATCTGATATGAAAGACCTATAGTCTTCATCTCTTGTATCTACATCCATGGTTTCCTCAACATCTGTTTCTTTGGCAACATAGGCATACTCCTGAGTCTTCATTCTTGATACTTTCCCAGATGAGCTTTGTGGCCTGTCTATTTCTGAAATCCCTTTAATGGAGGATAACAACTCAACATCCACCAACTCCTGATTATGTTTTTCAATCACAATTTCAGCTTCCTCTGCCTCCAGGGTTTTTATTATGTCATCAAATTTAAAGGGCACATGATGGTACCCTCCCAAATTTATTTTTTGTCTGGTAGAGTGGATATACCCTTCTGGATCAAAGTTCTTTCTCACCGGTGCTCTTCTCATGTTGTAGTGCAATAATTTGTCCAGAATCAGATCATAACCTTCCTTGGCTAATACAGTGAAATCACTAAAACACAATGTACTGGGCATAAAAACATGTTTCCCATATGAACTTAAGTTCATAACACTGGAGTAATTCATTTTCCTAACAATTTCTAGGTATGCAATTCTATTCGGGACAATTCTGGGCAGAATGAAAGGTGTATCCTCAAAGCCATAAACCCTAATCATTGTGGCATTCTCTAAGCAATACCAATCCCCCTAGTTGTGGTTAATTGGTCCATTGTAATCTCTAGGCCTAAGAAACCTTTTTACTTGTTTAGATATAGAATAATCACAAGGATGGCTAAAAAATCTATACAAGGGTTTCACAAAGAATTCTTCAAAATGCAAGAAATTTGAATTGGCAAACCTGCTATCCCAAACAACAGTCCATAATTGAACAGGAAATGTCCTACCTTCCTTATCAGATTGTGAAATCCTCAGCTCCTGGGGCCATAAACCTAACTCTTGTCCAAAATACAACACTAAGTGCATCAATAGTGAGTAATTTATGAGATGGAGAACAAAAACACCACTCTTTATTGCCATCAAACCTGCATCTAGCTCCTTAAAAACATGTGTAGCATAGTCAAATGATCTGGAATTGTGATACTGAATGTCTGCAACAATCACCATGGGCACAATCGCCATATGCTCAGGTACCTCCATCCCTAACACCTGTCCCACTGAGTACTAAGTATATTTTAGGTAAGGTTCGAAGAGGTCTACATGAAAGGGTGGCCCCTCACTGTCTTCCATTGGAGTAGGTTTGCCATGACACCTAATTCTGTGCAGAGGTAAACTCCACCCTTTATAAATGGTGTCCATCCTTCTGAACTCACTATCGAGCTCTCCACTCACTACTTTCTCACTACATATTCCCTCCATTCTGAAAACCTCAGCAATTGCATTCTCAGATACATGTATCAATGGATTCCCTGACAGATCACATATAGCTTTGTTTTTTGAATCATAGTGTCCAACCAACAATTTTACCAGTTCGACGTCAATAAAAACATTAGGGCACACTAATTTCCCTAAATTGAGCCTCCATGGATTGCATACTGGCTCAAAGCGATTTCTCTTGTGGTAATGGAAATTGAATAACTCATAGCCTCTAATTAGAGTCCAAACATCACCTATAAATTTGCATTTGTCGTCCAATTTGTCAACTTCTACTTTGAGTTGTGTAGAATACCTAGCTTTAGGTCCACAACCAGGTACTTCGTCTATGAGGTCTTGATTTAGCTTCCTTTCAGTACCGTCTGGTTGTAACTCAATCTTTTTCTTTTTTGCTTTTGATTGGCTTCCCTCTCGGGTTTTATTCCCTTTAGTTTTCCTGAACCAGTGCCTTCCATAATTCAATTTTTTATGAATTCTGAGAGGACAAGAAACTTACTGTAACTTCTTCCAAACTCAAGTTAGGTGAATGCCTTAATTGCTCTGCTAGCTCCCTTGCTCTCCTTCGCTTTGAATTCTGTGAGATAATGATTTCAATTGATCATACCCTGGTATGCAAAATCTCCTACACTTCGTGGCGCCATTAATGTCTTTACAGAGACATGAATGCTGCAAGTTTTTTTTTTTGAAATTCTCGCTGTCACATCAGGGCTCATATCGGCAAGACATTTCTAATCTCTGGCCGATCCACCTGTTCAACATTCAGCCATCCGCCAAGATGTCTTTCAGTTTCCTTGACATCACAAGTCTCCCTGATAGTTTCTTTCCTTTTGCTTTTGATATCACCATGAATTTTACCGAAACAACTATCACTCAGACTTAATGAATCGGGGCAACGGTTCTTTTCCTTACTCCGAAAGTACTTTGTCTCACCGAGATGTTTACTTTATCGACTTATGTCACCGAGACCACGCAATTTGTTCTGCTGACAGAATAATACTCACTGTGATGTCTATTAGATCTCCCCATGGTGACATGTCTCACCGATACGCCTCTTCTTTGGCAAGACAATGAGCATCATCTTATCAATACCCTTTATCTCTGCATGCTCAATTTTGTTGGTGTAACCCAAGGGGTTGGTAAGACTTTTATGAACTCTTCTTGGCATCGTTTGTCTTACCGATTGAGTCCTCCTTTTGCTTTATTGGCAAGACCAATAGCGCTTCGGCCAGTGTTTTGAAATCTCTCTCCGATGACCAAAGTCTCTCCAATAGACTTTAGTTTTCTCCAATTGGAAAAAGGTAGCTTAGCTCGATATGACCTCACATCGTCACGCCGATACCTTTTGTCTTGCCGATAAGTAATACAAAACCCTATTCTCCTAGTGTATAACTTTATCGGTATGACCCGTTTGATGTCTCGCCGATAAGATCACATCGGTAAGACATTTCAAACCTCTAGTCGATCCACCTATTCAATGTTCACCCATCTGCTAAGATGTCTTGAAGTTTCCCCGACATCACAAGTCTCCTCGATAGTTTCTTTCTTTCTTCTTTTTTATCGCCATGACCTTCACTGAAAAAAATATTGCCTAGACTTAATGAATTGGGCCAACAATTCTTCACCTTACTTCGAAACCTTTTCATCTCACTAAGATGCTCACTTTATTGACTTATGTCGCCATGACCAGGTATTTGTTTTGCTGATAAAATGATACTCGCCGTGATGTCTCTTAGATCTCCCCACAGTGACATGTCTCACCGATACGCTTTTTCTTCGGTGAGACCATGCACATTGTCTTCTCGACACCCTTTATCTTCGTATGCTTAGTTCTATCGGTGTAACATGAGGGGTCGGTAAGACTTTTCAAATTCTCCCCGGCATCGTTTGTCTCATCGAGTGAGTCCTCCCCTTGCTTTATCGGCAAGATTAATAATGCTACGAGCAGTGTTTTAAAATCTCTCTCCGATGACCAAAGTCTCTCTGATATACTTTACATTACTCCAATCGGCAAAAGGTAATTTAGCTTGATGTGACCTTACATCATCACACCGATACTTTTTATCTTGCCGATAAGATATACAAACCCGCATTCTCTTTGTGTATAACTTGATCAGTGTGACCCTTCTAATGTCTTGCTGATACATTTAGGATATGTATATTATCATCGATGAGACCTGCATCAACTTATGCTAATATTTTCATATGTAAAAATTTTAATGTCAGATGAAATTTATGGGGCATTATGGCACAATTTTAAATCGGATTTTGGTAAAAAATGCTATGGGAGGATTTTTATGTCTGCATTATGAATCTTTTTTGGGAGACTAATAATCATGAAGAAATAATGAATTTTTCAAAATTTGACAGTTCCAACAGCATGAAGGTTTGATGTTTCATGACAGTACTAGCATTTGAGTTATAATGATATATTTAGAGCTCATGGCTCTCCTTTGTATAAACATATCACATTTTTGAATAATATAATCAAGGGTTATGGCGTTCATCTCACTGTTATGGTGTGTATGATTTCCATTTTTTCTTTAATTCAAAGAATAAATTAAAATGGTTGGATGGAGTCATAGATGGATATGTTTGTAAAGGGATTTGATAAGAAGTATTGAGTTAGGATAGAAATTGACACTGTTGTAATGCAATATTATCAGAGATCTTATATTTTATGTGTTTGAACCTATTATGGAAATCTAAATATTTGTGAATTTGACTCCCCAATAGTATATGGCACTGGCCTAAATCATATGTGTTTGTAAGGTTCTGTGTCTGTTTGTCTTAGCTTAGAGCTTGCTGCCAAATTGCAAATTAAATGACTATCTTAAGTGGTGAAATGTTGTTGTAATCATCTCATGCTCCAAGTAGTTGATACTATTGATGCTTTTTTGTTGTTTAAATTGATATATCAAGCATATATATATATATTCAATTTACCGATACACATTTGTTGTATTTGTGTGATGTGATTATTTGGTTCTTTCAAGTAAAGATTAAACCCTTCTAGTCAATCATAGTAACTAAAGAGTATTAATTGGATCAATAAGAAGAATCACATAACTAGGATTGTCATTCTATCTCAACTAGAGTTTGTCAGTCATTTACTTGCACATTTATACAAGTTATAAACTACATCTATGTGCCAAACACTTTGAATTATTTCCATCATAGATTACACTTTTATATATCTTCATTAGACTCCATACACCCAACGAGGTAGTGGTCTCACGCTTTCATCTTTTGGTTTATCCATTTTATTTTTTACATCTGTTAACTGAACATATTCTAATATAATTCTAATATAATTAAAATTAAAAACATCATAAATTAATTATGTAACCACATAAGTCAAATATAATTCTATCAAGAAATTAATATCAAATAGATAATACAATCACATAACTCATACATTTCAATGTCATTGATCTTATTCTTCATCCAACTCTTTGTCTGTATCATCTGATCCAGATTCAACATTGTAAGGATTGGTCTTATCATCATCATCGTCATTGATATCAGTTTTGATAATGTCATCATCCACACAGATATCATCTTCATGAACATTAACTCCTACATCATCATGATCTAGTTCCTCCTCTTCGACATCTTCGTCAGGCACATCATCAACTAACTGTTGATCCTGATCATCATCTACATCATCTTCTATTTCTTTAGTATCTTCTTCTTCCACCACATTATACTTTACCAACCTTCCTCTTGGATCATTTCTAACAACATATGACCAACTCGCTTTACCTGGAACCTCTGAGTAAAATACCTGCTCACATTGGCTTGGAAGAACATAGGGCTCATTTTCAGCTTGCTCAAAATACCTTGTATTAACCATGGTAAATCCATTATCATGTTCAATAACAGTTCTCTCGGGATCATTTTCATTCAATTGTAGCCTATACCATAGGATGACGAACATAACTAATTTGAAGGACTTAAAGTCACACTCAAGTATATCATCCAAAATCTCATTGTATTGATTTTCTGAGACTTCTGGATGTATGTTGCCTCTAGATAAAACATTAGTCACCTGGAAAACTGCAGTTATCCCAGAATCACAAGTTTTCTTCATGTCATCCAAATTTTTTATTCAAAATTTATGACCATTGCACCACATAGCCTTGTGGTGTTTCACCTGCAATATGTCAAACATGCAAAACTTATTGCAATATCGTCAGTTGATAAACATATTTATTCTTTGCTGAATGTATGCAAAGAAAAAAATCTCAACATATATATACATCAATATAATTCAAAATAATTAAATAATATGGGTGATTAATATATTTATACATACCTTTTTAGCTCTTAAACCATATGCTAAATCAATTTCCCTTGGTGTAACATTGGAATCTCCATTACGATGAGCTTATTTAACCAATGAAGCCACACCTTCCCATGTTAATGCACGACCAGATTGTTGACATCGTTCAATCCATACTGTCATCCAATCAAGATTGTTTGCGACGTACAAATGTAGTGCATCCCACTCTCGACCAACTGTATAAAAAAAAATTGAAATTCACAAACGACGTATAATTAGTTAATTACCATGGTATATGACCTTAATTTATAATTGATCAATATTGAAGATTAATAATTAAATAAGTACAATATACATAAAAACCAAATGTAAAATATATTCTAATTAATCTCCATGACCATCTTATAATTACCTGACACTTTCCTCAATCTACCTTTCCCCATTAGGTACTCCCCTTCTAATTTGTTAATGGAGTTGGGATCCGAAATGCGATCTACATAGATCTTTGCTGCAAACTTAGGAAGATATTTAGTAATGTACACCATGGTCTGGTATACCATGTATCCCTCCACCATAGAACCCTCGGGATGTACTCTCTGTCTAACCAAAGCCTTCAAAAATTTCAAGTGCCTCTCAACCATCCACATTGACCTTATGTGTACAGGTCCACACAATT
This sequence comes from Sequoiadendron giganteum, assembly GCA_007115665.2. Classification (NCBI taxonomy): domain Eukaryota; kingdom Viridiplantae; phylum Streptophyta; class Pinopsida; order Cupressales; family Cupressaceae; genus Sequoiadendron; species Sequoiadendron giganteum. The sequence goes on from CM021102.1 coordinate 353,243,629, forward strand.
CAATCTCCTCAAATTGGTGTATGAGATAGTGTTCTTGTGTATTAAAAAATGTTGAAGGTAGACACTTTTGCATTTCACACATTAGACGAGGAATTCTTCTCTTCCAATAATTTATATCTTCTTGATGGATTTCTTTAGATGACAACCATCTACAAGTGATTCAAGGCACAAATATATTAATGAGATTTAACAAAACTATACAATGAATTGAACAAATATCACTACTTACCTCATGTATTTTCCAAGATCATATATAACTTGCTTGACATTGTTGTCAAAGTTGTCTGGGAGAGATAGAGGTAGAACGTACTGTAGCAATTATAAAATGATCTTTTCATTAATATTTTTCCAAAAGTAGTAAACGTAATACACTGAAAAGTACATGCAGTATACAATTATATATATAATATACCAGAATAATTACCTTAATGAAGGTATACAAATCATGCATTTTCATCCCTGACCCAAATTCACCTTTTTTTGTTATGATATTGTTTATGTTTGTAGCAAATCCTGTGGGAAATCGAATTTTTCATATGACTTGTTTTATAGCATGTTGCTTTGCTGCTCTGTTAATAACCAAGGAAGGGCACTTATATTAATTTGGTCTCCATCGCTATTTAATTGAATGACATTTTCATTGCATGACTGGCTTACTGAATGTCACTACAAATTTTGACAATTTTTTCTTTGTCATGCCTTCCATCCAATATTTTCCATAACGTTTCTATCATATTCTTTCCGATATGCATTGTATCAAACAAATGCACAATTTGTAGCTGCTCATAGTAGGGCAACCTACTAAATTGTCTAGGATAACTTTTCAATCCCTGTGGAAGCCGACCATTAATGCCTTGACGACCTTCATGAAGCATAAAAGTTAAACAAATTAACGACAACAATAATTGTCAATTACAACATGAGTAAACACAACACAATATAAAAATATAAATTCAAAACATATCATAAATGATAGATAAAAAATTTGATCCGATGTATAACCTTGATGATTAATTCTATTATATTCCAACTTCCATAGGTGAGGTGTCATTCTTCGTGGTTTTGATGTAGTCTCTTCTTTCCCATTGAAAAGATGTTTTTCAGTAGTTCGATACTTATGATTTCTATGGAGGATGTGCCTATACTCATCAAACACCTACTTTCCTAAACTTGTTGAATGATGAGATTTCATCTTTGGACCACAAATTGGACATGCAAATTTTCCCTTTCTTTGAAGACCTACAAATCATATATAATTGGATTAAATATGTCAATTTTTATAATTATATATAATGAATAGATTATTTAAAAAACATGCATGATATCTACTTCATAAAATTAAATATCGTTAAAGTCATGCAGTTGAACGTTATAACATACCAGAAAAATGTGTTAGCCATGGGGCATCATGAATTGTCCATACAAGCATTGCATAGAATTGAAATTGTCTTTGTCCTATTGGTCTAGATACGTTATACATAGTGACACCATTCCATAACTTTAGTAACTCGTCAATAAGAGGCTCAATATATACATTCATATCTTTAACTTGGTACTTACCTAGCTGAATGAACATAAACATTACATAATTATTATAACCATTTTACTGCAATATATATAAATTCATGTACATGAATATTAAATGAAAAAACATATAAGTCATTATGCAACAAATAAGACAAATGAGATGCTACTACGTTAAAGAAAATTGATGTAAACAAATACTTGGAACAATAATTGCCAACATTATGTGCTCCCTCTTTATTGACATCCATGGAGGAATGTTATTGTTGATAACAAAAATAGGCCACACCGAGTAAATAGATCTTAGCTCTCGAAATGGATTGACACCGTCCGCTGCCAATGAAAGCCTAAGATTACGAGGTTCTTCTTTAAAGTGTGGCCATTTTTCCTCCATGTCCCTAAATGCAGAACCATCCGTAGGCATTCGAAGAATCTCATCTCCACTTCTATTACATGCATGGTAATCCATAAATTGCGCTAAGCTTTCGCACCTAAATAATTGTTGCATACGTGGAATAATGGGAATATAACGAAGAACCTTGCGAGGCACCTTTTTTGTTAGTTGATCTATTCGATATCTACTGATATGACATTTTGGGCATTCTGTTGCAAATTCATGTTGTTTATGATATATAATATGATTATTGGGACATGCATCTATTGCTTGATACTCTATTCCAATATCTTTCATAATGCCAGATAAATCTCGGTATGAGCGAGGTAAAATATTTGATGGTGGTAACAAAAATTCACCAATCAATCTACAATAAAAAATAATTTCTTAACATAAAGAATATTAAAGGTACATACTTCATCCTTTATTTACTAGCGATGAACTAACAACAATTAAAATATACGAAAAAAGATGACATATATGACATACCTTAACATCCGTGAGATTGCTATGTTGGATAAAACATTCATAACCTTCAAGTTCACCAGCAACAATACAACAGAGAGAAGAGTTGTTTGGGAGCCTTCATAAAGGGGCTCATATGCCTTCTCAAGTACAGGTAAATCATGAACATCATCAAAGTCATCTCGATCAACATGATCAGATGTACCACTACATGTGTCATGGATCAATGTATTTGTACCATCATCTTCAATTGTGTTTTCTGGTGCATGATCATTTGCTTCCATAGGATCATTAACTTCATCTTCGATATTCACAGCTCCATGTTCCTCGGCTTGCAAAACCACATTCTTCGGGCCATGATAATTCATATCGTGTGCCCTAGGGTGCCCCACCTTTATAATAATGACAGACACAAATAAACCATGATCATGATCAAGTGATTATATATATATATATATATCAAATCTTAAAACAATATAAAAATTTACAAATTCAATCAATATAAACACATATAATGAACAACTTACCAATGGATGATAATCATGCCCCCCTTCAACGTGACCATGCTGCCTACAATGTTTCTCAGCTGTTGTGATTAAAAGTCTTCTCATCTTTAAGCCCTTCCAATTATTACAAGGACAATAACATTTCCCATCACCCTTTCTTTTCAATATAGCCCACAATCTAGCAACTGTCTCTTCATTTTGTTCTGGACTAATATTATCTGACATGATTTTTCTTTACCAAGCTTGAATATTTAGATCTTAAAAAAATATCAAACTCACACTCCAATCATTTTTAATCATACACAGGTAACAAAATATAATAATTATGATATTTTACACCAAAAAAATTCGACATGCAACCACCCCTGCAAAAGAGAAGATAATATGAAATTAATGACCCCAAAAAACACTTTCAAATGCTAATTCCAAAAATTATTAAATTCTAATTTTACTATGATTTCCAACTGTTAGAATCCTAAAATCAGAATATTGAACTTGCACAACAAAATCTGGAAATGAAATTCTCAAAATGCAGGTAATAGGCCTCAACAATTAAGGCCTACTCAAGACTTTGTGAAGTCACTGCAAGGTTTCCAGGCCTTACCTGATGATTTCAGTAGGAGGATTAAAGAGTTGGTAAAGAGTTTTGATGACTAGAGTGACACATCTTTACCAGATATTGTAGATGCCCAAGGAAATGTTAGATCACTGCAGCAATGACAGGACAGGGTAGATGAAATCATCAATGCACAAATTAAATTGATTTGTGATGACTCAAATTATGACATGCTGATGAGTAGTATGGATAAAATCATTAACACTAGCACATTTTTGGAATCTTTTGAAAGGGAGGTGAATCAAGTAGCAGTAAAGTATATACCTTATAGTGCCAAGGTAAATTAGGTGGTAAATTTTAATCGACCAACAGATGAGGAATATCAAGGATGGGTAGAAAAGTACTTAACTGAACAAGAATATGATAGAGTCTACAACCGAAGTTAACAACTTAGTGGTTATGGTTATAACAAATTTTGGCTATGTCATGGTGGCAGTTTTGGTACAAGTTTTCAAAGTTTGGCAAATGCAACAGTTATTCTCCAGTGGATGGGATGAACAAGAAGATTCTCCAAAGACTCAGCTATTGTAACTAGTTTTTGAAATGTCATAAGGTGGTCCAAGTGACTAGTGACATGTGTATTTCTAGTTTGATGCTTGTTGCTCCTTAATTTTCCCTATAAGAAGGATTTCAGGACCAGAAATACGAGTTAGCAAGTCAGATATCTTTAGGTCAAGTCTAACTGAAGTTGCAGAGTGAATTTGTAAAGAGCCTAATATTATAGTGAAGATACTATTCTTAGGTTTGGTGTCATTCTGTTGTAGGTTTTAGTTTCATGGGTACTTAATTTTCAAGACAGTACTAGTATCTGAATGAAAATTACTCATTTCAAGGTCATGTATCTCCATTGTATGAATATATTATTATCTTGAATAAAATGATCAAGGGTTATTCTGTTCATCTCATTGTTATGGTGTGTGTAATTCTCATTTTGGCTTTAATTCAAGGAATTAATTAAAATGCTTGAGTGAGGTTATAGGTGACTATGTTCATATAAGGATTTGATAAGTAGTATTGGGCTAGAATATAGATTGATGGTATTGTAAGGCAGTATTATCTAAGATTTTATACGCTATGTGTCTAGAAGATAAACTTGGTTACAGTTAAAAACAATCAACACCTTTGATATTATCTAGATATGGATCCCAAATTTATTGCAAATTGATCATTAGGGTTAAAATTGAAACCTTGCAAATATAATCTTTGTCCAAATCCATCAAGAATTTTCCATTAGTTATAAACAATTTCTCTTATAAAGAATTTGTGAATCCAAGTATAAAATCTGGAAATGAAATTCTAAAAATGCACAAGACTAAAAATGAAATCTGATGAGATGTTGCTTTAAAATATGATTTTCAAACTTGGAAGTACAAATCTGACTTCACAAATGAATTCTAGAAAAAGACAATGACTACCCTCAATCTGGCGATATCTTCTTGAGTTTCTTCTAATTTTCCCCAAGAAAACTGTCGAGCAAAACATTGTCGCAATAAATAGTCGAGCTCATTTCAATTTATGCCCGCCACAATTTAACTTTGCAGGGCCATCGCAATTTCGGTGAAAGATCTTCGTTGAAACATAGACAAAACAACGGTTCGTCAAAATTCCGACGAACGTCGGGGTAAAAATTAAAAAAAAAATGAAAATTCACACAAGTGTCTAATGATACATCTGATTATATAGCTTTCATCGGAAGGTTTCCTTGGAAATTGGGGTCAAATGAGTTAGTGATTTTAGTCCATCAGAAGGTTCATAGCACAAGTATCAGATAAAATCCACCCTTTTTCACATCTTCTCCATAAAGGAATAACCTACAGGTGGGATGAGAAGTGTGATCAATCTTTCTAGTAGATCAAATACTATCTATTGAAACCTCCAATACTCATGTCGTCGATATCAAACAAACCATTGATCTTATATATCTCAACAACATTAGTAGCACTAGGTGCTCTTTTAGCACAACATGATGAAAAAGGAAAGGAAAGGGCTATCTATTACATCAAAAGGACCTTGGTAGGCTATGAAATGAACTATTCACCCAGTGAGAAAGCATGCCTAGCAATATGTTTTGCCGCATAAAAATTTAGACACTACATGTTGTCACATCAAATTAAGCTTATTGCAAAAATTGATCTATTAAAATACTTGTTATCAAAAGCAACTCTCACTGAGTGATTGGCTAAATGGGTGACGATCTTAACTGAATTTGACATAGAGTATGTGGAGTGCAAGGAAATAAAAGGACAAGTAATCATAGGCCAACCAGCAGACATACCTATCTATACAGAGAACCCCTTGATATTTGAATTCCCTAATGAATCGGTGTTCCTTATCAATCTAACCAATCAGTGGAAGATGTAATTTGATGGATCATTCACCCAACATAGAGATCAGGAGTGGACATTCTCTTAATCACCCCTCAAGGTGATTTTTTTCCAAAGTCATACAGGCTATCATTTCTGATTACTAACAACATTGTTGAGTACGAAGCCCTAATCATAGGTCTAAGGATAGAAGTTAAGTGGTAGATACAAGAGATGAAAGTCTATGAAGACTCACAAATGGTTATCAACCAAGTCAATGACAACTACCAAACTAAGGGTGACAAGCTTACTCCTTTATAAGAAGATGGTAGAAAGTTTCAAAGATATTTTCATAGAAATAACTTTTGAGAAAATTCCTCACCTGAATAATAGAGCAACATACACTGTGGAAACAATCAGATCATTGTTAGACATGTGAAACAACGTCCTCCAATGCAAATTCTTTGTAGAACAACTTCTCGTACCGAATTTCAAAATCCCTAAATCTGAATTTGTGTGTGTCATTGTTGGTCCTGAATCCCCATGTTACCATGAAATATTCATCTACCTAAGCAGAGGAACTCTCCCATCCAATATCACCTCCAACCTTAAAAAGACCTTTGTCAAAAATGCATCTTGATTCGTGATCCTAGGTGATACCCTTTATTGCCGAAGCATCGAAGGGACATTATTATGATGTCTTAACCAAGAGGAAGCCTTAACTACTTTAACAAAAGTACCTAATGGAATATGTGGTTCCCAGACTAGTAGTATGACTTTAGCTAAGAAACTGTTGAGGATGGGATACTACTAGACAACCGTGGAAAGAGAAGCTCATCGATATGTGTAGAAATGCGTCCAATGTCAACAACATGGAGACCTAATTCATGCTCCATCTCAATAGTTACAACCAATGATCACACCCTGGCCTTTCTCGTAGTGGGGACTTGACCTTATAGGAAAAATCACTCCAACCTCATCCAATGGCCACAAGTTTATCATAAAAACCACTGAGTACTTTACCAAATCAGTTGAAGCCATCCCTATGACTTACATAATAGGGAAGAAAATTGCCAATTTTATCTTGAATTACCTAATCTACTATTATGGTGTTTCATTAACCCTTATCTCAAGCAATGGAACACCCTTCAAAAATAAGGATGTGAAAGAGCTATGTCAAAGATTCAACATCCAACATCGATTATCTATCCCATATTACCTCCAAGACAATGGCCAAACTGAGGCTACAAACAAAACTATTCTAAAAATCCTAAAGAAAACAATCAATGAAGTTGGTTGTGACTAGAATCTACAGTTAAATCCTACTCTTTGGGCCTATCAATCCAGTATCTGTATGCCAATAGGTGTAACCCCTTTCTCCTTGGTCTATGGATCAGAAGCCATTTTTCCTATTGAGGTTGAGCTCCCATCACTGTAAGTGTCATTGCATAACCTGATCATTGATGAAGAATATCAAGTATCTCAGCTGAATGAGCTAGAATTATTAGACGAGCTTCGTCTTGACACCGTCAATCATTTGCAAGTATATCAAAACAGACTGAAATATAGCTATACAAATAAGATCAAATTTTGGTCTTTCTAGGTAGGGGACCTTGTCTTATAACATAATTAGAAGAATATTCCAGATTAGGATAGTAAAGGAAAGTTTGAGCCTAACTGGTTGGGTCCCTGTTGGAGCTTTCACAATTTTCCTTGCTTACTCATTCTGGTCTTGGGGTTTGGGGTTTTGAGCCAAATGTGGTCTTGGGTTTTTTGATTGCATTGAGTATTCTAATTTTGTGTTGATTGGTTATCCCGGTTGCTGATTTTATTAGTTTCCTTTTGAGCCATCGAGATACATTCACTGTTGGCCTCGAGACCTTGTGATCGCCGGTCACTTTTATTTTCCCCCACGCCTGATTTTAATGTTTGATTATAAATGAATTAAGATTAAGTCATCGACCCTTGAGGGTGTCATCCTACCAGCCTAGTCAGTCCCCCTTTTTAGTTAACATTTACCACATGTGCAAGATTTTTAGCCTTTAGATGAATATGAAATAATCAAATCCAGATTATTTTGGGCTGACCTCGCGAGGTTTTCACAAAATGGACAAGTGGTGTGTGAAATATTGATGCATGGATGTTGATTCCAAGAGAGGGCCCACCTACTCTATCCCATCCCAACGCCTAGAACCTGAGGATCAACGATATCGATCAGAGCATGGGGAATGATCACCGCCATTCCCTGCCATATCGTGCACACTTTATGGATCGTGATATCACAAGAAGCTACCATGTACACTTTGCAACTGTAGATGAGTGGATCCCACAAGTAGATGGAGAAGACCCACACAAAGCTAATACTAAAGGAGATAGGACAAGATCAACGGTTTAGAAGTAAAGATGAAGATTCAACTCGATCCCCACTCTTGCTTGTTGGTTCACACCCCCAAAGTTCTCACTAGTTAAAACCTGCGAGATGTGCAATATAGCGCCACATGAAAAGTAGCCGGAGCCCAAGAGGACAAAAATAAGAGTAGTCAAAAGAAAGTCCCGACGGGATGCCACGTGGAAAGCTCTCGGGAAGTTGCTAGCGACAAAATTAATGTATTAATTATTATTACCACCTTTTAGTTTCATTTTTATGTAATCTCCTACATTATTATTAAGCAACACATCTATTGATCTGAGGTTGGCAGCCTCTGTTGAGAATGCGAAAGGACACAAATCAAAAGGCGCGGGTGATTTTCCAGGGAAAGATATAAAAGGAGATAGATTGAGAATAGAGGGATATAAAGGAATTTTCAGAATGTTGTACACAGTGAAGACCATGATGCATGTATGAATATGGAATAATTAAATGAAGATATTTGATTTTGCAGCCTAATTATGGTATCAACTGTTTGTTTAAATTATTCAATTGTTTGGTTGTTTTCATTTTAAAACTTCTCTATTATTCAAACTGATATATCAAGTATATGTTCAGTTTGTCAATGCATATTTGTTGTATTCATGTGATGAGATTACTTGGTTCTTTCAAGTAAATATTAAATCCTTATAGTCATTCACGGTAATTTAGAAGTGTTAATTGGATCAATAAGAAGAACCATATAATTAGGGTTGACAATCTGTCTCAAGTAGATTGTCAACTATTTACTTGCATGTTTATATAAGTTATAAACCCATGTCAATGTGCCAAACAGTTTGAGTTATTTCCATTCTAGGTCGCATTTTCTAGGTCTTCATTGGACTTCGGTTTACCCATCAAGGCACTGGTCTCACCCATTTTTATTTTATTTAGTTTCATCAATTTTTTTTTCAAAATTCCTCATCTGTTAATTGAACATATTGAATTGCACTTTGATATTTCTTATACAATTTATACCAAATTAGGATCACATCTCTCCACTGTCAAATTGCCATTATGGATAGATTGATCAAATAGGAAACATAGTTCAAATCTGTACCATTTACATAGGTACACCCGCCTAGGTTTAGTAGAGCCTAAAGAGTAGAAGGTTCAAACAAATTGATTGGCCTTGTACGTTAGACAAAAAAATGTCAAGAGCTTGGCAACCTCTTGTGTTTCAAACCTAGATTTTTGAGACCTAATAGTTTGGCGACTCCGCTGGGGACTTAGTAAAAAAATTTAGGTCTATCCATTTATAGAGTCAACACAGTTTCAAAATTGGTCTTTAACCGAAGGGGATTGTGCTGCGGTAAATCGAGAATAGTATCATAATCCATTTCATTTTCCTACTTTTGGGAAAATTAGGTGGCGACTCTGTTTAAAATTGATAGATAATGCATAGACATTGTGGAACAAGTTATACTTTTACAATTTTATTGTCAAGATGTTAGAAGAAGTAAGAAAGCAACAATCAATAAGAGAGTTGAAAGAATTGAAACAACAAACACTACAATGGAAACAAAAAATACTTCAATTGAACCAACAACTGATGCAATTGGGAGTCAAATGTGTTCCAAATGCATCACAAAATAGGCCATTCTATGATAAGAATGAATATGTAAATGGAAGCAGACATTGGAAACCACAAGTGCCACATAATATAACTGAGAATTTTGGCAATGAAGGTAATGCATATCATTCACAGTAGGACACTTATGCACCACAATCATCATTAAAACAAATAAATTCTTATCATGTCCCTCCTATTTAGAGGTTAGTAAGCTATCAAGATCATGAATATAATTAGTATGGTGGGCATTATCAATATCACACTTCATATCAAAACCTGCAACAAGGTGTATATCAGAATCAACAATCTATGAAGAAAAATGATGAATGTTTACATATTCAAGAGAGAAACAAAAGTCTTTTAGACACCTTTCTTGACATAAGGAGACATAAAGGAGAATTTGGGTGCTATTTGTTCAGCAGAATGGCAGATATTTATATGCAAATACCTATTAGTTCCCTACCTAATAAGTCTGAATTACACTTCATTGAGAAGTTCATGAGGGTATATGAGCCCAACTCCATTCATTGGCTAGAGTCATTGAAGCCAGTTACTCTAGACCAAATGAATAAGTTGATTGGTATCATAGACAAGAAAAGGCATAAAAATGGTGAAATCACTGATGATTGTGAAGAAAATGATCAAGCAATATAGCTAGAAGATGAAACATGCTCAAATGAAGGTGAGAGTACATCAACATGTAAAGAGAGTAACTATGATGATCCTGAAAAATTGCTATGTTGATGAATTGGAAGTTGAAATAGAAAGGGATTTGATATCATGCCACAATGAAGAAGAGTTTGAAGACAATCATGTGAATCTTGATTTACAACAAGGAGACATTTTCAGCTCTTGTGGAGATAAAGATGATAGAGAAATAGTATAAGATATGGAAGCAGAGACATGTTCACTCAACAGTGAGGAAATTTCAGATTTGCTAACTCTTGAATACCGGAGATGTGCACAGAAGGATGATTCTCAAGTTTTGTGTCCAACCTATGTTTTCTTTGATAGTGAAATTACTTTGTGGAATGATTCATATGAATCCATGTGCATCTATCAAAGTGATGGAGAAAACTTTGAAACTGATCAAGAATCTATATCTATTCAAGAAGAGGTATGTGATTTAGAAGTTTTGGGCTCATGTAGAGAAGACATTTATTTGTATGCCATGGATTATATGAATCCAACATTGATTAGTTTAGATAGGCATGTTAATGAAAATATGAATCATAACTTGGTGTCATCTCCAAATGGTGATATGGAAGAGATGCAAAATGTTTCAGATTTGTTTGTTTCAAATAGTGTTGATATGACAGAGTTTTCAGATTTGTGTGAGAAGCATTCAAATGTTGAGATGAGTGACATAGATGATCATGATTGTTTCTCCTCCCATGCATATGAAGGTTGTATTTCTTGATTACATAAATGGCCTCATAATGATTGCAAATTTCTTGTGCAAGTCAATCTCAGCTATATGATGAACAATACATGTTTTCAGTTTTCAAACCAGCAAGGATATCATTTCATGATGCATGACCCAGATTAGAATGGTGGAAGAGGATGCAAGTATCTTTATGAAAGAAAGAATGGAAAGGAAGATGACATGAATTCTTTCAAGGGGAGTTCACTAAGCTCAAATCATAATAAAATTTATGATAGAGGAAAGTATAGGCCTTTATTTTTAGTGGCCTTGTGCCATTAGTTGTGGTGTAAAATTTTCAAAACCATATCAGTTCATGACATAAAATTTGAGGAGAATGACCTGGTGCTAATGTGGAATGCTCGATGTCAGGAGAAAGGAAAATATGGAGATTTTGAAGTCCTTTGGTTGGGTCCTTTTGTGATCATTGGAAAAGGAGGGAATGATTCTTATTATTTGTAGAATATGTCTGGAGAGGAGCAGGAATTGCAAGTACATGCGCAGTTCTTGAAGAATTTCTTCTCTTAAGGAGTACCAGAGGATTAAGGATTTCCAATGCATGGATGATTCTTAAAAAACCTCTTAAAACATTCTTTTCCATGCATAGTAGTCTAGGAATTGAAAAGGGGGCTGGGACTTGCTAGTACATGGACAATCCTAGAATTCCCTCATCAAAAACAAAATTTTCTTTCCATGTACAGTAGTATAGGATCATTTGCAGCTCCTCCATCTTCTACCTCCTTTCATTTTTCACATCCTTGATGTCTTGATTTGTTCTCCCAGAGATCTGGATTCTTGCTATGCCCATGGGGGGCATACATCCCCAGTTGGAGCCATTGTTGGAGCTTTCCTAGTTTTCCCTGCTTACTCATTTTGGTCTTGGGGTTTTGGGTTTTGAGCCAAATGTGGTCTTGGGTTTTTTGATTGCATTGAGTATTCTAATTTTGCATTGATTGGTTATCCCAGTTGTCGGTTTTATTAGTTGCCTTTTGAGCCATCGAGATACATTCACTACCGGCCTCGAGACCTTATGATCATCGGTCACTTTAATTTTCCCTCACTCCTAACTTTAATGTTTGATTGTAAATGACTTAAGCTTAAGTCAATGACCCTTGAGGGTGTCATCCTATTGGCCTAGTCAGTCCCCCTTTTTTATTAACATTTACTACATGTGCAAGATTTTTAGCCATTGGATGAATATGAAATAATCAAATCCAAATCATTTTGGGCTGACCTCGCGAGGTTTTCACAAAATAGCCGAGTGGTGTGTGGAATACTGATGCATGGATGTCGATGCTGAGAGAGGGCCCACCTACTCTATCCCACCCCAGTGCCTAGAGCTTGAGGATCAACGGTACCGATCAGAGCATGGGGAATGATCACCACCATTCCCTACCATATCGTGAACATAAGATGAACACTCTTTATGGATCACGATATCATGAGAAGCTTCAATGTACGCTCTGCAGCTGTAGACAATTGGAGCCCACAATTACATGGAGAAGCCCCACACAAAACTAATACTAAAGGAGATAGGACATGATCAATGAATCAAAAGTAAAGATGAAGATTCAAATCGATCCCCACTCTTGCTCATTGGTTTGCACCCCCAAAGTGCTCACCAGTTAAAAACTATGAGATGTATGATATAGCACCATGTGACAAGCGATCAGAGCCCAAAAAGATAGAAAGAAGAGAAGTTGAAATAAATTCCTGACAAGACACCATGTGGAAAGCTCTCGGGAAGTTGCTAGTGGAAAAGATTAATGTATTATTATTGTTACCACCTTTTAGTTACATTTTTATGTAATATCCTGCATTGTTATAAAGCAACGTGACTATTGATCCGAGGTTGGTGGCCTCTTATGAGAATGTGAAAGGACACATATCAAAAGGCACGGGTGATTTTTTCAGGGAAAGATATAAAAAGAGGAGATAGATTGAGAATAGAGGGATATAGAGGAATTTTTAGAATGTTGTACACAGTGAAGACCATGATGCATGTATGAATATGGAATAATTCAATGAAGATATTTGATTTTGCAGCCTAATTATGGCATCAACTATTTGTTGAAATTATTCAATTGTTTGGTTGTCTCCATTTTAATACTTCTCTATTATTCAAACTGATATATCAAGTATATGTTTAATTTTTCAATGAACATTTGTTGTATTCATGTGATGATATTACTTGGTTCTTTCAAGTAAAGTTTAAATCCTTATAGTCATTCATGGTAATTTAGAAGTGTTAATTGGATCAATAAGAAGAGACATATAATTAGGGTTGTCAATCTGTCTCAAGTAGAGTTTGTCAAATATTTAATTGCATGTTTATACAAGTTATAAACCCATTCCAATGTGCCAAACAGTTTGAGTTATTGCCATTATAGGTCACATTTTCTAGGTCTTCTTGGACTCTGTTTTACCCAACAAGGAACTGGTCTCACCCATTTTTATTTTATTTAGTTTCATCAAACATTTTTTTAGAATTCCGCATTTTTTAAGTGAACATATTGAATTGCACTTTGATATTGCTTATACAATTTATACCAAATTAGGATCAGATCTCTCCACTATCAAATTTCCATTGTAGATAGATTGATCAAACAGGAAACATAGTTCAAATCTGCACCACTTACATAGGTACACCCGCCTAGGTTTAGTAGAGCCTAAAGAGTAGAAGGTTCAAACACATTGATTGTCCTTGTATGTTAGCCAAAAACATGTCAAGAGCTTGGCAACCTCTCGTGGTTCAAACCTACGTTTTGAGACCTAACAGTCCCTTAATCATCACCATAAACTATGGATCAAGAGCATATCAACTGTCAGCACTTGAAGGCGAACCCTTGCAAGAAATTATTAACAACTTGCATCTTAAAAAAATTGTATGCCTAGTCTTGAAGGGTGTAAATATGAAAATTCAAAAATCCAAAAAATTATTAAAATCCAAAAAAAAAAAAAAGATTGAAAAAGAAAAAAAAATCGTCCTCTAGTGAAAACTACTTTGGGAGTGCTTTGGGCAAGTACCTTGGTGATGACCTAACAAACATGTGCCTCACATAAATAAAGAACCTTCATCTATTCTCTAGCTATTTATCCTATCATTTTGGCCACACATCCATCTAATGCAATATTTATCCTATTCATTCCATCACCCATCCACGTCCTTATCATAGCCTGATGTTGTGAAGTATCGCATCCCCTTATTGCTACTTGGCATATTATTAAGGTCAGTTTATCCTGCCTATATCGAGGTATTCTATTACATCATGTTGGGGGCAATTCATTTTGGATCATATCGAGTTCTTGTATATCTTACAATCATTGTAAATCTCATCGAAAATCCCAAAAAGATTCAGTAAACGTTGATCAAAAAGTCCAAAAAAACATTTGCAAAATTTTTTATAGCTAAAATCCAAAAACATTCAAAAAGTTGTAAATTCAAAATCCAAAACATCCAAAACACATCAAAATCCCTAAAGAGGTCAAAACATCGAAAATCCAAAAAAACAAGTGGTACCATGTTGTCGAACTACGGGTCTTTGAGCTTGAACATAGGAAAGTCCATCATTGATGTGCCCCCGAGACACCCTAGGTCAGTCCTTTAGGAGTCCATCATAATAAAATAACATTCCATCAACTATTCATCTTCATCTTTCAATAAGTCAAGTTAGTTGAACTACGTGGTCTCTACATGTGTAACATAGGCTTGGCTTATCTTTGATCAGCCCTTGAGGCCCCTAGGATAGGTCTTTTAGGTTAGGTTCTTGGTTGAAATTTAGAAAATCCCTAAACATTCAAATATTAAAAAAATCTTAAACATTTGCAAAAACTCAAAAAACCCTAAACATCCAAATGTCAAAAAAATCCCAAAAAAAATAGAAACATTGAAGAAAACCCTAAAAATCCTCAAATTATCGAAAACCGAGAACATTCATAAAATTTCAAAAAGACTAAAAACAACCTCAAAATATTTTCAAAACTACCAAAAACATTGAAATATTTAGAAAAACCCAAAACCATCCATCCCATTTTACTTTCATCTGCAATAAATCTTCATCCATAATAAATTGATCATCACCTTCAACCTTTGGCAAAACAAATAGAAAGTAGGTATAGCGAGTCATAAAGTGAGAACTTAAGTGTCATAATCTAAAGTCTAGATCATAGGTAAATGTGCAAGTGGAGTTTGTATCAACAACTTATCATAAATCTCATCACCATCCTAACATCAAACAACCCCCTGATCAACATGTCCTAGGATGTATCCTTCTTGTGATGGATGTCAGTATCAAAAATCACCTTAGCTAAATTAATCTTGCAAGAGATATAGATAAAACTGACTGTTTTTCTTTGATATTTTCTTATGATTTATCTTAATGACTCATTCCGAGGACCACTTGATGATGTCTATCAAAATTATTTAGAGAGAAAGGAATGGGGCATCGATCATTATCTTTTGTTTGTTGTGCTTGTGGGTATTCTTGTAAAATAATCTTGGCACATACTTGCTTAGTTGTGTGTAGGAAGGTTATTCAGAGTATGTTGTTGACTATTGTGTATGGTTTGGTCCAATATATTCTAAGCTTCTGACTTAAATTTCAATGAGGTTTTCATATGTTAAGTTTGAACAAGAACTATCCTATCTGTTGCAGATTGAAAGTCCATTATACTAGATACAAATCCATCCTAGTTATTAATACCTTCATGCGTCATGTCTATGTGTTATATCAAACAATAAGGAACGACAGAAAATCCTAATCCCAAGATTTGAGAAAATCATCATCATGCATTCATTATCACCATGTCTCCATCTTGCATCCATAATTCATCAGCATGCATACATCTCATATCATAAACATCTCATGAAACATACATCTTGCATCATCATTATCATTTAAGTAATGAGGAATAATATAGATTTGTTATTCTAAGCATCTTAAATCATTGCACACATATCATTAACATACATGGAATTATCATAAGCATGAACATTTTCATCCATCCATCCATCCATATGCATACATCAACAACTCATCATAAAATTACATAAGAAAATACACAAAATAAGTGCATCCATCCATATCATTACATCATATGCATCCATATCATCAAACACATGAAATAAAATGAACACATCATATCGAATATGAATCCTTATCATATCATACATATATCAGAAAAATGACTATCATGGTACAATATCTGAGTTAGTGTATGTATACCAATCATAAATACAATATCCACGAGGCTGTGAAAAATGAGCCCATGAATGTATATCTGTATAAGAGAATCGGGAAATAAATAAAAAAAGTGTCTATACAATAAAGCT
Organism: Sequoiadendron giganteum; assembly: GCA_007115665.2. Lineage (NCBI taxonomy): Eukaryota > Viridiplantae > Streptophyta > Pinopsida > Cupressales > Cupressaceae > Sequoiadendron > Sequoiadendron giganteum. Next base: position 353,260,172 of record CM021102.1, read on the forward strand.
ATCCCTAATGGCTTCTCCTCTCTCTAGGTTGTCTCTATGGATGATCCTCATCCCTAGGATCTGCCTTGGTCTTGTTTCTCTCAAGTGTGAATGCATGAATGAATTGAAAGTGACCTCTCTTAGCTTATTTATACATCAAAATTAGGGTTTTTTTTCCCTAATTTAACCATAAGGCTAGGGTTTATCATAACTTTCACCAATTTTTCCAATCTGAAGCTTATTTTGCATCATTTTTTTCATTTTTGGCATGTTTCTTGCATCTCAGAGTCTTTCTGAGTCCCCGGGGTAGCTTTTCACCTTTATCGAGAAATCAACCAAAAACTCAAAATTTTTGCCCGATTTCTTGAGGGGATAGGGAATCAACTTAATCCTTTCACTGGGGCATTTTAAAAATCTGATTATTTTTATTTTCTTCATTTAAGCAACAAATTTTAATCTGAAGGGCATCAGTCTTTGAACCAAAGTAGTAGGTACCTCGCTTCGAAGAGGGGAAAAATGTAGACACAAAAAAATGTCCTGAATGATATCATACACTCGAATCAGGTATACTAACATCATTTCCTCCTAAAACCCATCCTCTTTTTGCTTAATTAATTAAATTAGCCTAGCTATTTAATTAATTGCATCATTTGCATATATTAACCTAATCAATTTAATCAGGTTAATTCATCTCCTTTCACGCTAACATTTCATCTCACTAAATTAAATAAATCAAAATATTTAATTTAATTCCCTAAGTCTTCTTATTTAATTAAATAACCTAAGTTATTTAATTAAATTCCATTTCACCTTTCCCCATTCATTAAATCATTTAATTTAATGAATATCACTTTATTCTTCTAATCCCCTAATTCCATGATTAATATTGTTTAATTATCAATTAATCTAATTTCCCCCCACTTGGAAGGGAATATTCCCATGGAATATTACCTCCCCTTTTGCACAACTAAAATTTGTTTTAATTAGCAAAATATATTGTTTTTTCCTCACCCATGAGAATATTCTCTCCCCTCCAATCATTTGAAAAAGGGAATATTCTCACTTAGCTTCATGTGCAAGTTACCTTGTAACTTCTTATGCAAGTTAAATTTTGACCTCTTGTACATGTGAAAAGTGTGCTTGTTTGGAAGGAATGAGAACCCTTGATTAAATCTCATCTTGCATTCTCACCCGTTGATGAGAATCTATGATCCATGCCTCAAAATTCCTTCATCCTTGACCATTGATTAGCCTTTTTGATCTCAACCCTCCATTTCTCACTTGCTTTCCTATAAATAGGTCGCTATTTGGAGATAAATGGATCAATATCTCAACATCAAACTTATGTTTTTGAAATCACTCAAACTCACACTCATACTTTGCATAAGTTTAACATATTTTAGTTTAAATTAGTTGCATAATAGCTTAGCTTCCATTAATGGCTTCCATAATGCATTCATTTAGCTAGTTAGAGAACTAGGGTTTTGAATCTTTTTAGTTTAAATCTCATTTAGATTAGCTTAGAAATTATATATTTGTATCATTTTAGCATAAATCATGTTAGATTAGCTTTTGCATCATACTCATTTTAGCAGAAATCATGTTTTTATTCACATCTCACAACCGTTTCATCAATTCTCTTCAATAGAATCGATTGAAGCAAGCTCACTGATCTATGGGATAGGGAAAGGGTCCACATTTCAGATCAACGCAACACCAATCTCAAAACAAGATAAGTTTTAGATGGATTAGAGTATACATTTTAACACTTTCTTAGTTTAGAATGCTTTATTTTAATGAATGTCTAGTTAACTTCAATTTGAATGATCTTGTTTAAGATTGAGTATTAGTGGCTTTGTTATGCTTCGATTCTTCATGGCAAGCGTAATCAGCCCATACTAATATCCTCAGACATAGTAGCACCATGAATGGAAATGAGCAAGACACATAAAGCTAAAAATTCCACATAGGGATGAGCAACATGATAGGATGAAGATCATTATCAATTAGAGGAATTAGGTGCATCAACACAAGTTAGAGCACCACTATCCTTAAGATGTTGTACTTTATTACCCAAGGCCTTAAATTCATTGGTAGAATGACCATGCACTCGATGGTATTCACAAAATGAATATTTGTTGTAGAATTTATTTCATGTTCTTGGAGAAAGGGTAATCAGGCGGGCTTTGAGAAGCCTCAACAAGATATTATATTGGTCAATAGTAGGGGTCATTTCTTTCTTTTGTGAAGAAAATATTGCTTCCTTATCAAAATATGTCATACATAGAGTAGATGATAAAGCATTAGATGAAGATGGAGATGAACACTAGAAACCTAGACCCTGCTTGGAAAAGTACGGTATATAATTCACTTGATTTCTATCATTTTATTCCATTTTGTCACTATGCCCATGTTTAGAAAGAATTTTTTATCCAATGCCATAACATGCTTCCAAATTAGATGAAGAGAATTTATCTAGGTTGACCTCATCATGAGGATGAAAATACTTTTTAAGTTTTTAAAATTTATGCATATTCCTCTCATGAGGGATGGGATTTGAAAAATCCCCCATCACCACCATGGGGTGATGTTGATGTAGAACCAAGTTGAGTAAATGAAACACAAGAATTTTTGGGTTTAGATTGTGAGATTTTGTACTCTCCCATAAAGGAGGGTGTAAAATTTGATGCCCCCAATCAACCTCAAAACATGTGTTTGAAGATGAATCATATGTATTGGACTCTTTGGACTTTGAGGGTGAGATTTGAGACTCCCCTTTGAAAGAAGGTATAAAATCTAAAAGCCCCTAATTATCATCTAAGAGTTTTGTTGTAGGTTAAATACAATTAGGATTACCATCAACTTGAATAGGTTCTACCTTTAAAGTTAGAATCAAAGTATTAAGAGAGTTGGAAGTGTCATGATCATGTTGAACTTTATAAATTTATTCATGTTCTTCAACTGTGTATATCTTGTAACTATTATATGTATACTTCATCTCACAGTGAAGAGTAGATGTGAATCCCTTCATGACATGAATCCATGGTCTACCTAGGAGAAGGTTGTATGAAAGAGTTCTTGACATGATATGGACAAGAGTAGGAAAAACCATAGGTCCAAACTTAATGGGTAATGTGATCATTCCTAATGGTTGCTTATTAATATTGTAAAAGCCACAAATATTAACATCATTAGGTTGTATAAGCTTCTTTTCCACACCAATCTTATCTAAGAGATCAATTCTACAAAAATTAAGACCCACTCCATTGTCTATGAGAGTATTCCTAACTGTAGTTTCATTAATAATCACATTTATCATTAAGGCCTCATGTTTATTTTGGATCTCAAGCGAGGGTAATTCATGTTGAGGGAATGTAACATCAAAATTTGTTACTTCCATGAAATTAAATGAGGTTACTACATCATTCAATATAAAAAAAGATGGGACATCAACCTTTTACAAAACCTCTTGGAATATCCTATTGTATGTAGGTGATGTTTGAATCAAATCCCAAGGGGAGATTTTTTTTGGAGTACGACAAAGTTGCTCAACAAGATGATACTCGTTATCACTATGTTGAGGAATGTTATATGTGAGAATTTGTGTGATAACCTAGTTTCTGCGACACATTCTTACTACTGAGTTGCCTTGCAACATGTAAGATAACACCTAGAGGTTTAGGAGGCCTTATAAAGGGAGGTTGTTTAGGAGGTTCACTAGCTAAAGGAGATCTAGTTTTGACCTGTGTGTTCATAACCTCACTTGAGTTACTTACTTATTAATGAACTTCTATTGAGGAGGGACCTAATTTAAACCTAGAATCTTCATCTATGCCATTCATCTTATTGTTTGTTGAAAGAAATATATCAATGATTTCATCTTCCTATGCCACAATATATTTTTGAGTAAGAGGGGTATTGGGAGAGGAAAAAAATAATCTTATGACACTCAATTATTGGATCCTCTAACACCATGGTACCTTATTCAAAAGTGGTTGTGGTGTTGGGAGAAGAACAACTATGACTTTCATGATTGTCCATGATTACATCCTCTTGCACCAAAGTTTTCTCACAAGTAGGGAAGATGTTGGGAGGTGAATGAAGATTTTGAAAATTGATATTAAGAAATGTGTCAATGATTTCATTTTCTTGTGTTAAGATACTCTCAAAATTAAGAGGGATGGTATGCGAATCACTACCATGATCATCATGTTTATGAATGATTACATTTGTTGTAATGTTAAAAGATTTAGTGGATGATCTAGGTGAGATGAAATCCCCAAGGGATTCATCTAGCATATCAAGGTCATCACAACTAAAGGGCTTGGTAAATATAAAATGTTCTTGTGAAAAGAGATCTAACATGATTAGATTACTTATGCTTTCCCAAATTTTAATCATTAAATTTCAATTACAATATAAGTTTACATGTGTTAAAGAAAAATAAAACTCAAAACAAACTAATAGACTTGATGCAAGACAAATCTAGAAACCAAGTTCCAGATATGCCAATTGACAACAAGTCTAAATATGTTCTATAGATCTCTTAGGTAGGTTTAAGGAGGACAGTGACGCCCTAGGCCATCTGATTCCTATCAGGGATTTTTGTGATATTTTAGTTTTAGAGGCACTAGTAATAGGAACTAATTGTGTGATAGCTTGCAAACCCATATTTAGAATTAACTCTGTTACATTGCTTTGTAAGTTTCTAGATTGTAAAATTTGTTGTAACATAGGTTTTTTAATTTTTGAAAAAATGAAACTAATATATCTAAATTATGCAATGTTTCAGAAAATAAATGATATTCACCTATAGATCTGATAGTCTTAAATATTGAAATGCAACAATTTTTCATGAATTTGTAACAAATGAAGCAAAATGACAAGTTTCTTTAAAATGCAATAACATTTTTCTGGAATTTCAAATTAGGCAATTGCAAGAAGAATTAGACAAAGAATGCAAAGACAAAAACATGTGAAGAAATTTTATGAGACACTTGTACAAGGACAGGGTCACCCAAGGGCATTTGAGTCCTTGTTTAGGGTTTTGAAAACTGAAAATTTTATTTTTATGTTGTTTAATGTTTCTATTTCTATTTGTAAACAAGTTGAGTAGATGATATTTCCAGATTTTTCTCCTTATGATAATGTAATGCAAAATGCAAGTTTACAATAAAGATGAATTTTTTCTTACAAGTTTGAATGCAAGTTTTGGATCTAACATGCAATAATTTATTGATTCTAAGATGCAAAATTTTAAAAATGATGATTTAATACAAACTTCAAACAAAATAATGCATTTTTTTAACTTTTTAGGCTTAAATGAAAGATGCAATGCAATGAGAGATTTAAAAATTTAATGAAATAATGAATGCAATGTGAATATAGATCAGTTCTAAATTACTGAAATTACCCTTATTGCAACCTATGTGCAATATGGAATGCATATTTATTTTGGAAATTTTATGATGAAACCCTAAATGAAAGATGAAAAACAATGCAATGCAAAACCTAGATCTAGGATTTGAAAGATTACCAAATCAAAAAGTTATGATGTCAAATTTCAGGTTCACCAAAATGAAAAATAAAAATGTGGTGACCTTAAGTTTAATATATCCAAAGCCTAAGGTCAATGGGCCATCATTTCTAGGATTTCATTAGGATGGAAATCAACAAGTGTATAGATTGACTTGCAACCTCCAAGGTGAGTCAATGAAACCCAAATCAAATCATTTTAAGTCTTAGGAATAAATTAGAAATGATTTGGAATGATTTATGATGATTGAACTAATTAGAATATATGAGCTAATATGATAAATGCAATTTCTCAGTAACTAATAAACAAAACAAGTCAAGTTTTGATAGATCTGAAAAGTGTAGATGATTGTGTATCTTCTCAAAAATATTGGTATGGTTGTGTCTACAAGGATTGGGTCACCCAATGGTGATTAGGTCTTTGTAAGGGTGTCCCTAAGTGCGTTTTGGGTCTTGTGGTACTGGATTTGATCTTTTGTTTTCCGCTTGTAAATTTTATAGAATGTCATAAATAAATTTTATAGGTGAGTTTTCGTGTCTTGACAAGGGTGATGAAAAAAAATGAAACAATGCAAAATGGATCTTAAAACTCTCTTTATTCCTCTTCAAACATGTAACATGCACATTCACAAAGAGGGAAAATTTTGTGACTTATAGGGGCTTGCCTCAGTCAAACCCTGTGTACATAAGTGATTACACTTCCACAATGACAAAATGTCAATGATAAATGATAATGGAAAGTAAGGAATGATGAATGAACAATATGTTGCAACTCACCACCCTCTAATGGTTGCATTCAAGGACTGAAGTCATGCATATCAATTCAAATATTTGGATCTTTCTTGCTTAAATACTTGAATGCTTTAGACACCTACAAAAATATGTTAGCCTTCACAAAATAGTGACAACATGATAATGTAAACTCAAAAAACACTTTGACATGATGCTTGGATCTTGAATTGCTGCATTAAAACTCTAATAATGCTCCTCTTGACTTGATCTTGAAGTTTACCTCTAACTTTTTAGATTTGAAATGATGCAATAACTAAATATTTATAGGAATTTTATCCAATTTCCCAAAAATTAGATCCCAAAAGCTGAAACTTCATATTTGAATTTGGGTCCTAGCTAAGGAGGGGGACCCAGTCACCCATGGACAAAAGGGTCTTAGCCCAAATTTATAGGACACTCAAAGTCGGGGATAATTTAATAATTTGATGCATTGCTTCAATGTTTGTCCTCCTTCGATAAATGTTAAAAATTAGGCTTTGGAATGCATAATTTGTAAAATTAGAAGCTTAATTAAGTTCAATAAATTAGGGGGACAAAACATAATGTGAAATTGTTAAGGTATAAAATTTTATACACTGCAACTTGAAAAGAGATTGTTTTCAAGCATGAAGCCAAACTAGGTGATAGGATGAAAATCTAAGTCTAACTGATCTATGTCAAAATATTAAGTTGTTGTTTGAAATGGAATTTTTTGATGGTAGAGTTGATGGTTTGATGATTTTTTAGTTCAATCTTAATGAAAACCTATAAAGTGTTTTGCTGATCTCAAAATGGTAGTGAACAAGGATTTGTTTGTTGTTGTTTTGACTAGTACAAGTAAAAAAGGTTTATTTTACATTAATTTCAAATGATTTAGTGATTCTTGATCAAAATGTAGATTTTGAAATTGTTTTAAAGTTCTCTACTTTCAATTTTTGACAAAGGCATCATTCAGTTTTACATAAGCGCCAAACTATTTACTACAAAGGCATACAAATATTTGCAAAGGCACCAATATTTGATAGAATCATCAGACTATCTTAACAAAGGTGTCTCTATGTAAATGTCTATTTTCCCTGACAAACAAAATAAGATGTGAAAAGGTGTTGATATGCAAACAAAGACATCATTTTAATAAAAATAGAAGCATCAATTTGTACAAAGGCATCACACTATCTGGACAAAGGTGTCAGTATGTCAGAGGATCTTTGATGTGCAAATTAACCTAGGTGTTTGAAATTTTGAATGTTATAGAACATAGTAAATAGTATGTAAACTGACTCAATTTGGTGTTTGGATGATTTTTATGTTGGAGTAACAAAAAACGTATCCCTTTTTCTCACTTAATTTTGGAATAATTAATTTTAAAATGAGCCTAATGTTGCCTTAATTTAGTGTTGTAATGTGTTTTACACATTCACATTAAGTTTAGGGACCTTTTTAATAAAATGTACTTAATTGTGCCTTATTTAGGGTGATGTAAAGTGCATCTTTACACTTTCACATTAATCTAGGGCTATATTAATTGATTGAGATTAATTTTCCTTAGTTGGAACCTTTAGTTCAAATCCAAGCCTAATTAATTGTAAATTTTGAGAAATAAAACCCGACATTCATAAATGCCATTTCAAAACACTTAATTTTTGAAGGTGTGTGTCCTAGGTAAGTGGCCTAGGACCCATTTTCCACATGGCGAATGGGTCCTCACTTAGACCTAGGACCCCTCTTTGAAATATGTTTTTGATGGTATTTTAATGATTTGAAATCCATAATTCAATGTCGGCTTGTGATGTTTGAATTTCAAGAATTAAGGTTTAGTTATGTATAAATACAAGGTGATTTTACTAAGTTTCTTCTAAGAAATCTAGATCTTCATAAGAAATCAAGAGTACTTTCAAAAGAGAATTATAGGAGCATTCAAGAGCATTTCTAAGGCATTCAAGGTTATATTTGAAGAAGAGTATTCTAGAGATAAAGATTTCTTTCATCATATCAAAAATGTATTGCATTGAATGCATGTTGTTTGAGCTAATACGTTGATGTAGTGTTCAAGATCAATCAATCATATCAAAGGAATTGTTTCACATCAAGTTGCAAGATCAAGATCTACATTCAATGAGGTTACTTCCTACTAGATTGCAAATTTAACCAAGGTTTCAAATAAGTTGTGGTTAGTTGTGGCATTGTATTTGTTCATTCATCATTCCTTCATGCTTTTATATTTAATTTCAAGGTTTAATTACCAAAATGGGGTTTGACCAAGGAAAAACCCTATTTCCTAGAACAAACAACATTTTTCTCTCTTTGATGTGTGATTGCAGGTTTTAGGTTGAAGATCATTTCAAAAGAAAAATTGAAGAAAGTTGTCAAAATTGTCAAAGATGCAAGAAAAGTTGTAAAATCACGGAAATTGAGCTACAAGATTTATTTTTGGATTTTTGATAGTGCCCGACTAGAATCTGGAAGTGCAGACTAAGACGAACAAAACCCAAAAACAGATTTGCAGAGCCCTAGCCAAGACCCATTCACCATAGGGTGAATGAGTCCTTAGTGAGGTTTGATTTTTTTTTTTTCGGTGAAAGGTACATAGAATTTGAACCTTTTTAGATCCCCCTTTTAATCACTATTTCAGTTAGATTTAATTTTAGTTACTCATTTACACATTATAGTACACATTTTGAATGAAACTAGGAAGATAGGTACATTGTTATCAATTCATTCTGATATCCCCTATTTTTATTTGTTTAATGTGTGTTCTTCTTCCACAAGATCACACTAATGAGTTTAATGGGGTTTCCCCAAATATACATGCTATATAACACAACCTATTTTTAGTGATAAATTAGGATTATCCTCTAAAAGTGGGCCCACTAATAAAATACCACACAAAAAATGGATAACTAGAGTATGCCAAGTTCATGTACCACCTTGAAACCTCTTACCTTAGAAAGAAAGTTAATTGTGAGGGGTTTTGTTTCCTCAAAGAAGATTGGTACATAGCTAGTAACTTTAAGCATTGATCTTGTCACATTGCACCACTAAGAGAAGATGGTCTATAAATGACTCATAGAATTCTAAATACAAGGTTTGTAGTGGGTAGAACTCTATGAACACCATTGTCTACATAAGCATGATATGGAAATATCATATCCTTGTGTTTGAAATCACCCAAGACCATGAAGGAACACATGGAAAGTACATGCATGGGTAGAGCTATAGCTTTTTCTCTCACCCCTTTATATAGCCCACAGAAAAAAATGTGCTTGAGGTCAAACACTAAGGTGATCAAATCCTTATGCACTTTCCTCATACCAAAATAAAATCCTATCCATGGCATGCCCCATGAAATTTCATATAATCTTCTCTTGGGTAGACCATGGATTCATGAAATGAATGTAGCATCTTAAACGCTTCATCGTTCACTGAAGTACGTATACAAAAATAAGGTTTACATGATAAAAGTTGACCCTAAATTTGAACACTATTCACAAACTAGAATAGGAATGAAAAATCCTCTTAGAACATTAACACCAAATACAAATGTAGAATATTTGCAAGTTGAGGATAAAAATGAGTGTCTTTCATCGATGAAAAATTTGTTAGATGATGATTGGGGATTATTAGATTTCACACCTACATTTGATGGGGAATACAAGATTATACAACCAAAATTAGGAAAAGAGAAAGAAGCTTCCATGATATCAACATAATCTACCACTAAGTTATCAAAAGCATTTGAGTCTAAAACTTGTAGCAAAGAAGAGAAAAACACAACTTAGAAATCCACATATGATGATCATGCAAAACCCCCTTCTTTGAAACAGATGAAAGCTTCTTATGGAAGAGAATATCAATTTTTGAAACAATGTGGCTATAATGAAAAAGTGTGATGTAAGAGAACAAGGTATCTGTGTTCCCATAGAACCCAATATGAAAGAAACAACAAGAGGTCCTATTTATTTTCCTTTTAAAACATCAAAAATAACTTCACTTAATCAATAGCATTAGTTGTTGCTCCTTGTCATCTGGTAGTTGTAGGGTAAGTGCAAGAAGTTGGGTCCACTTTCAAGGGAAGTGTCATTTTTTAGCTCTAAAATAGGTATTCATTCATTTTTAGAATAAGTACTCATTTTAAAATGGGTACTCATTCCAAAAGGTTTGAAACTCACAATACATGTTTTTTATTTGGATTTAGGCTTAGAAAATGCATGGTAACCCAATACTTAGCCATGAACTTGCAAGTACAAGGTCAAGACAATTTAAAATGAAAAAAACTAACTTTGGCAATATACTTGATGAACTTTTTTTCAAAATTGTTTTATGAAATTAAAACCCATTATAGAACACAATGCCTAGTTTCCAAACAACAATTAAGGCCAATAAAAATTCAATAAAAAAATAAATATTCACAAAAAAATTACAAAAAAAATTCCTCATCAATACTCATGTTTTTAGGTCTCTTTCCCCAAAATTAATTAGAAAAATACTTTTATTTGGGTCAAAAAGTGGTGTCCGCACATTTGCATGGTATGGTAAAAAAATAGGGAATTTTAAAAAGTGGTTTTTATACATCCCTATCAAACTTTAATTTCTATCATCTGGGTATTTGAATAAATTACATATTTTGAAACTAGATTCAAAATGAAAACTTTCATATTACTGGATTTTTTAAAGATTCATTGTGTAAGTGCCTCAAATTTTCAGTCCAAGTGTGACAAGTTCTGAAAAATAGAAAAAACACTTCCTCTTTTGAGCTTTTTGTGGACCCAACTTCTTGCATTAGCCCTGTAGTATCATAACATATTCACTACCATGCAAGGGGGTATAAACTTGGCTTAAAGGAATCCTATTTAATTTCAAAAGGAGTAGCATACCATCATACATCTAGGATCATCTTTGTCCATACACTTGGGGGGAAAGGGGGTTAGATAACCTTTTCCTAGGTGCATTACTTCTAGAAATGTATCCGTTTGTATCTCCTTAAAATGTTAGCATAGCACATACACTAACATTTTAAGGGGGGGCATATGGGCCCCCATTCATTGTTTGCATACGAAATAGTCCCTTTACATCTCCTAGGAGGTGTGAACCTTCAACCAAAGTGTGGCCTTATTAATCCATGTGATGTGTCTCCTTTGTGGTGATATAGGCTTGATTTTCCATAAGAGTGTGAACTTTCTTGGAACACAATATTTTTCTTGGTGGTAATACTATGGCTAGTACTCCCTAAGGTGAGATCTTCTATTCTTTTAATTTTCCTCTCTTGATAGTGATGTCATGTGTGATGTTCCCTAAGGTGTGACCTTTCATGAATTAAATAATTCCCCTTTGATTATTGTTGATAAGTTACCTTTTGTTTTTGACCTTATCTATATGTCATTTATGCACCCCTGAGGTGAGTTTTTTGCACCCCTTGAGGTGAGTTTTGTTTCCACCCCTTAATGTGAGTTTTGTTTGAACCCCTTGATGTGAGTTTTTGCACCCCTTGAGGTGAGTTTTGCATTTTTTCTTCACTTTGTTCACAAGCGTTGAACCTAGTGTAGCATTGGCATAGCATGGCCACTTGCTAGCCTTGTGAAACCTATTATATGGTATATATTCTAGCATAATATAGCTTTCTAGCCATGTGAATTCTATTATATTATGGACACATAGCATAATACAACTTTCTAGTCCATCCCATTTTTCCTTTGCATTAGTTTTGACATTGTATATTTGTGTATCTTATTTTGCATGTCTGTGTATGTACATTCCTTTGTGCCTATATTTGTTTTCCATGGGATCTTAGATCCTGGGGGCTTGATCACCTCCCTTGATCCCTAATCATCTTATCAATTTAACATTTGGACAATTAGAGCCCTCTTGAAACTCATTTCTCTACTTTAGTGTGAGTTTGAGCATAAGTTTATACTCTCACTAAAGTGGGGGTTAAGTATAGTGTAGAAAATTATATACCTTAACAATTTCACATTATTTTTTGTTCCCCTAATTTATTGGACTTAATTAAGCTTCTAATTTTACAAATTATGCATTCCAAAGCCTAATTTTTACTGTTTTCTGAAGGATTGCAAGCATTGAATAAATACATTAATTATTATTTTTCTCCTGACTAAGTGTGTCCTAGAAATTTGGGCTAGGACCCAGTTGCCTATGGGTGAATGAGTCCCTCTTCTTATCCATGACCCAAATTCAAATATTTCGTTGGAAGAATTTGAAAATCCAAAATTCAAATATGAAGTATTGGCCTTCAGAATCTAATTTTAAGGAAATTGGATAAAAACTTATAAAAATCTAGTTATTTGATCATTTAAAATATAACATGCATTAAATTTAGTACTCAAGAGAAAAAACTATTGTCAAGAGAAGCATTCCAGAGAATTATTACAAAAATTCAAGATCCAACATCACATCAGAGTTTATGTGTATTCATGTTGCCATTATTTTGTGAAGGCTAACATATTTTTGTAGGTCTCCAAAGAATTCAAGTATTCAAGCAAGCTAGATCCAAATTCTTGAAGAGACGTGTATCCCTTCAATCCTTCAAGGAAGCCATTGAAGGGTGGTGAGTTGCAAAGCATTGTGATTTCATCATTCCTTCCTTTCCATTATCATTTATTATTGACATTTTTCCATTGGGGAAGTGGGAACACTTACATAGGATTTGACTAAGGTAAGCCCTTATATGGCACACCATTTTCCCTCTTTGTGAATGTGCAGGTTATAATTTTCAAGAGGATTGAAGATATCTTGAAGATCCATTTTGTATTGTTGCATTCAAATCCCTAAAAAATTTCAAACCATGGAAAATCACTTACATAATTCATTGACTATATTCTGACAACTTTGTAAGAGGAAATATAGGGATTTCAGATTTGCCACTAGAGGACCCCAAAATTTGATCAGGATACCCCTATAAAGACTCAGTCACCACTTGACCACTATGTCCATATAAAATGGTTGGAACAATCTTGTCTGGGGTGGTACATATCACTCTACACTTCTGAAATCCACATACAAACTATATTTTTTTATCTATGTGTAAACACTAAAAATTTGTCCTCACAATCATCGTATTTTTCATCTATTAATTAAATGGATATTATTATCTATTTAATTAATTCATAATTTAATAATTTCTTCTATTCATTTAAATCATTAAAATATTTTAAGCATTTATCCTTTTGTATAATCAATCATTTATCCATTTCATATTACTCCATTTGCATTATTATTAAAATATCCATGCATTCAATTCACAAATCATTTAATCTTTATCCATTTACATATTTCATTAAATTATATAGATACAAAAATCCATTTAATCATTCATTAATAAATTCAAAAATCCATCTTTATTCTAAACTTCTAAACCTTCATTATATCATAAAGTCACTCATTTATCTCTCATTCCCATCAATTTCATTTGATTAAAGAATATGGGATAATTATTAATTTCTCCACTTCACTCTTTTATCCCACATTTCTCCCATAACTCAGATCTATTGTGAGGAAATCTATATAAACCCTCTCTTCTCACAAAAAAAACACATTCAATTTTGATCATACAATCCTTTCTTTCATTCATCATAGCTTCTTGTTGCATTTGTTCTTGTGAAAATCTGAGAGCACCAAATGCATAAATCAAGATCTTGATGATAGGAGAACAATGGAGTGAATTTTTATTTTTAATGCTCATTTTTTGGTTCATATTTTAGTTTAAATTTTTGCATGTGATTTCATTTAAGAAAGGATTCATTGATGTTATGTTGAAATTTTGTTTTTGGATTTATATTTTTAAATCAGCTTTTTCAAATTTTCAGCATGAACACTATGCATTATCAAGATCTTGCAATCTACATATTAGGGTATATAGTCCATCATTAGGTTAATCATTCCAAATCAATTCCAATCAATTCCCATTAGATGTAGATCCAAGTTTGATTGGCTCACCTTCATGGTTGATAGACAATCTATATAACATGTTGATCTACATCTTAATGAAACTTGGAAAAAGGCCCCTTGCATCCTAGGTTCTTTGTATTTAGGACCTAGGATCCCTTTTTCTATGTTTCAAATAGATAATACAATAAATAAAATTTTGGAAGTAATCTACATAGTCAATGATAATGAAATGACATCCAAAGAAATTATCAAATATGGGTAAGTGCATCAAGATGGTGCACAAAATGGGGGTCACAAGGGGCCACTTTTTTTTGAAATTTAGGAACTCAGGTGTTTTCTTTGACATCATAAGCATGGTTAAAATTAACAAGTGTTTTTCATGTCTTTTGGTTTGCATTTTTTTCATTGAATGCACACACTCTTCTCTCACACCACTCAAAAATCTTGAGAATCAAAAGAATTCCTTTAAAATTTTGTATAATCACCCACACATTTCAATTTGGATTTAAAATGAACCCCATGTGCGTGTGAGGAAAAGGTGGATTGTATGCTCTCTCCTTGCACTTCGTGTGATTTAGGAGATAAAAAACAATGCAATTCCTTGATTTTTTATACCTTTAGAGGGTCTGCCACCCTACTTTGAAATGTGGGAATGACCCAAGCAGTAACAAGCTAAAGCCAACCTCTTTCAAACCACTATATAAAAAATGTGTTTGTGATCAAAGTCATAAGCAATAGGTGAGGATGTGTCATACTGACAAGTACCACCCATAGTGTCCACGTGACATGTCAAAATCCTTTCTTAGGAAGGGATTGGGAGGCCTTTTGATTGAAATAATCTTGAGCTAATCTTGCCGCATGTATGGCCACCTTGAATGAAAGTCCTTACTAAGAACCAATTATTTAGTGGCCAAAATCATTTTTAATTGCTAGTGCAGGAACGATCATTTTGAAGCCGCCCCACATCTTCACTATTCAAGTGTAGAGGAAAAACTTCCTCTTTGGGGGAATGAGACTTGGTGTGCTCACGAAGTGTGTGACATGTAAGGGGGATGCATTACCACCAAGTCTCTAGTTTTTTGCCTTGTTTAAGTGGCTAGAGAAATCCAAGTGGGGATCTAGCAGGTAGTATCTCTTCCTATCCTAGGTTGTGCAAAAAAATTTCAAAGTGTTTTCCATTTCACATCAATATCAAACTCAAAAATATTTTTTCAGTTGTGTCTTATGTGTGTGGTCAAAACAAATCTCAACCAAACATCACACCTAGGAATCTGCAACATCTCAACCTTGCAAACCCCAAAAATTCAAACATCAAAAACATCCAAAAGGAACCTATCATTCAAATCTTTTGGGGGCATCATCCTTCAGCTCTAATCTTTCAATCCTTGCATTCCACCTAGTCCTTGCATATCCTCTGCCCTTTCATATCCATTATTGCTTAAACAAACCTTTAGCTTGCACTTAGGTTACTCTTCCTAGGTCTTGAAATCAAACGTTTTTATATTAATCACCAGTATCACTTGAGGTTTATCATCCTTGAGTTAGGGAATTACCATTATCCTTGCGTAGGAAAATCCTCTTGGAGTTCGTCATCTCCTACATACCCTTTTTTGATAATTTTTCCTTGTGTCTATCCATCATAGCACAAGTAAAGCCTTGCATCGTAACCAACTTCAGACCTAGAATTGCCTTTGAGCTCTTTCATTCTTATTATATCAAGCTTGTCATACCATTCTCATATCTAATCTTAGAATCATATATGTTTTCATTTACATCCTAGTCTTAGGTCTCATACATTATCTTGTCCTGGGTTGAAGATCAGAACAATCACCCATGACCCCTAGAACAAGAGTAAAAAAATTTCAAAAAGAGGGGAACCCTTAGGGAAAATAATTTGATGGGGAAGATCACATTAGTGTTCCAACTAGTGAAACAAATGAAACTAATAACGAAGAAATAACTCAATCCCATATAAATGAAGCACTTAATGATCATAGATTCAATAAATTTCTTACAAAGGTAGTCAAACATAATCCACAACAATACTTCAAGGTCCTTGTTGATGATGGAATCAAACTACCTCCTAAATTTTGCATATCCTTACTCACAATAAATGATAAAAATGAATCTAGTGAACCCAAGCGTACAAAAACAAACAATGAAGATAGAGTCAAAGATCATAGGCCCCCTTTATTTACAACCTAGTTACAAGATATCTTCAAAGACATCAAAACCCGCACATACAAACAATCCTATTTTGGATGAGCGTAGAGAACTGAGACAAGAATTGGATACTCTCAAGAATAGTAAAACATCATCCCACAAGTTCTCCATTGAAGATATATGTCCTTATCCTTTCGATCCAAACATACCAATGCCACCTTTTCCTAGTCACTGGAACATAGTGAGACTTGATAAATATAAGGGAAAAGGAGATCCTACAGACCACTTTAGAGAATTTTGTGTTGTTACCTTGGAATTTGCAGTTGATGAGACATACCTTATGATCTTATTTCCTCGTAGTCTTGAAGGAGAAGCTATGGAATGGTTTTCACGATTACCCCCGACCATCAAATATTTTGAAGAGTTGGCTGATAAATTTGTCTCTAATTATAGTTTCAACTATGAACTTAAAGTGACCATGGAAAACCTTTTTGACACCAAAAAAAAAACAAGGAGAATATTTTGTATCGTTTTTACAAAGATGGAGATATTTAACAAAATGATTACCTTATACCATTCTAGAAAAATAATTGGTTGACCTCTTTTGTTGAAATTTGAACAAGGAAATTGGAAAGGAAATTCACCTCAAATGTTTGGATTCATTTAATGAAGTCATAGAATTGGGATTTTGAATCGAAAAAACTCTGATCGATGATGGAACTATTAAACTTAATAATGACAGATCAAAAATCATGCTCAAGCAAAAAGACACCTTTTTGGGTTAAGAACAAGAGTGTAGTCAATGACGGAGTTTTTGATGCAAAAACAACAAAAAAACATCACCTATCTACAACCTTAAAGGTTAATATTTAGATAAAGGAAAATTAAAATAGAGAAGCTTCCCTAAATGAAATTTTACACCATTGGGAAAATCGCTTGAATTTGGATTAAAAGAACTCCTTGAAAATAATCTTTTAACACTACCTGAGATGAAAGAATATAATCCACAAGTCAAACCCCCATGATGGAATGATGATCAATTTTATGACTATCATAGACACAAAGGACATAATACTAATAGTTGCAATGAACTTTGACATCTAGTACAAGACCTTATTGATGACGGTAAGATAGCAGTTGACGAACGCACTCCTTCTGGTAACTTTGATCATGAGATGTTTAAACACCCTTTCCCTAAGCATGACAAAGATAAAGGAAAGGCCCTTGAATCTGGTGATGGTGTGAACTATACTGCTTCTAAGTATGATTATATCATAGATAACATCAGTGAGGTTGATAATCATGTGAACACTTTAATTATAAAAGGAAAAGAACGTGATTACAATGTTACTACTTGTAGAGGCACAATTACACTTAGAGGTTTTAATTCAAAAATCGCTGCACCAACTTTTCTATACAACCTCATAGAGCATTTAGATAAAATGCCCACACAAATTTCTATACTTGAGCTGCTACGCCTATCTCCTAAGCATAAAGCTATCCTAGATAAAGCACTTGCTAATGCTATAGTGCCTATAAACCTACATGTGGATCAATTCCAAGCTATGGTGGGACACAACACCTCTCCTCACACTCTCACTTTTATTGAGAATGATGATTCATCCATCCGACAACCACATAACACAACTTTACACCTTGAAGTCCTTTTTCATAAAGTTAAGACCAAGTGAGTTCTAATAGATGAAGGAGTGGGTCTTAATATTTGTACTCAAAAATTAATTACAGAATTAGGGTTCTCTGAAAATGCAATTGATCCAAGGAAAAATATTTCCATAAAGGAATATGATGAAGAGGAGCGCTCATATAAAGGATCTATTACTTTACCAATAAAGGTTGGGCATGTGGTAAAGGATGTGGTTTTCCAAGTTCTTGATCTCCCTCTGACCTATAACATCCTCCTTGGAAGACCTTGGATTCATGTAATACAAGTAGTACCTTCTACACACCATCAATGCATTAAATTCCCACACAATGGTATAGAAATCACAATAAAAGGAGATCCAAACCCTTTCATGTATTGTATAATATAAGCCCTAAAACTGAAATCACAATCCTTAGCACTCATGAAGCACTTCCTTCTCAAGAATATGTTGATCCTGAGTTCTTAAAAGCACCCACTTCATTTATTGCACCATCAAACCCCAAGGTCCAAATCCATGATATGGGATGTGGAGAATACCATATGGATAATTTACCAGCAAAAGACAATGCTAATGTCATCGAGAAGGGTATGACTTCCAACAAGGATGTCAAGAAAACTTCAAAAGGAACACAAAAATATGGTTGTGCTTGGATTGAAACCTTTTGGGATCCTTGTGATACATCTGCCTTTACCATGTCCACTCTAGCCCAATCCTTTCATGTCCATAATAATCCCATGTTTGATCATGATATCTATGATAATCCACCTTTTGATCATGACCTTACTGAATATATCCAAGATTATCCTTCTCCATCTTCTGAACCATCATTCTTCCATTTCGATCATTCTAGGTTAAGGTATGCATCCCCTACCATTGCCTCTACTGAGTCTTCTTGCCAACTTGTTAAGGATTTGCAAGCTTCCTATGATTTTAACAATGTTAAAAATGATAGTACTAAAGAATCAATTGAATGCATTTCCAACCTTTTTCATGAACCACACATTCTCACGAATTAATCTGTCACATCCATCTCACTCATATCCATCCACCTCATAGACATGGATAAAAATTATCACCCAAATAAAATAAAAAGGATGTAATTCAAGAATCAACGATAACAGTTCCTTTTTCAAATGGAGATCCAAAGTCAAAAGAAAGAATACAAAGAAAGAAAGATCAATAAAATTCCTTTAGCCAAAATAAAAAGCTATTGAACATGTCAAAGAAAAAAATAAAAAATGAAAAATGAAAGTAAGCACAAAGTGGTCTCTAATCATGCCCCTTCATCAAAAATAACTAGGGGAATATATCAACATAATGAAAGTAATAAAGAATTGATCTTCAACTATGCCTCTCCATTTAAAATAACTGGGGGAATTTATCAAAGCAAAATGTCAAAAGAAGATCTTGTTGATCCTAAGTCTCTATTTTTTGTCCTTTTCACCCAATTCATACATTATTCCACATCCATCCATATTCACTCATTTATCATATCATCCCATTTTTCTTGGCGATGCTCTTTTATGGACCTTTGATGACAACCCCTTTAGGTACTATAACTCATTGGTTGCCCAAACTCCTTTTTGTGTGAAGCCTAATGGCCCATGTAGTGTGCACGTTAGGAATCATTCCCTAACTCCCTTCACTCACTAAATCAGTCATCCTCTGCATCTATTATCCACACCTTTCATCCAAATCATGTCTCTTCATCTAGAATGGTCATCCAGATATGAGCCTAATTCGTTAGGTCCATACGTTATCACTGTTGTGTATAGATCTAGGGCATACCAGTTATCTACTCCAAAAGGTGAATTGCTCGGTAATCCCATCAATAGTATGTACATCTGTAGGTTTTATAATTGAGTACTTCAGAGAGTACACTCTTTTAAAGTCTTGAAAAGTACAAAAAAACTGAAAAAAAGTCTTGAAAAAATACAAAAAAATGAAAAAAAAAGTCTTGAAAAAATATTAAAAAATGAAAAAAATAAAGAGAAATCAATTCGTTCAATGGTGAAAACCACTTTAGTAGCACCTTGAATAAGTACCATGGTGAAAATCGAGAAATCAACATCATGTGTAAAGGCTTTGCTCCTCTTTCCTTTGAAGCTCCACTTGATCTTTCCATCCCATTTCCATTCACCCTCCACTTCATGATAGACTTTTCACACTCATCATGGCTTATGAATTGTTCGACATTCGCCTCGCTTGCTCGCTTTGCCATGCGTACTAGGTTAGTCCTCTCCCTCACTAGGGTATTTCCCGAACCTTAGCTATGGGTTGGGATACTCGACATTTCACGGTCAAAGAAACTATCCTCTCTATCTATCTGCTCATCTTATCGTAAAACTTCAGAAAATCCAAAAAAAATCAAATATTCCAAAAATCTAAAAAAAAAATCTCAAAAATCCAAAAAAATCAAATATTTGAAAAATAAAAATAAATCAAATAACTTAAAAAAACCCTAAATAGTGACAATTTTAGATCACCACATAGCTTTAAACTTCAACAAAATCAAAATGCACCACGATTGACAATCAAGAAAACATTGCAACATACCTATCAATCCCCTTTTCAAATCCAACCAAACACATGAACTGTGACAAGAATTGGATTTACATGAAAGCATGATGCCTATTTTTTTGTTGATCTTTGATTATTTTATTATTTTTTATCTTGTGTGGCATGCCTTTTAGCTTCTCAAGGATTTCTTGGACTAGAGAGGTGAGGATGGGGCATGCTCACTTGTTTTCTATCTATGTCCAATTGTTTCTTATTCATGTAGGATGACTTGTCTTAAGACATGGTTGTCTAAAATCATCGAGAACTTCTGATTCTAGTGTGGATACAAGAATTCCTTGTTTGATAATGTCTTCTATGCAATAAGTATTCAGGTTATCTAAGGTCCTTATACCTAGATGTTTATACTTTACTGCTAAATAAAAATGCAAAAACTATTTAGGTCGTCTAGATGTTCATGTTATCTAGATGCTTATACTAATTTGTGATATAATAAGCTCTATGATGATAAATCACTATGACAAGAACAAGAAGATTCAACACCTTCATTTCCTTCATATCTCTTTTTCATCTACAATTTCTTCCATCATTCATTTCCTTCATAATTTCATTTTCTTCATGCTCCTTATCTCAAAGGGTAATTACTCGCTTTATCCAACTGATGCTTGTATTTTAATCCAAATAGCAAATCAATCAACTTGCTTTTTAGCATGGGCCTCCACTGCTCCTTGATCACTCAATTTATTAATCAATCATTATTTTGTGCTAGCATCAATCTCAATCAGCTTAATCAACTTATCAATCTGGTTATAATGAGCATTTCCATCAATTGTTTAGTTACACCTATTAGTTGTGCATTTTTATCAAATGTGCATCTCTGCAATATCAATTATCAAATATTCTCCTTGTGATCTATCGAGAGATTAATCTTATTACAACTTGTTTGATTAATCTCTCAAGGGGGAATATCATCCTTATCATCATCCTTACTAGGATATCCTTGGGGCATGTATCAATTAATCAATTATTTTTATTTGAAACAATGCGACAGACTGCATTGTCTCAAAGAGGGGCAAAATGTAGACACTCAAAATTTCTCCTCACAATTGTCATATTTTTTGTCTATTAGTTAAATGGATATTATTATCTATTTAATTAATTCATTTAATAATTTCTTCTATGCATTCATTAATTCATTTAAATCATTAAAATATTATAAACATTTATCTATTTGCATAATCACTCATTTATCCATTTCATATTACTTCATTTGCATTATTATTAAAATATCCATACATTCAATTCACAAATCATTAAATCATTTAATCTTTATCCATTTACATATTTCATTAAATCATTTAAATACATAAATACATAAATCCATTTAATCATTCATTCATTGATTCACAAATCCATCTTTATTCTAAATTTCTAAACCTTCATTACATCATAAATTCACTCATTTATCTCTCTCATTCCCATCAATTTCATTTGATTAAAGAAATGGGATAAATATTAATTTCTCCACTTCACTCTTTTATCCCACATTTCTCCTCTAACTTGGATCTATCATGAGGACATCTATATAAATCATCTCTTCTCACCAAAAATCACATTCAATTTCGATCATATAATCCTTTCTTCTATTCATCATAGCTTCTTGTTGCATTTGTGCTTGTGAAAACTTGAGAGCACCAAATGCATAAATCAAGATCTTGATGATAGGAGAACAATGGAGCGAATTTTCCTTTTGAAGGCTCATGTTTTGGTTCACAGTTTAGTTTACATTTTTGCATGTGCTTTCATTTAAGAAAGGCTTCATTGATGTTATGTTAAAATTTTGATTTTGGATTTATATTTTTAAATCAGCTTTTCAATTTTCAACATGAACACTATGCATTATCGAGATCTTTCAATTTACATATTAGGTCATTGTTGTGCATTTTTTTTGCACCCACGCCCCACTGAGTGTGGGGACCCTCTTTTGCTTGGTCCTTGGCCCATTTCTGTGGCTTTCCCCTTTTGGTGCTTATCTTTGAAAATCTTGGGTTTTGGTTGTTTGGTGCTTGCCTTGGTTTTGGGTCCCCTTTTTGTTGAGTTCCTAATGGTCTTGGAGTCTCGCGGATATCATCTTTGGGGTGGTCTTCTTTTTCCTTCTCTTTTCCCCTTTGTTGTTTTTATTTGGGTCCTAAGGGTTTTGGTTTTTTCCCCTTAGATTTCCCTTGTTTTCTTTCTTCCCTTTGTTCTATCGGAGGCAGAACCGGGATGGAATCAGACTTCAAACTTTTCTAAAGTTCATGGATCGGTTTCCATTCCCATTCTGACTTTGCTTCCCGCTTCCTTGCTTTTCTCTGTCATGGTGTCTATTTTTTCCTAAGGGTCACTTTCTTCCCTTGGGTTTTCATTAGGCCGCTTTCCCTTCCTTTCAATGGAGGCCGGACCAAGATGGAATCAGATTCAGAACTTTTCCAAAGTCTATGGTCCAGTTTCCATTCTCGTTCCGGCTCCGCCTCCCACCTTGTTGTCTTTGTTGTTGTTTCTTTGCCCTCTTTTGTTCCGGTCGCTATTTTTTCCGCTTTCCCTTCGTTTGACTCTAGCAGAGTCGGGCGCAGAATGGAGCAGAACTGGGAACTTTGGGGAACTTTTCCAAAGTTCCTAGTCCTAATCTAGTTTTGGTTTCGGGTCCGTCCCCGTCAGGGTTGTCTTTTCTTCGGCGGTCTATTTTTTCAGCTATTCGGCCCTAGCACCTCCTCGTGTGTGTTTTTTTTTTTCCTCCGTCTATGTTTTCTAGAGTCGGGAGCATAATGGAAATGACCTGGGAACTTTTTCAAAGTTCCTAGTTCAGTTCTGATTGGGTCCACCTCCGTTGGGTGTGTTGTTTGCTTTCGGTCCTGCCGGTGTGCTTGTTTTCGCCACGTTGGTTTCATTCTTGTCTTGGCTCTGGTTCCGCCTGGCTTCTCTTTGGTTCCCGCTCCGCTTCCATTGGGGTTGGTTTTATTTCCGCCCCTACCTATTTCTTTTGGGTTTCCTTTCCCTTTCTCGTTCCGCCTCCGGGTTCGTTGGGGTGGGTTTTGGTTTTGTTTCACTTGTTTCCCTTTTCCTTTCCACCTCCGCCTCCGCTTGAGCTTGCATTGGATACTCTAACTTTGGAACTCTATGGACCTTCTTGGATTTTGAGGATTTATTGAGCATTAATGGTGGCCTTTTTGGTGCAGGTCGAATCAAGCTAGGTGTTGCTAGGATTTTTAGGATGTACTTTGAAGATTTGGGCGTGATTTGCGGATGCAATCGAGTACATTTTGTGGCTACAGTCACGAGGCCCATTCTTGCTTGCTAGGTCAGTGTGTTTGGTGTTTATTAATGGCAAATAGACCTGGTTGGTGGATTCGATCGGGTTTTGTTTGATCTGGACCATCCGTTTTTCCTATTCTGGATTGGATCAGTGGCTTGTGTTTCTCTTGGTTTTCATGCGCGACGTTGTTCCTCTATTCGCATGGGTGTTCATTTATTGTTGGGTGTGGCTTGAGGGCCTATTCCTTTACTTTGTGTGATCCCAGGTTGATCTGATGGCATCCTTTATTGTATTCATTATTGAACGGCAAGTTATTTTTGTTTATCGGGGCTGATCTGGTTGGTGGTTGTGATTTCTTATAACCTTAGCTCTGTTTCATGCAGGCAGTTTTCTATAAGTATGGCATTCTGCCTCTTTTTTAAGGGTTGGTTAGTTGGGCTCTTTCCCACTAGTCAATCAAGTAGACTGAGTTAGAAGACTTGTAATCAGTAGAGTAGCATGTTAGCGGATTATAAGTAATTTTCATATTTCAAGAAAGTGTTGTAATAGACCAATTTTTTTGCTAATATGATGATTTAATACAAGGTGCAGACATTGTGTCATGACTGGTGCCTCCTTTGCATTGAGTAATCTTGCATTTTTCTTTTTCTATCTTTCAAATTTCTTGGAAATGTTTGGATGTAGTTTAGATTTAATTTGCAATGCTTATGATTTAATGTCTGAAGTGTTGTAGCAATCCCTGGTTCATATCTTGGGCAGTTTCTTGATCATGGGAATGTTGTGCAAGGTCAACCTGTACCTTATATTCATGTGATTATTCTAGCTATATGTATTCATTTATTCTCAATGAATAAATGCCTTCAGCCTGAAAATCTTTAAACACCTTAGAAGATTGCACTATTTTCTGCAAGATCGCAGGTATAGCCCGGGTCGACCAGAAATTAGTTTAAGAGATTGTTCCATTCCAGATCTTTCATCATTTGTATGATTAATGTTAGAAGTTGTTAACAATTAGGAATTTTGAAACCCTTATCTTTTGTTGTTCCTTTTATTAAATGGTTAGGAATCAAATTTAAAGCATCACCATATCTTAAAATATGATGAATTTAGAGCTCCCAACATTTGTACGAAGACCCCTTGTGATTACCAACATACTCACATTTATCACTGAGTTTGTTCTATTGCATTGTCATGACTTGACACCCAAGAGACCTTGGGTTTATCTCTTTATTCATAGAGATCAACCTTTCAAGAGAGATAGGATAACTTTTATTCTATTTGAGTTGTTGATGTGTAGAAACATCGAACAACAGGCATAAAGTCCATCATTAGGTTAATCATTCCAAATCAATTCCCATTAGATGTAGATCTAAGTTTGATTGGCTCACCTTCATGGTTCATAGACAATATATACAATGTGTTGATCTACATCTTAATAAAACTTGGAAAAAAGCCCCTTGCATCCTAGGTTCTTTGCATTTATGACCTAGGATCCCTTTTTCTATGTTTCAAATAGATAATACAATAAATAGAATTTTGGAAGTAATCTACACAGTCAATGACAATGAAATTACATCCAAAGAAATTATTAAATATGGGCAAGTGCATCAATATGGTGCACAAAAGGGGGTCAAAAAGGGCCACTTTTTTTTGAAATTAGCTAAACTTGAACTTAGAGGAGTAATATGAGATTAATGAATTCAAAATTTGAAGATACCAAAATAACGTGAATTGTAGTACTTTGAATCTAGTTTCTAAACTACTAAAGTTTTTATAGATAAGATTAAGAGGATCAAATGCTTCACGCGCTCAATAATGGTCCTATTTTTTTAGCTAAACATAACATAGTGTCTGGCATGCACCCCTCAATCTTTTTAGTTGCTTTTAGTATTTTAAAAAATCCATTCATAGAAATATAGTTAAGAGTGAGTACTAGAAGTTGTACCACTTTTTTCAATTTTTCATTAAGTATTCTTTTATGATTTTTGAAAGTGGATGCATCCTAAAAATCACATCACTGAGCGTGCATGTCACATAACATGCACTAAAATAATTAAAAACAATTTTTTTCCAATGTATAACAAATGAATTGTAGAACAATATTTTTTTTCAAATTGGGACAAGTAGGTCAAAAGATATCAAAAAAGTCAATACATATGTCTTTGATAACTATGCAAACATTATTGAAACAAATTAAAAATAAACATGTTAATGTAGTTAGAATCTAAAAAATTAAATATGGTTACAAAGCTTAGAAGACGTGTGAAATTATAGTGGTAATTTTACTAAGATTTGATTTATAATGTGTAAACATGATGATGAGAAAGTTATAAAAGGAGAATGGAGGAAAACAACTATGAAAATGAGGCAAGTGAACCATCCAAACCTAAGTACAAGCCAAAATGTGTATGTGTTTTGTGCAAGACAAAACATGCACATGTTTTGTGAAAGACAAAATATGTATGTGTTTTGTGCCAATCCTTCAACCCTATTTCAAACTATTTCAAACAATCCTTCAACCCTAAAATCCCTAACTTGGGAATGTTTCACAATTCCTTCCTAATTTCCTTGTAGCATATGAAATGGTGATTTTTCTTCATAAATTTCAAAAGAAATTCTAGAACCACAAAAGAATGGACATCATTGATACCCTTTATTACACACTTCAACATATACAATTTGTGCATACCTTGGTTTTGGAACATACCCTCCTGAAAATGATTGCTACCTTGGAATTGGCCATAATTAGCCCTGTTTTCCAAAGCACCTTTGTGAACCTCTTAACGTAATCCACCAAAATCAACTCCAATGTTCCTAAGAGGTTACAAATGGACTGATTTAACAATTTTTTCCCACTAAAACAACTTCTAGATCACCAAACCCCAAAACCCTTATTTAGGCCTATTTAGGCTTGTACGCAAGGGGTTTTATTGAAAATCCAAACTCCAAGCCTTGTTCCACCTTACCAACACTCCAAAAAAATATCATGGGGTCTGAACATTCTTATCCATCCGACCCCCACATTTTATCAATACCTTTTTCTCAAACTCCAACACTTAGCCACCATTCTTGGCTCAAAACATGAATGAAAATCACTAGGGCATCACCCCAACTTCAACAAACTACCTTCCATGCCCCTTTAAAACACTTGAACACAAAACCCTAAAGGTGTCATTCCACCAAGTTATCACATGCTTCACTAGGTGGAATGGCTTAAATTTCCATTTTACTCTCTCAAATCCTCAAGTTCAAGGTTTCTTACCCGTTCTCATAAAAATGCTTACAAAATCCTTAAAACTTGATGAAAACTAACCAAATCAAAACAAAAATGAAATTAACACATTCCTCTATCAAAATAAATTCACCTTTGATCAGTTTTCCTCAGCGGAACTATACAAAGGTCTATAGCAAAAGTTTTACTAGTAATTTGTAGAGAAAACAATTTTTCATTATTGTTTCAACTTCAAAAACAAAAATCCAACCTTGGCCTCGAGGTTTACAAACACATTTAAGTGTTTTACAACCCAAAACCAATGGATACAACTAACTTTTGAACATATGACCCTTCAACTTCCCAAACCAAGCCAAAAATTGAAAATTTGTAATGCAACTTTTGCAACAAACTACAAAAATTGACACCCTTACCTAGAATTGACTCAAAGTGAATTGAAACATTTGAAAAGGTTTATTATGAATTTATTACATGACATTTAGACTCAACACACCAAAAAAATATCATATGGCCATATTTAAAAAATTGACATGGTACCCCTACACCATACACCCGAATACAAAAAAAGAACTCAAGTCCCTTGAGTACCCTACTGCAACACAAAATTATAGTTGAGAACATAATTGCTTTGATCTCCAAATGTACCTTCATATGGTAATCCTTTCGATTGAACTAGGTATTGGAAACAAGCATTGCTTCTTCCCTTTGACCGGTTCTTAATTTGAAAATGTTGCTCTCCACTTGATGTGTGATCCTTCATCTGTGCTACCTCTAAAAATGCTATCAAAATGGCTTCCTTATCTGATACCACACCTCCTTGTACCTTGTAAACCACAACCTTCTTCTTTAATCTCCTTGTGCAATCAAATTTGGCCACATCTCTTTGTAACTCACCTTCCACCTCTCCACCTTTACCTTTTATCTCTTTCCTCAGGTTGTCTGCCCCTAGGACCTCTATTTTATTAGGTTTATAAACCTCAAATATATTAAACTTTGAATGAACATCAACCTCTTATGCAAACAATGAGTGCAATACCTATGTTACCTTCTTAGAAACATACTCTACAAACTCATCTTGAATCTTCAAGATCAATTCATCCTTGGCATTCTCTATTAAAATTGTTGTCATTAAATTAATATCAGATCCTTCCAAAGACAAATCATGCTTCATACCTGTTGTCCCAACATTCCCATGCTCTGAAATAGCTGCAAGGTTCTTGTCTTCCTCTTTTCCTTCTACTTTTATGAGGTCTTTTCCCTCCAAAATTTAATCATCCCTCAAGTCTGATGTTTTAGCATCTCCATGCTTGGAAGTGGCTACAAGTGTCATGTTTTCTCCTTTCTCTACTGTGATGAATTCCTTTCTTCCTAAAATTATCACTTTAGCTGTTGTACCTTGTCCTTTATCATCTTCTACTAATGGAGTCAAAGTGAAAGATTTTCCATCCTTTTCAATATCATAAGTATTGTTTCTACCA
The DNA here is from genome assembly GCA_007115665.2 of Sequoiadendron giganteum. Taxonomy (NCBI): domain Eukaryota; kingdom Viridiplantae; phylum Streptophyta; class Pinopsida; order Cupressales; family Cupressaceae; genus Sequoiadendron; species Sequoiadendron giganteum. Next base: position 353,288,705 of record CM021102.1, read on the forward strand.
TCATAAATTGCATGTCTATCAAAACTCCATGGTCTTCCTAGTAGAAAATGGCAACAATCCATAGGCAACACATAACAAAGAATGTTGTCCTTATATCCACCAATATTAAAATCAACCCAAGCTTGCTCAGTCGTTAAAACAGATTGACTTTCATTCAACCAAGACACTTTATAAGGTGTTTCATGAGGTATCTTTTCCAACTTTAGTTTATTATCCATTTCAATAGACACCATGTTATCAATACTTCCAGAGTCTATTACTAATTTACATGTATCTTTCCATTTCAATACTTCCAGAGTCTATTACTAATTTACATGTATCTTTCCATTTCATTTAAAAGTTTTCCTAAATAGTGTTCTCCTTTGTTGTGGTTCTTTCTCCTTGGATGCTTTGAGGAGTGTTCTTCTAAACATTAAGGATTCTTCAAATTCTAGAGTAGGAAGCTGATTAGGAGAGTTAATAGTCTCACAATATTCCTCTTGCACCAATTGTACTCTCTTATCACCACCAACTGAAGTAGAATCTTGTTTATTCAGACACTTCCATGCTTGATGGCCAAACTGATTGCAGTGATAACATCTTCCTAAAAATGTGTTTGAACCTCTACCTTGTCCACCAAACCTTCCTCTAAAGCCTCTAAATCCCCCTCTTTGATCAACAACTTGGTCTTTTCTTTTACTTGCATCTTCTTGGTCTTCGTAGGTTTTCCTTGAACCTATTCCTCTACTAGTGTTGCCTCTACATCTTCCTTGTCTTTCTTTCCTTCTTTTTAACTTCTCTTCTACCCTAGCAACCAGCTGAAAACATTCTTCAACCATCCTAGGAGTAGCAAGACTCAATTCACCCTGAATTTGGAATCTCAAACCATTCATATACCTTGCTATATTCTCATTTTCATCTTCAACATGACCAGCTCTAATGATCAACTTGTGAAATTCTTCAATGTAGGCCACGGAATCCTTTTCCTTTTGCTTTATTTTTTGCAACTTCTTAAAAGTTTTTATTGCATGATCACCTGGAAAGAATTGGCTCTTAATATTTGACACCATCCTATCCCATGAATTGATTTTTGTTTCTCCCTTTTTCACTCTTTCCTCCTACACATAGTTCCACCATGTCAGAGAAGGATCTTTTAACTTAGTCTTAGAAAAATTTACCTTTTGATCATCTACAACCTCCTTGTATTCAAAGTAATTATCCATTGCATCAATCCAATCTAGTACTTCTTCTGCATCCAAATTTTCACTATACATTGATAAATCTATTTTCTCACCAGAAGCATCTCCTCTGATAGCCTTCTGCATCTTCACCATCCTTCTTTCATTAGGGTCCAATTAATCATCTTCTTGGACTCCTCCTAGAGGGTTTTCATTCTCACCCTCTTCCTCTTCCTCTCAGTCACTTTCCTCTTCAATGGCCTTTCCTCTCCTTTGTTTTGTATATAATGCTGAAAATCTGGCTAAAAGTGCTTCTTGTGATTCCTTTAACAACCTTATTTCCCTACCAAGGGCTGCACTTCCTTTAGGAGGAATTTTTTCCTTTGAACATTCAATTTCTCCTTCTTCAAATTACAACCTTTCTCCTTCAAAAGATCGAAAACCTATGCTATAATACCAATTGATGCAAAGTAGGGAGGATTTTTTCTAACAAACACAATTCAAACTATTTCAAACAATCCTTCAGCCCTAAAATCCCTAAGTTGGAAATGTTTCACAATTCCTTCCTAATTTCCTTGTAGCATATCAAACAGTGAATTTTCTTCATAAATTTCAAACGAAATTCCATAACCACAAAAGAATTGACATTTTAGATACCCTTTATGGCATACTTCAACATATCCAATTTTTGCATACCTTTGTTTTGGAACATACCCACCTAAAAATGACTGCTACGTTGGAATTGACCATAATTAGCCTTATTTTCCAAAGCACCTTTGTGAAAATCTTCACCCAATCCACTAAACTCAACTCCAATGTTCCTAAGATGTCAAAAAAAGACTTATTCAACAAATTTTTCCCACTGAAACACCTTCTAGATCACCAAACCCCAAAACCCTTATTTAGGCCTATTTAGGCTTGTACACAAGGGGTTTTTATTGAAACTCCAAAATCCAAGCCGTGTTCCACCTTAAAAACACCATAAACAAATCTCATGGGGTCCGAACATGCTTATCCAACTGACTCCCGCACTTTATCAATACCTTTTCCTCAAACTCCAACACTTAGCCACTATTCTTGGCTCAAAACATGAATGAAAATCACTAGGGCATCACCCCAACTTCAAAAAATTGCATTACCTTCCCCTAAAAAAAACTTGAACACAAAATATTCCTAAAGGTTCCATTCCACCAAGTTATCACATGTTTCATCAGGTGGAATGGCTTAAATTTCAATTTTACTTTGTCAAACCCTCAAGTTCAAGGTTTCTTACCCGTTCTAAAAAAAATGCTTACAAAATCCTTAAAACTTGATGAAAACCAACAAAAATTAAATTAAAACATGCCTCTATCAAACTCAATGCACCTTTGATCAATGTTCATCAGTACAAAACTGTATAAAGGTCCGTAGCAACAATTTTACTAGTAATTTGCATAGAAAACAATTTTTTAATTATTGTTTCAACTTCAAAAAAAAAACCTCCAACCCCTGACTCGAGGTTTAAATGAATATTTAAGTGTTTTACAAACCAAAACCAATGGCTACAATGAAAATTTGAACTTATGACCCTTCAACTTCCCAAACCAAGCCAAAAATTGCAAAGTTGTAATGCAACTTTTGCAACAAACTACAAAACTTGACACCCTTACCTAGAACCGACTCAAAGTGACTTAAAACGTTTGAAATGGTCTATTATGAACTTATTACATGGAATTTAGCCGCAACACACCAAAAAATATCATATGAACATATTTACAAAATTGACATGGTGCCCCTCCAGTGTTTTGTGCAAGTCAAAACACGTACATGTTTTGTGCAAGCCAAAATGTGTATGTGTTTTGTGAAAGCCAAAATGTGTACATGTTTTGTACAAGCAAAAACACGTATGTGTTTTGTGAAAGACAAAATGCATACGTGTTTTATGTAAGCCCAAACATGTACATGTGTGGTAAAATTCAAAATGCATGTGTATTTATTCCAAGCCAAAATGTTTATATATTTTGTAAAGGCCAAAATACGCTCATATTTTGGTCTCCACTAAAAACATCATGTTCTTGAATATAAATATCAAGCTCTCTCTCCCTACATTTTAGTCTCTAACTCTCTCTACATCTCTCTATCAATATTCCTCTCTTTGTGCCTCCATCCCTCTACCCAAAATCTCTCTATCCTCTCTCCCTCCAAATATTTGTATCTCTCCCCACCTCTCCCTCCCTCCCTCCTTCCATTTTTACTCTCTATCTATGAAGATAAAAATCCTCTTTGTATCATTTTTTTTCACTCCTCCATCTATCTCTCTCTAATGCACTCTCATTTCTATGAAGAATTTAGAGTTGGGGGTTTAGGGTAAATGATTGAATGTATATTATTTAGGTTGAGGGTATAAGTTTTAGTGTTAATTATTAATGTGAATATTTAGTGTTTAGTGTATAGGGTTCAAGGTGCATCTCCCAGTGTTTGGGGTTTAGGGTGTAAGGTTTATGGTTAATGATAGAGGTTTGAGGGTCTACATACCTCTTTATATATAATCTCACATCTCTTGCCTCTCTAGTCTCCTCCTCATCTCTATTATTCTCTATCTCACTTCTCTATCTCCAATAGATCTACCTCTCTCTCTCTATCCTCTCTCTCTCCACTATCTACCTCTCTATCTCAAATTTATATCTCTCTTATCTTTCTATCTATCTCCCCTTCCTAACTCTCCCCTTATCCCTCCTTATCCACCTCTCCCTCCATCCTTACGTAGATATATATTCTCTCTACCTCACATCTCTCTCTTTATTTTCCTCTCTTATCTCTATCTCACCTCTCTCCATCTCTCGCCTATATATCTCTCTCCTCTCTCCCTTTAATATATCTAAATTATTGATTATTTAGGGTGTAGGGCCTATGGTTTTTGGGTCTAGGGTTGATAATTTATGATAGATATTTTGAGAGTTAAGGGTTTAGGGATTAAATTTAATGTTGTATGTTTTATCATTTTAAATTATTAATGTTGGTTTTATGGTTTAACATGTAGGGTATAAGGTTTACGTATTAGGGTTTAGGTTGTAGGCTATAGGGTTTAGGATTTAGGGCTGAGAGTATAAGATTGAGTTATATAGTTTAGGTTTGGGGGTAGATGAACCTTGAAGGTTGAAGGTATAAGGTTTAGTGTAGAGTGTATAGGTTTTATGACCTAGGGTTTTGTGTAGGGTTTAGAGTATAGGGTATATGATATAGTGTATAAGGTTGAGGGTATATCATTTAGGAGTGTATAGGGTTGAGGGCTCATCCAATAGGCTTTAGGGTCTTAGGTTGAAGGATATGGTTTAGAGCTGAGTGTATATGGTTGAGGGTTTATTATATAGGCCTTAGGGTCCAAGGTTGAGGGATAGGGTTTAGGGTCAAGAGGGTATATGGTATAGGATTGAGGTTTGAGGGTTTATCCTTCAATTTTTAATGCCTAGGGTTGAGGGATAGGGTTTAGGATTAAGGTTATAGGATATAAGGTTTAGGGTTGAGGGTATAGGGTTTAGGGTTGATGGTATAGGGTATAGGGTTGAGTATATGGTTTATGGTTGAGATTATAATATTGAGTTATAAGGTTTATGTTTGAGGGTATAGGAACCTTCATGGTTGAAGTTATAAGGTTTAGGGTAGAGTGTATAGGTTTTATGACCTAGGGCTAAGTGTAGGGTTTAGAGTTTAGGGTATATGATATAGTGTATAGGGTTAAGGGTATACCATTTATGAGTTAATAGGTTCAAGGGTTCATCTAATAGTATTTAGGTCCTAGAGTTGAGGGATATGGTTTAGGGTTGAGGGTACATGATATAGGGTTTATGGTTGAGTGTACATGGTTGAGGGTTTATTATATAGGTCTTAGGTTCCAAGGCTAAGAGATAGGGTTTAAGGTTGAGAGGGTATGTGGTATAGGGTTGAGTGCTTAGCCTATAGGATTTAAGGAATATGATTGAGGGATAGTGTTTATGGTTGAGAGTATAGGGTATAAGGTTTATGGTTGAGGGTGTGGGGTTTAGGATTGAGGGTTTATGGTTTAGTGTTTAGGGTAAAGGGTATAGAGTTGAGTATATTATTTAGGGTTGAGAGTATAATATTGAGTTATAAGGTTTAGGTTAGAGGTATAAGGTTTAGGGTAGATGACCTATGGTTGAGTGTAGGCTTTAGAGTATAGGGTATATGATATAGTGTATAGGGTCGAGGGTATATCATTTAGGAGTGTATAGGTTCGATGGTTCATCCAATATGATTTAGGACCTAGGTTTGAGGGATGTGATTTAGGGTTGAAGGTATATGACATAGGGTTTAGGGTTGAGTGTATATGGTTGAGGGTTTATTAAATAGGCCTTAGGGTCCAAGGTTGAGGGATAGGATTTAGGGTTAAGAGGGTATATTATATATGGTTGAGGGTTGAAGGTTTAGCCTATAGTATTTAAAGCATAGGGATGATGGATATGGTTGAGGGTATAGGGTATAGGGTATAGGGTATAAGGTTAAGGATTGAGAGTATAGAGTTTAGGTTTGAGGGTATAGGGTATAGGGTTGAGTATATGGTATAGGGTTGAGAGTATAATATTGAGTTATAAGGTTTAGTTTTGAGGGTATAGAAAAATCAAGGGTTGAAGGTATAAGGTTTAGGGTAGAGAGTATAAGTTTTATGACTTGGGATTGAGTGTAGGGTTTAGAGTATAGGGTATATAATATAGTGTATAAGGCTGAGGGTATATCGTTTAGGATTGTATAGGGTTGAGGGTTCATCTAATAGGATTTACGACCTAGTGCTGAGGGATATGTTTTAGGGTTGAGGGTATATGATATAGGGTTTAGGGTTGAGTGTATATGGGTGAGTGCTTGTTATAGAGGCCTTAGGGTCCAAGGTTGAGGGACAAGGTTTAGGGTCAAGATGGTATATGGTATAGGGTTGACGGTTGAGGGTTTAGCCTATAGGCTTTAAGACCTAGGGTTGATGGATAGGTTTTAAGGTTGAGGGTATAGGGTATAAGTTTTAGGGTTGATGGTATAGGGTTTAGGGTTGAGGTTATAGGATATAAGGTTTAGGGCTGAGGGTATAGGGGTTATGGTTGAGGGTATAGGGTTGAGTATATAGTTTATGGTTTAACCTATTGGCTTTAGTTCCTAGGGTTGAGGGGTAAGGTTTAGGGAACTTATGTTATATGGTGTAGGGTTTAGGGTTATGGTTGTAGAGTTTAGGATTGAGTCTCACATTCTCCCCCTATGTACTCTCCTCTACATCTCTATTGTTCTTTATATCACTTCTCTCTCTCTCCCTTGGATCTACCTCTCTTTATCTAACCTTTATCTCTCTCTCTCTCTCTCTCCACTATATACTTAGATCTCTCTATCTCATCTTTCTATATATCTCCCCTTTATACCTCTCCCCTCATCCCTCCTTATCTCCATCTCCCTCCCTCCATATGTAGATCCATATTCTCTCTATCTCACATATCTCTCTTTCTCTACCTCTCGTAGAATAAAAAATATAAAAAATTGAGATGAAAATGAAATGATGAGAAGATTATTAGAATAAAAAATCTAAATACTTAAGATGAAAATTCAATGATGAGATGAAGACAAGGTGACCATATTAATACATTGAGTGTAGAGACAAATAGAAGAAATAGAGAATGAATGTGCACATACAATCTATGATTAGGAAGGAGAAAAATGATGGTGATGAGAAATAAGGGATAAGATGGGATTAGGTGTATTTGGAATACAATAATTGAACTTCAATATAGAGAGCGCATAAATTTATAATTCATGTGGTACTATAAACTAGGGTATGTGGAATCAAGGTGACTATGTATCACATGCATAGGACTGAAACAAAAAAAAATAGTTTGTTCCAAAATCCTACAAAGTCATGAAGGGATTTGGAGGGGTAAATGTTGGAAAACCACAATCACAAGAGGATGCCCTAGTGTAACACAAGATCAAAATGAATCTTGGTGGGTACAACACTAGACAACCAGGAAAAAATGATCACCAAAAGCCAAGACATGCCCCTTTTTCTACCAGTCAAAGCACACCATAACATTATGGATCATGGCGACCTCAAGTAGGTAGATTAGGAAGCTCATAGAAAAAATTAAAAGCACCCAAAAAATAATAAGAGATCTCAAATATCCTTTACAATAAGGATGACACTTGGGTTGATGTGGTTTGATATGAGGAACGATATATCATGTGAATACCAAATATAGATGGGATAGATAATAGGATTTCTATGACAAGGGATAGCCAAGATACTCATAATTTTAGGGGGCTAACAAATTTTGTTGTAGGCACTAGCTTGACGACACATGAACACAAGGACATGAACCTAATGAATAAAATATAAAAGGTATAAGAACCTAGAGTGTTGAAGGTATAAGGTTTAGGGTAGAGTGTATGGGATTTTGTATCCTAGGGTTGAGTGTAGGGTTTAGGTTTGAGGGTATGTGATATAAGGTATAGGGTTAAGGGTATAGAATTTAGTATTGTGTGTATGGGGAATTGAGGGCTCATCCTATAGGATTTAGGGCCTAGGTTTAAGGGTATGGTTTTTGGTTGAGGGTATATGATATAGGGTTTATGGTTGAGTGTATATGGTTGAGGTATTATTATATAGGCCTTAGGGCCCAAGGTTGAGAGATAGGGTTTAGGGTCAAGAGGGTATATAGTATAAGGTTGAGGGTTTAGCCTACAGGCTTTAGGGACTAGGGTTTAGGGATAGGGTTTATGACTAAGGGTATAGGGTATAAGGTTTAGGGTTGAGTGTATAGGGTCTAACCTATTAGAGTTAGTTCCTAGGGTTGAGGTTATTTATAGTATAGGTTATAGGGTTGAGTATATGGTTAAGGGTTTAAATATTGGATTTAGTTCCTAGGGTTGAGGGATAAGGTTTAGGGTATAGGGTATAGGGTATAGGATTTATTTCTCTAGATCTACCTCTCTTTATCTAACCTCTTTCTCTGCACTATCTACCAATCTCTCTATCTCATATTTATATATATCTCCCCTTCCTACCTCTCCCCTCATCCCTCCTTATCTACCTTTCAATTCTTCCCTGTGTAGATATCTCCTCTCTCTATAGGGTTTAGGGTTGAGAGTATAATATTGAGTGATAAAGTTTAGTTTTAAGGGTATATGAACATTGAGGATGGAAGGTATAAGGTCTAGGGTAGAGTGTTTAGGCTTTATGACCTAGGGTGAAGTGTAGGGTTTAGATTTGAGTGGTAGGGTTTAGGGTTATGGATATAGAGTTTAGAGTTAAGTGTATAAGTGTTAGGATTAAGTGCATAGGGTTTTGGTAAGTTAAATCCATCGTAATCCCAAAACTAATAAAAAAATGTACGTTTTTTGTTAAGTTAAAACAATGTACGTGTTTTGTAAAGGTAGATCCATCATTCAAAACCAAAACTAAGAAAAACATGTACACACATTTTATTTATTTAAATACACATACATGTTTTGTAAAGGTAAATGCATCATTCAAACCCAAAACTAAGTAATTTAACATGTATGTGTTTTTTAAGTTAAAAGTACATATATGTTTTGTAAAGTTAAAATTATGAGATCATTTCCAAACCTAAAATTTATTAGGTGCATGAGGAGAGAATGTAAATTTACCAAGTGTGTGAGGAGAGCATGGAGGTACATGTATATTGATAAATGAATAAGGTTGCAATTGTTGGGATGGGAGGTACACAAGGTATTGGATAATTTGTAGTCATTACAAGGAAATGACGATGACAATCACTAACATCATATAGAATTTAACAATAATTACAAGTAAATGGTGGTGGAGATCCTTGTTATCCAACACCCTATCAATCACCATCACTGCTCGAGACTATAAGGTACTCAGTTATTGATCATGGGATCCACATAGAAATCCTATGGAATTGGTTCTTGGTTATGCTATTTAATCATCACTATGGTGAAGGTATTCGATATCGAGTGTAGTTGGTGGTTGGTGGCACTATAATGGAGCAAGGATGGTGAAAGTACTATGTGAAAAGTCTGTTTTGAGGACATTGGATCTTGAGGATTATATCTTCTATATCCACAATGGGATTATCCCTCCAACATTGACAATCATACCTTGGTCATGGAGATCGATAAATTTGTTCGAGCACCTCTACCTTATGCAAACAATGTATTTTTTCTTCTTCTTCGGTCTAAGATAGCGAAGTTGGGTTCTCACAGCTTAGGTGAATCTTCTAATATTTACCCTCCCAAATAAATGCAAGACCAACTTAAAATTATCTTTTCAAAGAGCTCATAGCAGATTATAATTTTTATCAACAAGATCATGGGCACTATGTGTTGGTCTCAGGATCTCATATGCGATGCTGAAGTGTTCAATATAATTTTAGCCAACCTAATATAGGGATCAGGCTTTGAAATTTAGTGGAGATTGTGGTGGCTAATATCCTAAAAGATGAGAATGCCCATTGGGCCCTCCAAGCCATGAAAGATATTGAGACCATTTTGAAAGGGGGCAAAGTGGCTAATATCTTTGATGTCAATGCTGTAAAAATTAAGAAGAAGATCACTACTGAGGTAATTAAGTTGTACATAGAAGGCATTGGAAAGGGTAATATGGATACCTTTTTCTTCTACTTGAGCCACTAAGTAGATATCTAAAGCCTTTCTAAAATTAGTTGCCTCATCTATTTTAGATATCCCTATCAAGGAAATATCATCAATAAACTAAGGATGTGATAGGGAAATATAATTATTAACCCAAGACTAGCTCTAAATTAGCTCTCATGGTTGTCAAATACTTTATGAAATTTCCTAAAACAACAACAATTAAAAATAAAAAAGGGAGGTAGAGGGTCTCCTTTTCTAGGGCCTTTGGATATTGAAAAAGAGGAGAGGGAATACCATTAATTAATACAAAATAGGATGGAAATGCCACACAAATCATAACCCATTCAACCCATTTTGTAGAAAGCCTAAAATTATATAAGTTGTGTCAAAGAAAAGGCTAGCTAACCATATCATAATCCTTTTACATATAAATTTAATAAACATAGTGTAGTGCAGAAAAATGTATCCCTTTTAGATTTTCACACTTAATTTGGAATTAATATTAAAATGAACTTAATTATTCCTTAATTTAGTGTTTTAGTATGTATTTTACATATTCACATTAAGTTCAGGGTCCTATTAATTAAAATGGCTTAATTGTGCCTTATTTTTGGTGCTGTAAAGTGTACCCCTTTACACTTTCACACTTATCTAGGGGTCCCTTAATTGATTGTGCTTAATTTACCTTAATTTTCCCCTTTAATTCAAATCCAACCCTAATTAATTAAATTTTCTAAAGAGGAAACCCGACATTCATTAATGCCTTAACATAACACTTCTCATTGAGCAATGTGTGTCCTAGGTGAGTGGCCTAGGACCCATTCACCCATGGGCGAATGGGTACTCCCTTAGACCTAGGACCTAAATTTAAATTATATTTTTGGCGGTATTTTAACATATTCAAATACATATTCAGATGTCAGGTTGTGATATTTGAATTTTGGGAAGTTGAGGATACATATCTATAAATATAAGGTCATTTCATTAAGTTTCACCTAGAATTTTCAAGTGAGAATTATTTGAGCAACGCAAGATATTTTCAAGAGAAATTCAAGGAATTAAAGAGTATATTTATTGAAGATTTATTGCAGAAATCAAGATCCAATTGTACCATCAAAGTCTTCTTGCATCATGCATATTATTGGAGATAATACGGTGATGTAGGTTTCATGATCTATTCAAGTATTCAAAGCATTGTTTCAAATCAAGATTCAAGGTTCAATATCCACATCCATTGAATCCATTTAATGCAATTTATAGATATATATTCCAATTTCCATTCAAGGGTTTGGTGATTTATGACATAGAGTTGTTCATTCATCATTCCTTTCATGCTATTTTGTTTCATTTCAAGGTTTGATTACCAAAACGTGGTTTGACCAAGGAAAACCCCCATTCACTAAAAAAAAATATTTTTCCCTCTTGATTTGTGTTTGCAAATTTAGGTTGAAGATCTATTGAAGAGAAAAATTGTTGAATTTTTAAAATTTGCAAAATTTGTCATAAAAGTTATCATCTCATAGAAACTTGATTACAAAATTTATTTCCATTTTTTTGAACCTAAAACCTAGTAAAATTGAGAGATTCAAATCTGTAGCAGAGGCTCCAAAATTTTGTAGATAAACCCTAACTCAGGACCCATTCACCCCTAGGCAAATGAGTCCTAGATCAACTTCAACAAAGCACTTTTGGTGGCTGGTACACATCAAAACCTCTCCTTGATCTACATTTCAATTTTTGGTTCCATCAGTATTGAGTTTAATCTATTAGATTCAAGTTGCATATTTCATTTTGGGTTTGATTTTCTATTTTTAATCTTTCTCCCCAAAGTGTTATTTAATCAAGACCCCCATCCTTGCAAAAAAAGGAAATATTAAGATTCACACTTTGAATTGATTCACCTAAGGTTTGTAATTCATTTCATTGTGTGGATCTCATTTCCTAATGAATTAAGGAAGAATAGGTCCCGTAATTGTGTTATCAATCCTATTTTGGCAATCCACCATATTTTTCACCTTTTCACATAGAATTTTCCTACAAGATATACATAGAGTAAATAACTTCAACTATCACAACAATACCATCCAAAATATAGAAACCCTTCACAAATCCACATTTCTTAGGGAAAAAAGATTTCTCAAAGCCTTCTTTAATCACTTTATGACATTCTTGGTAATAATTTTCTAGGTGACATTGGAAAGAGCAATAGGTATAAATATGTCTATGGAATAAACACCCTATTTTTTTGAGACAAAAGAAATAAAAGTGGAGTTAATGGATTTGAGTATTTTCTTACTATTCAAATATTTATGAACCACTTCCAATAGGTCATTTCTTAAAACTTCCTAGAATTCTTGAAAAAATTATATTACAAAGACATTAGATCTAGGAGACTTACCTTTCTTCATCTACAAGACAAACAACTTAAGATCCTCTATTGATATGGGATCTAAAAAAGAATTTTTCATGTCATTTGAGGTCAAGATGGGAATGCAATCTAGAATAATAATCTCATTATTCTCATACTAAATACTTTCCTCTTCAAATAGAAAGTAAAATTCCTAGTATCTTTGATGTAAATATCATGAAATGCAAAAAGATGTTCCCTTGAGCAAAACTAAGAGATATTGTAGACACCTAAAAATGTCTTGATGGATCACATTGGCTAACTAACATCATTTCGTCCTCAAACCATCCTCTTTTCACCTTTTTAATTAAATAATACTAATTATTTAATTAAATGCCTCATTTTCACCTATTAATATAATTGACCTAATTGGGTTAATTCACCCCCTCTCACACTGACATTTCATCTGATTTAATTAAATAATGCAAATTATTTAATTTTGACCCTAATTCCTCTTATTTAATTAAATAACCTAAACTATTTAATTAAATATCACATTTGCATCCCCTTTTCATTAATTAAATCAATAATTTAATGAATATCCTCACATTCCTCATCTTGTACATTCAAATTTAGTTTTAATTAACTAAATTGCTAATTTCCCTAGCATCCACTTGCATAAGGAGTATTCCAAAAGAATATTCCCTTATTTTTCTTAAAAAAAAGGGTAATGATTACTCCAAACAAACTTTGAAACAATATTTTAAAGTTGTTGCGAAGTGTGTTTGTTTGCATGATTGTGAGCCCTTGATCGTTTCTTGATCCATGTGATCTTTGATTCTCATCCATTGATGAGAATCCTTGATCCATGTTTCATCCTCCTTTCATTTGTGACCATTGATAGATCAAATAAATCTCATCCATTTCCTTCTCATTTGATATCCATTAAATCAATAATTTAATGAATATCATATGACTCCCCTAATTTGCATAATTGAAACTTTGTTTTAATTATCAAATTACTAATTCTTCTACTTGCAAGGGAATATTCCTCTTTTCCACATTCCTCCAAAAAGGGAATATTTTCATGAAATATTCCTTCCCCTTTTGCACATTAAAATTTTGTTTTAATTTGCTAAAATATCTATTTCCCTCACCCATGAGAATATCCCAAAGAATATTCTCTTTTCTCACTCATTTGAAAAATGGAATATTCTTACAAAGCTTCATGTGCAAGTTAACTCAAAAATTCTTGTGCAAGTTAACTTGTGACCTCTTATACAGGTCAAAAGTGTGTTTGCTTGGATGAATGAGAACCCTTGATTAAAATATCATCTTTCGTTCTCATTCGTTGATGAGAATCCATGATCCATGCCTCCAACTTCCTTATCCTTGACCATTGATTATTGTTTTTGATCTCAACCCTCCATTTTTCATTTGCTTTCCTATAAATATAGCACTATTTGAAGGCAAATGGATCCATCTTTTAACATCAAACTTATGCTGTTAAAATTATTTGCACTTGCACTCACATTTAACATCATTTTAGCTTTATTTACTTGAATATTAGCTTAGCTTCCATTAATGGCTTCCATGATAACATAGATGCATACATTTAACTTATTTGTTAATTAGGATTTTGATCTTTTTAAGCTTGCATACAATTAGATTAGATTTGCATACACCCATATAAATCATCTTAGCATAAATCATGTTAAAATAGCTTGCATCATATTTATTTAGTTTTAAATCATGTTTTCATACAGATTTATCAATGGTTTGATCAATTTTTTTCAATAAAATTGATTGAAAAAGCTCATTATCCAAGGGATTGGGAAAGGGTTGCCATTCCACATCAATGTGACACCACTCCCCCAATAGGATAAGTTTAAATGTCCTAGATTAGATGTTTTTCAATCTTTCATGATTTAGAATGTTAGTTTTAATGGCTTTTTTGTCTTTGTTTATAGTGAATGATCATATTGGGATTGATGCTTAGTGGGTTAAATATGCCTCAAACTTGTATGGATCGGGTGTAGTTAGCCTTCACTATGTCATTGGTCACATTCTGGCACTAGAAGGAGGGTGAACTTTAATGTTTTGGGTTTTTTTTGGAGAAATTTTTGGTTTATTCTCTTAAATGCATGATTTTCCTTAATTTTTAATGAATTCTACATGATTAATCTTTCATAAAAGTTGACGGGTTTTGAAGATCTCATGTTTAGCTTCGCAAAACATTTTACGATTTCAAAATTGATCAAGATTTAAGGAAGTTGTCATTATCTCAAGTTGTTGTCCATTATTAATTTTTCTGTTTTAAAAAAAATTGGGTTTAATCTCTTAAATGCATGATTTTCCTTAATTTTTAATGAATTCTACATGACTAATCTTGTAGAAAGGTTGTTGGGTTTTGAAGATCTCATGTTTATCTTTCCAAAAAATTTTACGATTTTGAAAATTATCAAGACTTGAGAAAGTTGTCATTATCTCAAGTTGTTATAATCAAATTTTATAAAAATGTTTCTCAAACACTTGAAAGGATAAAATGAATTAACTTTCAAAGTTGGATAAAATTGAACCAAACAACCTCACATTTGCTTTAAATTTTGACACGTGCTTTAAATTTTTGATTTCATCGGATTTATAACATGTCTCTAACTTCTTGTTTTGGATTTTTAGGTTTTACAAGTTTGGATAATACAACTTGAAGAAAAGAAGCATACTATTATTATCTGAACTATAATTGTAACAAGTGTTTTGACACTTTTGGGGAAATCATAACCCATTTGTAATGATTTTTTATTTAATTCTTTAGGACCACACTATTTTTAAATTGGTTCTTAAAAATAATGCTCAAATGGGACTAAAATCGAACCCTCATTTCATCACTATATTTTAAGTCTGAAATTGAACAACGCAACCTAACATTTCATTTGGTGCATAAAATGAATTCATCTTAGATTTAGGGGTTAAAATTTATAAGTGGTTGTTGTGTTTTGATTTACAACATTGTTATTATATGCGTATGCAATTCTCTCGCACCCCTCGGTGATCTTGAGAAATAGAAACATTCCTTAACACTTTGCAAAATCACCTACATCTTTCATTTCAGATTAAAAATGAACCCCTTGCTAGTGTAGGGAAAATATGTGGTGTGTGTTATCTTCCCATTTCATGTGAATAGGGATGATCAAACTAAAAACACAATTACTTGCTATTTTTTAGCTTTAGAGGGCCTGCCTCCCCACTTCGAAAGGAGGGAACGACCCAAGTGGTAATGAGCTAAAGCCAAGCTCTTTTGAATCCCTATATAAATGTGTGGTTGCGATAAAAATTGCAATCAATGGGAAGTGGTACATGATAGCTCTCACCTAGCATATTTATGATGTGAAAAGCCCTTGTTCTAACGGTTGGGAGACCTCTCGAGGGAGTTTATCATAGTATCCCTCAAACCATAAGCCCTTATTACAAACCGTTGTTTAGAATCCAAAATCCTTAATACTTGTGGGTGCAAGAATGGTCGTTCTAAAGCCACCCCACATTTGTATTATTTGTTATTGAAACAAAAAATCCAGAAGATCTTAGGATCTTTAGGATTTTCAGATTTGGTGGTCCCGAGAAGTGTGTGTCATAGAGGGGAGCCGGTGTTGCCAAATCTTTAACTGTTCACAATGTCTTAGTGTTTGGAGAAATTTGAGTGGGGGCTCAACAAGTATGGCCATTTCATCCTAGGATTGTAAATGAATTCATTTTAATAAGTTGCTTGGTTCCAAAACATTACAAACAATAACTCATTCTTCCTCAAAAATTTCAAACACTTTGGCTTAAATATGGATACCTTTTGAAATAGCCTTGATATTACTGCTTGTCCTAAGGATTTCTATCCTTAGAGATTTCTAAATATCTTGACTTATATCTCAATCCATATTTTCCAAAGACAACATAGGCAATTATGGCCTCAACCTCATGATTCTCACAAAATGGACATTCTGAAAGTCATGATGTTTTTGGCATAAAAATTTAGTTTAGAAACTTAATCAAGAAAAGAGTTTGTGGTAAAATAAATTCACTTAAGCAAGATAAATTGGCACAATTGAACCCCAGATGACCATTTGGATACTGATCACTCCCGTTCAACAACTTGACGTTACATGTTCTATCATTCAACTGAAATTTGAATTCATTAAGGGAGAACAAACATATATCATTAGTAGTTTGAGAAGCTTCATATTTGAAACCAAGGAAACATTCAATCAGTGGAGAATTGTTGCAACCGTCTTAGATAAAGAAGAATGAAGAGCTGATATTTTGGATAGAAGGCCTATATTTGGATAGAAGAGTTGATATTTTGGATAGAAGGCCTATATTACTATAAGAGAGGGGGGCCAATTGCTAGAAGGCCCTAGGTCACGAAAGGCTGAGAGTAGTATGGCTACCCTAACTAACCTCAGTTTGAAAGAGTGTTAGGATAGGCAGGATGAGAATGATGAGAATTATGGACTCCTTCAATCACTCTTCAAACTTGAGAGTTGAAAGGAGACGAAAAAAGCATGGTTTTGGGATGACAATGTGGTGTGCTAGTGTCGCTCAAGTGCACTGGTGTCTGTACTACCAAAAAACTAGGGAGACAAGGTCTAACTTATAAAAGATGGACTAACAACCTAGTTAAGAGTTTCTAAAGGTGTAGGATAAGACTATGAAATAAAAAATATAAAGATGAATGTGATAAATAAATTACATTACTGCAAGGGTGATGAAAATAATCTCACACAATAACCTTTTCACAAGCTATCTCCAAGATCTCTCCACCTACACACAAAAAATAAAGAAAATGTTGGGGGGTTGTTTAGGGGTATGCCTCAATCAGACCCTCATTTTGGTGTTTCCACCTCCACAAACAACCAAGTTTGCAACGATATATAAATAAAGTGATAAATAAGGAAATACAAGAAAAGTACACCAAAAAAACTAAAAAATAGTATGTGCTAACTCAACCAAAAAATAGAGAAGATGAGTGAGGAGTTTACCACCTTCATCCAAAGCGCTCAAGGCTAGTCGAGGAGAAAGATCAGAGGAACTCAAGTCTCTTCTGTAATGGATTCATCCTATGCTTGCTCTATTGAATTGATGGAGTGATAGATTGCTTCTATGGAGTGTGAAATGTTGCTTCAAAGCTTGTGGATGAATGCTCAAAGTGTGGAGAGATTGTGTAGGCTTCAACTAAAGATGAAAATGGATGAAGGAATGGTCAATATGAAGAAGGAATGGAAGAAAATGGTCATATTTGGGTCGGCCAGCTGAAGGGAGCCATTACACTTCAACTTCCAATAGGAAGTGTAAGCCTCTACATAATCCAGCTGCAGGAATCTGCCAGGGACATAAGTGCACCGCACGGGCATCCCCAACAAAAATGCCTCCATGAACACTCAAAATAGGCACCAAGTGTGATGGGAACAATGAGCTTATGCGGAATTAATCCTCTGCCTTTGGTTTTCTAAAGTAGAAAGGGGTGAAAGGGGAATTTGCATTAGGAGTGCAAATTCGCTCCTATACATTTTCCCCCCACTTTAGCGAGAACGAATATTGGTGAGTGCTTCGATAAAGTAGATAAAAGAATAAATAAGGCTAGAGATGTATAACTAAACCATCAAGGAAGTAGATCATGTTTTGGCAAACCTAAAAGTGTAGATAAGGACTTCATAGCTCCGTTGAACTATGAAGCTGAAGAACGAAAGCGCCTTACAAGCTCATGGACCTGGAAGGGAGGTATCCTTCAAGAACTCTCAAATGAGGGAAACTAGGAAGAACACCTTACAAAACAACATACCTGCAAGGGAGGTATCCCCCAAGAACTCTCACATGAGGGAGATCGAGCAAAGGGGACTTCGTAGAGTCAAAAATGGTGACATGTTTACTTGCAGATAGAACACGTAAGGAAGCGGTCATGCAGGCCAATAAATAGACAATCATGCAGACTGTGGCCAAGTTGGAAGCATTTCAAAGGAGTCCCTTAAGAACCCTTCAAAAGGAAGAGGGGTCCACTCAAGGGACACACTATTTGAAAAGTGAAATCTAGTCGGGCTACCCCCAAGCTAGACATAAGGATGTGAAGTATGTCTAGTTGGGCTGCCCCCGGGCTCGACACAAAGATGTGAAACTAGTCTATTCAAGATGTCCCTAAGCTAGGCAACATAGAAATCATTAGAAAATTTTGAATGGGTCCCTTGGGAACCCGTTGTGAAAAGAAAGAGTCCACTCAAGGGACACACTTTTCAAAACTCAATGTCTTCTTTCTCAAACTGATTCATCATCAAGGAATCCTTCTGAAAGATGTTCACTTTATCAAGGAATTTGAAAGGAAGAATATGCCCCCACGTGAGGGGAAGATTAAAGTCATTCTTCCTTTGAAGGAAGGTTCTCCAGTCCTTTCTTTATGAACCCATCATGAAGGAAACATGTTTGATTAGGGTTTCAAGTTGAGAATGTAATTCTAACAAAGAAGTGTGTGAAGGGTCTTGAGAAAAGATTTATTTGATAATGAATACATTTTCTAAAGACCAAGTGATGTAGAGGTGGTGTTTTCACACATGAAAGAGACAACTCAAGCAAAGAAGAGAGAAAGATAAAGGACAAGAAAAAGAAAAGAGAACATAAACAAGGCAACAGGGGTAGCCTGATATTTCAAGGTCAAAACTGCTCATAAATATATATAATTATAATAATAGTATATAAATGAATTGTCATCAACCCCCTACTATATCAGACCATGTGAGGAATGCATGAGAAGACAAAGTAAAAATAAAAAATTGGGTTAACATGGAAGGAAGCCTAAATGCTCCCAACGCTTTGCATTGTCCCCAATTTGCCAAAAGTCAATCACAAGCATGGAAGAATGATGATACACATAGAGGAAGTTTTACAACACAAATGCCACACCTGTATCCAAGCACCAATAGGGGTGACGAGGGTCATCCAAGCACACATAGCACGATCATGAGGGAAACACATCACAACACACACACACATCTAATCTAAAGATCAAGAAGAGGGTCTCCCCTAACACTGGTCAACCAAGAGGTCATCAACTTCCCACTCTAGATCATCGTAGGGAGAAGGATGATGAGATTGCAATGGTGTAATGTTAAGTGGAGGAGCTTCTGATCCTTCTGCAAGAAGGGCCAAGGAAGGAGGACTTGTGAGATCTTTGTCACTCAAATATTGTGGGTCTAAGGTCAATGACTTTGCAAAGATTGTTGAAAAGGTTGGAACTTCATCCACCAAGTTGAAAATACACTTAATGGGAGTGCCATGTTTTTCCTCGACAGATGGAGGAGTTTGCACTTGAGGTTCACCGCTAAGCTCACCGAGAGACTCGGGAGCGGTGACAAACTCAGGGGAGGTTGGGTCTAGTTTCATCACTAGGATAGAAAAATTCAATGCAGGGCCACCTTTCAGAGAAGGAGGACTCTTTTTATGTCCTCCATTTCTAGAGGGACCACTCTCTACCTTTTTCTTCATCGGAGGAGGCGAAATCCCCACAGACAAAGAAAGAAGGGTAGAGGGAGAGGAGAAAATAACCACAATACATATAGCCGAAGTGTTAATCATATCTATGGGCTTTGGGAAAGGTGAGACATCTGGAATGGATGTCAATAGAGGCAGTTCCACAGAAGGAGCAATGAACACCTACACCTTTCCAGGCACATGTGCGCTCGTAGTGGAAGCCAGAAGAGATAAAAAGCTGGTTTAGATAGAAAAATAAGGGAAAGAGAGGAGGACACGATAGGAGGAGCGATCATCTCCTCTTCCTTCTTTTGTAAGGAGGCTTGCTTAGCCAAAAGAGCCCTTCTCTAGCACTTGCGCTCACATGCAAGGTGGTTTCTATGACTCTTCATACTAGAAGTTGAAGTTTGTTTAGGAATAGAGGGCTCCTACTCGGCCATGGTAGTGTCCTCCATAGTTGTTTCCAGGAGAGGGGCAAACTCTTGGATGGGAGCAGGAGGAGTAGGTTCAAAAATAATAGGGGGAATCAAATCTAGCACCTCGGTAGCGGGCCTCTTCCCGTTCAATATTTTAGAAGCAAGAACAATAGGAGGCCATCGAGACTAGGACATAGAGGACTCTCCATAGGGGGATTTCTATCTACCATACCGAACGGGCATAGGATCTGTGGGTAAGACAGTATGCTCGAATGTGGGATACTTGGGATTTTGCCAAGCAGGCACCATAGGATTCTGTCGCAAGTGTGAGAAAAAAGTATATGGTACCATAACAAAGCGAGAGGAAGCATCAGGCTGAATCGCGGAAGGGGAAGAAGGAGGATCTCAAGACTGCTTCTCTTCTTCTCTTCTATGTGCCTTGGTGGCATCATTATTAGCTTTCAGGCAAGCCCTATGTGAAACAACATAAGGCAAAGGAGGGTACCTCACTTTCAGCCTAGAACATCCTTTCTTATAATTTTGATACGTGCAATACAGGAGGTCCTTCCTAGGTGGGAGAGGATTAGTGGGTGTAGGCCAAAAGTAATCTAAGGTATAGCTACCACGTGCAACTGACGGTCTATAACTAATGTCATGGAAAATGTGTACCAGACCTCCATGAATTAATTTCAAACACTTGTGCACAATTGAGGGAACCACGTTCATAGCTACCAACTAGGGGATACCTAGCTTCACTCTGAAGAGTTTAGACCTCGGGATGATGCCAAACTTAAGTTTCATTGATTTAGGTCCCACGAGGACCAATAGGAAAATAATCCCTATAGGAGGTACGAAAATTTCATCCTGTGTGTGAACGATACTTTTAGGTGCATCATATCCATCCTTATGAAGGAATTTGATTGACATGATATCCTCAATTATGATATTTACTTGAGATATCAGATCAATGAGAACACCTGCTATGGTATTCCCATTTATCCTTGTAGGAATGTAAAGAGGAGATGGTTCCCTATTAAAACCCATTTGTAGGTCCTATGAAGTGAAGGTTATACTAGTACCACTACTCACAGTCTACATAGAGGGCATAGGTTTATTTAAGAAAGAGGCCATCACGTACACCAAAAAATACTTCTACAGAGATTCCTAAGGTTTACCGAATAAGCCAGTGACCCAACTAAGGTTTTGTTGCACAACATCATCGAAACCTTCCAACTACATTTACTAGGGGTTGCAGGTTGGGTTGTAAGGTGGAAGCCTCACAACAATCACACCTACAACACTCCTAGGACACGAGGAAAGGGACTTCCAATATCACAAAATGGAACCAAAATGGTTAACGTTAGGTTCACCAAAAAAGTAAGAGAGGGGAACCAACCGTTGCAAGGCCCTAGGTCATGAAACGCTAAGAGTAGTATGGCTACCCTAACTTACCTTGGTTTGAAAGAGTTTTAGGATAGGAAAAATGAGAATGATGAGAATTGTGGAGTCCTTCAATCACTCTACAAACCCAAGAGTTGAAAGGAGACTAGGCGAATCTATTTTTTGGGTTGACTCTATGTTTCAGATAGCTCTCTATCATAAGAAAAAAGCATGGTTCTGGGATGACAGTGTGGCATGCTGGCATTTCTCAGGTGTGCTGGTGTTCGTACGACCATAAAACCAAGGAGACAAGGTCTAACTTCTAACGATGGACTAACAACCTAGTTAAGAGTTTCTAATGGTGCAGGATAAGACTATGAAATATGAAATATAAATATGAATGTGATAAAAAAAGTAGATTACTGCAAGGGTGACGAAGATGATCTCACACAATAACCTTTTCGCCAGCGTGCTTCAAGATCTCTCCACCTACACATAGAAAAGTGGGAAAATGTTGGGGGGTTGTTTAGGGGTCTACCTCAGTCAGACCCCTGTTTTGGTGTTTCCATCTCCATGAATAGCCAAGTTTGCAGTGATATAGAAATAAAGTGATAAAAAAGGAAATACAAGAAAAGTACACCAGAAATAGTACAAAATAGTACATGCTAACTCAACCAAACAATAGAGAAGATGAGTGAGGATCTTACCACCTCTTTCTAAAGTACTCAAGGCTAGTGGAGGAGAAAGATGAGAGGAACTCAAGCCTCTGCTGCAATGGATTCATCCTGTGCTTGCTCTATTGAAGTGATGAAGTGATAGATTACTAGCGTGGAGTGTGAAATGTTGCTTCAAAGCTTGTGGATGAATGCTCAAAGTGTGGAGATATTTTGTAGGCTTTAACTAAAGATGAAGATGGATGAAGGAATGGTCAATATGAAGAAGGAATGGAGGAAAAAGGCCATATTTAGGCCGGCCAGCCTAAAGGGGGCATAACACTTCAACTTACAATAGGAAGTGTAACATCTCTGCAGACTCCAGCCATAGGAATCTGACAGGGACGTAAGCATGCTATGCAGACATCTGTGCACCACTTAGATGTCTACGCACAACACATATGTCCTCAAAATAAATGCCTCCACTGACACTCAAAATAGGCACCAAGTGTGATGGGAACAATGGTCTTATGTGGAATTAAGCCTCTGCCTTTGGTTTTCTAAAGTGGAAAGGGGTGAAAGGGGAATTTGCATTAAGGGTGCAAATTCGATCCTATACAATTACTACCCCTTGTGTGGCAATAAATATCTTCTTCTTCTCTAAATGATCTCATGCAAAATAAAAATCCCCAAGACAAGGTCTATCAGTCGTCATTACAAACTTAGGCACCTGAGTTCAAAAGCAATAAAAAACCGCACTTCAACACTATACCAAAACAAAAATAAATTGTTGGTGAAATTTTATGAGCATGCACTAATAAGACATCCAAACATGTATACATTCTTTATGGGTCAAAATCTAGGTCTTTTTCATGATAATCAAACTATCTAAAATATTGGTCCTTTTTATGGTCTTGAACTTCTTTGAATGATCTATCGCACAATCAAAATCCATAAGGTAAGATCTACATCCTAGCATTATAGACATAGGCATCGTAATTCAAATTTTGGAAGGAAGTGGGTTGTAATATTTTATCGCAATCATAACCTCTTGTTAAGAAAATATTATGCTCGATCTAGGAGGAACAAACTTGATTTGCATACCCGCATCTATCCTCTCAGTTAGGTCAACATTGGGTCTTTAGGATTTGAAATATTTAGAGGTATAGCATCATTATCACTACCTTGGTCTTGGAAAATAAAGGTTCATTCTAAGTCAGCATTGGGTCAAAAATTTCATCCACCCCTTCATCAAATTTCATCCTTCACTTCACCAAACTTTGCAAAAACTTTGAATACACCAACACTTTTTGACTTCAACATCTATCAAACCAACCCCTAACTTGGCTATTTTGTATGTGAAATGTATCCTTTTCCATGAACCTAGCTATGTTAGTTAACATCTTTGTACTATTTTATCTTAAAGGTCACAAGTATACCCTAAAGATTCTCAAGTTCATAAACATCCTTTATCCTAACATCAAAACATCAAACTCATGTCAAAAGTATTGTCCCAAATTGTTTGCAAAAATCGCTTTCAATATCACCCATATTTTCATCCCCCATTATCATCATTGCTCCAAAAATATTTAGAGAGTCACTTTTACCTAGATTTGAGTCAACTAGAGAGTTCAAACATTACAAATCTCAACATACTCTCCCATAAGTGACCCAAAATTTATGGTAAAGACAAGATCACAATACAAGAGAATCATCAAGAAAACCAAAGTCACATTTACCTCAAGTGATCCAAATCCTCTATAATTTAATTTGAGAAGTCAAGTCACCCCATCACAACAACCATCATCTTCGTTAGGACCATATGAGATAAAAGACATCACAAATAATCCCTTTGAGCTTACTAGGAAGGAAATCATGGAACATCAAGCCTTTGAAAACATAGCTCCTATTTCCCCATCATTTGTTGCACAAAATTTGGCACAAGGCTTGACAACTCCACCATCAAGAATAAATCAAACATCCACTCCTAGTCTTGCAACTGGCCTTGCCAAGGACTTGGGCCTAACTCTTCCATTTGAAAGCAGTAAACTTGTGGGTACCCTTGATACTAATCCTCCATCTCCAACAACCATTTGGACACCTACCTTTGGTGATCCTCTCATTCCTGAAAATCCTAAGCAACCATATAAACCACTTGAATTTCATTACTTCACCACATCCTCCACATATCGAGGACATCCCTCTTCATCCATACCAATGAGTACCACAAGTGCACCCACCATCATGCAAATCAATATGGACCAAGTGTCTCAAAATAGAACACAAGGGTATGCCAATGCTATATCACAGAGTCAACCCTCAACACAGATGAGGACATCTTTACCCCATCCTCTCATTGGTTCATCTATACCATTGGTGTCACAAAAAACATCAATCCCATCCATCATCAACCCATCTCAAATCAATCCTTTGGTAACGAATCCCATCAACATAAGTAATTCTTTTTCTGCATCTCTAGCACAAGGAAATCCTTACAACATTAGACAATGGAACCTTTTCAATCAGTGGACTCAAGGTCCTAATATATCATTACCATTGAAAATTCTAATGACACCATCCTCATCTTTCTCCATGGTCCCCTTCACTATGAAAAATCAAATGGGACCTCAAACTTACAATCCTCCACCTCAATCCACCATCTTAAAAGGAATATTAAACTAAGGGAACTCCCAACCTCTCATCACCAACTCACAATCCATCCAAAAAATCAACACCCACAATCCATCGCAAGTGTCCCAACAACCAACTGATCCTACATTGCAATTTCATACCTTCGCCTTACAACAAGCACAACAAGATTATTGGCAAGACATCCATAAACAAAAATTATCCTTAGTAGCACAATAACATCATAAACAATAACAAGCAACCCTAGCAACACAACAAAAATAAAAACAACAAGCAGCCTTATCAACACAATAACAACAAACCTACCAAGCATCCTTAGCAGCACAACAACAAAATCAAGCCCAAAAAAAGACCTCATATCACATCAACAACATCAAACCCAATAGCAAGCCCTAGTGGCAGAACAACAACATGAAGCCCAAAAACAAGCCTTTATGACACAACAACAAAATAAAGCCTTACTAGCTCAACAATATGCCCAACATTAGTAGAAACACAACAACAACAAAGTTCCTAATATAATCCTCAACAAAACATCATCAATACAAACATGTTACGAACATATACATTAGCACCTCAATCACCTTCACATAACCTCACACCACCATGCACCCCATACAACACACCATCATATTAGAATCCCATATACAAATCATCCATCATCCCATCATATGTTCCTCCACCAAACCTGCAAGGTGATCTAGCATCTCAATTCAATGCACTCTCCCAAGAAATACAGGATCTTTGAATGGGCAAGACCAAGAAGAATGATACACAAAATCTATGTCCATATCCATTCGATCAAAACATCATAATGGTACCATTCCCTCCTAGCTTTGAAATCCCCAAATTTGATAAATACAAAGGGAGAGGAAGTCTTGTGGACCATGTAAAATAATTCAATGCCATGTGTATTGAGGTGGCCTACAATGATTCTTATCTGATGCGCCTCTTCCCTTGAAATTTAACAGGTCTTGCCATGGATTGGTTTTCTCATCTACCTCCCAGTATCAATTTTTTTGTAAGAAATCACTGATAAATTCATCGATCACTTCTCCTTCAACCTTGACATGGATGTCAGTGTAGAAGAGTTGTATAGTCTCAAAAAAACCAAGGGAGAATCTTTTTCCAATTTCTTGCAACGATGGAGACAAAAAGCTACTAAGAGCAAGCAAACCCTTCCTGATGAACAAGTGGGAATCATCATAGAAAATATGGACCCCAATCTATCTTTCCACTTGAAAATACAATGCATCACATCCTATGAAAATCTTTTCCCTAGAGCCCTTAACATAAAACGAGCTCTAACCTCACAGGGAAATACTCAAGCTTACAACCGCCCATGAACCAGTTCAAATGACAAGCCTCATGTTTGGGCTAAAAATAGAAATGTGACAAATCATAGTGTGGTAGATGCTAAGGTAGTCCTAAGTTATCCTAGGCCAAACAACAATCAAGTTTCTAACATCCAACCAATTGTGCAACAAACAACACCCCCTCAGAACAATCAGATCAACAATACCGAGATGAAACAAAGGTGAACTACCAACAAGAAAAACTATAGTAAACACAAGTATACATAATTATTTGAACCTATCGAAACCATCATGAAAAATTTGGTAGATTCAAACTTAATAACACTTCCTAACTTTGAAAACTACCAAGAACTGCAAGAGAAACCATCGTAGTGTAATGAGAACAATCTTTGTGACTTTCATAAAATCAAAGGGCACAAAATGACAAGTTGCATGAGACTCAAGAATATCATCAAGACCTCATAGAAAATGACACCATATCTATTGAAGTACCATCTGGGTATTGGGATCTTAAGATATGCAAGAACCCTATTCCAGATCATAAAAAAGGGAACAACAATGGAAAACCTAAGGATTACACTAACGTGCAACATACCTATTCCAACATCGTCGCTTCCTATGATAGCATCATCATTATTGTCACCATCAAAGGACCTAGTGCAGAGTGTGGAGTCGCCACAGGATGTGGAAAGGTCACCATCCAAGGAGTTCCATCTCAATCTAGGGAACATCTTACTTTTCCAACATTGAATCCCAACAAGTACAATCTCCTAGATCAACTTAAGAATACCCCAACATAGATATCAATCTTAGAACTATTGAGGCTATCTCCTGCACATAGGGAAATCTTAGAGAAATGTTTATTAGAGTCATTCATCCCTAAGGATATTAACACTAATCAATTTCAAGTTATGGTAGGAAATATTATCGATCACCTTCTCACCTTCTTAGAACAAGACCTAGCTTACACCTCAAGATCTTTATTCATAAGAACAAGGTTAAAAGAGTCTTATTGGATGGAGGTGCTAGTCTGAATATTTGTACCCTTAAGCTGATAAAAAACTTGGGCTACTCATAAGATACTATTGAGAAAGCAAAGAGTACCACCATCAGAGCATATGACGACCAAGAGCGGGTATCCCAAGGCATCATTGCACTACCCATTCAAGTGGGACCTATCATTGCATAAAATACATGCCAAGTGTTAGACCTTGATCTTTCGTACAACATCCTTCTTGGTCGACCATGGATCCATGCCCTAAAATCTATAGCCTCAACCTATCATCAATGTGTAAAATTTCCCTTTGAAGGTTGAGAAATTACCATCCATGGAGATCCTGAGCCCTTCTACTATTGCAAGAATCTTGAGGCCAAGTTTTAAAAGATACCCCAAGTTCCTAAAAATGATGAAGGGCCTACACCCATACCTATCTCATTTGTTGATCTATCATCCCTTGCATCTACCTCAACAAAAAAAACCCCCATTGTGCAGAACATTCCTGATATCAAAGCAATGATTCAAGATGATGGTTGTGGGAACTATAAGCTAATGAAGGATACCTTTATCTTAGGAGAGCTACCTATTTCTCCTCAATCCCATGAGAAACCCACATCTAGTACCAAAGAGCCCAAAACAATCAAGATGGCAGCTACTACCTTCACCAAGTGGGGGGATTTAAATCAAGAAGATATCAATGAGGAGGATGTCTCTAAACTCCTCTATTAGGATGAACGACTTGTCCCTATTCTTCCCATGGAAGATAAAAATAAAGGCTTGCAGTTAATGAAGAGATGGAGTTATAACAAGAATGAGAAGCTAGGAAAAAATAACAATGGCTTGCTAGAACCTATCGTTCCTGAGAAATGATTAAAGAATCTTGGTCTAGGTTGTACTACTAGCAAGGTCACCCTTATTGGCAAAGGTACTTCTTATAAACAGGCTGAGGCTTCCTCTTAGTTACCTACATCGCGTGATATGACCTTAGATGAGTTCCCCCTTGATGTTGCTGACCTATTTGAGAATAAATCCGTCTTCATGATATATATTACATCCTTTGCTCCAAGCAATCAACCAACTAAAATATGCCTAGTATACCCCCAACTCATTGTGTCACATCCAGACTAAAGGCCAACTCATGTGGTTATGTTGTGCAGTCAAAAATAAAAATAAATAATCAAATAAAAAAATCAATGGAACCAATGACCAACAAGGAAGGCAATTATTAAGGGAGAAAAATATTCTTAAAGAAGAGAGGGGACACAAGATGGAGAAGGGGGTGTTCTGCCATTAACAAGGTATGGCACCCATCTTTAGGAAGAAAAGACTTCAAGTCATGTCGAGAAAATTAGGGGCCCAACTACTATTAAACCTTCATGACTCCCTTGTTTGTGGGACATTCATGGGTGATTTGAAAAGAAAATGAGGAAGGGGTTTGCGTGGAAAAAAAATGAAGACACATTGGAGGCAATTTTTGAGAGCAGTTTGAGAGAATGAAAGGGGAAGAGACTTTAGGTTAGGAAGAGAAAAAGGAGGCTAGCTTGCTATTAAAAATTTCTCGACTCCCTTGTTTGGGGGTATTCACCTGATATTTTAGAGGAAAAATAGGAGCAACCAAGATGTATAGGAGGGAGAATGAGGGTGGGGCATGACTATTTGGAGGTGTGAGAGAGGAAATGGCATGATAGTTGTGCAATGTTTTAGATATGAATCCAAGCTTTGTTTTGGGAAGAAAATATAGAGATTGGTAAGAAAATGTGAGGGAGGGAAAAAGAATTGAATGGTAGCTTGGAGAGGCATGAAATGGACATATTTTTGAAAAGGCATTAGTAACTTTCAAGAAAATGTAATTGGGAGACTCTGGATAGCCACTAGGGCATAAAGGTTGGAAAAATTATGGATGCAGAGATTTGGAAGAAAACATGAAGAGGGATGGAGTCAGACAAAGGAAACATAGCAGATTTTAGCACCTATACCAGACATTCATTATTGTCCATTTAGAGCTAAGTACACT
Source organism: Sequoiadendron giganteum (assembly GCA_007115665.2). Lineage (NCBI taxonomy): Eukaryota > Viridiplantae > Streptophyta > Pinopsida > Cupressales > Cupressaceae > Sequoiadendron > Sequoiadendron giganteum. The sequence continues at coordinate 353,317,741 of CM021102.1, forward strand.
CTCCACAACAATACCTTCCTAAAATAGTGGTTAATCTTAGAATCATCTGCTTCCATAATAGGAAAACAATTAATTTAGGTGGATTAATTTCTTTTCTGCTTCCATCTATCATTCTTTGAGACTTTTCTTAAATAGTTCATGTGTCATACGCTTGCCTTCGTTTTCCTTAAAATTGGCTATACAGTTGACATTCTTGTTCATGGTCAGTAATTTTATATTATGAATGCCTAGGAAGTTGTTGCAACTAGAAAGAGGGTATGGAGGCCATCAAAACAAAATTAAAAATAGGTTACTATCAAATGCTATACTTGTTGAAGCCACTATCTATCACTATAGTCTTCAAGCCAACTAATGCAAGAAGAATTTATGCACAAGCTCTCTTGAATGATTTCAAACTATGACTAATTCTCTTTATAGCTAATATTGTGTGAATAGGATTCAAATTTCTGCATTCTATGGAGGAGAATGTTTTCTTATAGTTGAATAAGGCACCATAGATTTTACAGGTTCTATTTTGAAGAATACATTCCATAGACAATCTATTTGCATTCTACATACCTTTTTCATTATGTATTTTGGGTCGCTTTTATTGCTTGAAGTGTTGGATTAAGCTCATTTTGATGGCAAGATAGTACTTTTATTTAAAACAATGTTGTAAGGTGAGCTAATTGTGGAAATATAATCATGAAGTTTCTATGGTGATTAAGTAAAGTATGAATTCTACTCTTAAATGACTCTTAAAAGTAAATTAGAGATATAATAAAGGTTTTAATTTAAGGTTGTATAATAATATAAATGATAATGATTTTAATCAATGACACTCAAACCACATCATATTGAACAAATTTTAAAAGAAGCAAATGAAAACTTTTTGGTAATCCACTTCAAACCTATGGATAGGGTATTTATATGCCTATAAATGCTTGTCAACCTCTTAAATATGAACCTTTATATTGGTCATGCCAAGTGACTTTGAATAAGGGGTATCATGAGTAAATTAATGGTAGTATGATTATGTAATACCGAAGAGGCAATTGCCTCTTAATATGATGGTTTTTTTCAGTTTGAATTAAGAGAACCTATATGTAATCACACAGGATAACATCTTGTGTTGTCTTGTTGCTTACCAATAAGCTCATATTTGTCATGAGAATCTAGAGTGAGTCATTCATAGTTTAAGAATTGGATTATTTTAAAATTATTGGAATCATCATGTGTACAAAGGATGTATATTATAGCTCTAATGAACCTCTATATATTTGCATAGTAAATAGAAGGAACTATCATTTAATTTGACAATGTAGTTGGGATTGAATTAGGAGATAAATCTTATGTAGGATCTCTTGACACGTTACCAATGACCATTGAGGTCAAGTTTAGTTTCAAGGGAAGGTATGAATAAACTATCTAGACTATGAACTAAATTATTATAAGAATATGTGGGTTTTCACTATAGAGTAAAGGAAACTAGAAGACCAAGAATATTAATAATGAGATTAAGTTTCATATAATTGTCTAATGGATATAGTGTTTCCAACAATCGTAAGTATGATTAAAGAAATCATTATAACTTAAAATAAGCTTATAAATACTCGAGTATAAGAACCTCAATAATGAATCTAATATGTGAATTTAAAATGGAAGGTATTTCCTATGAGTCGGTGTAAATCAAGGTGATTTCATGTTGAGTATTAAGCCTAGCTCCTATGTGGATAAGATGAACGAAACCTTGGGATATTCAAGTTGGATTAGGAATAATAATGGTGGTGAGGTTTAATCTTGACTTACTTGGATGGAAGTGTCGAGATATAGGCCGCTAAATGGGGAACCAGTGCATAGGTATCCTTGAGAGACCTTGTAGCAGAACTATGTGTGTCTTTGACCTATTTGGAAGCAGGAAAGTAGGCGGTCATTGGGTGAAGGATGCCTTTGTGATCTCAAGTCCATAGGAGGAGGGTTTAGGGGTAGATAAATTTGAGATTGGGGTTGTTCCTAGATGGTTTTTCCTTTCCTCCTCTGTAAGCTTCGATTTTAGATTGAATGGGTACCAAATGGGTATGATCAAGTTAAGGTCACTTAATAACTTATATTAAGTTAAATGAAGTAATTGATTTAACAACCTTATAATTGATATTTGAATATATGTAAATTCCATCATGTGTCGGTTCCATGTAAAGAGTATGTGTTGTTGAAACTAAGTCCATATCTAGAGGTCTTTATATATAGGCTTCTATGTCTGTTGATTGAGATTGTGATTCATGTTATGTATGACCCGCCCAAGAGTGAACCTTTGGGATATTTGTGCAATGATAGGTAGTCATTGGATTGTGCCAATGACCGATGTCTAGGATACTACTAGGGATTAGTCAGCCTTCACTTGGTTCACGGAGGTGAAGGTAGCAAGCTACCCTATTTATGATACAAACGTAGTGGTTACACGGGTAGGGACCCATCCATGCAGGTAATGATAATCCGGGCTAACCACATATTGATAGGGTTCATTGGTTGTCACTGGTATGCATGAAAGTGACCAATTCCATGTGTTACATAGGATTGAGAAGAAGATAGGTAACAATACCACTAAGATCACAAGGTGGTATATTCCAAGAGCTACCTCTTCTTGGGTGGACAAAATTATTTTCAGCGGCCTATAGGTGATTGAAGTCAAAATCCACCGGGTTTGGTTTAGGTTCACTGCTTGGGAAAACCATTGGGATGATGGATGTAACCATGGTGTAGTATGGGATGCACCAAATCCCCTTCCCAATTTTTAGACTATATACCTAGCCTTGTAGGGTTGAGGACGAAACCGCGGTGCAGTATGGGATGCACCAAGTCCTCTTCCTATTTTTCCATGGTGTAGAAGACTGAGAGAAAGGATAGGACCCCCGATGTAGTGTGCAATACACAGGCATTCTTTCTATCTGGGATGCATTATGGACATGTGCTAGACACTGTGATGTTTTAGTCAACCATTGTTATTATGTTATGTGATGTATAGTGGAGCTCATCACTATGTATTTGTGGTATATGTTGGAGCCAGCCACTAATATAATTGAGATATGCGAATGAGATAATAATTGTTGTACATGTGATGTACATATGAGCTAATCCCATTGTACTTTTGATATGTGTATGATCCAACCATTGGTGCACTTGCAATCTATGTATGATCCAATCATTGTTGTACTTGTATTGTGTATGAGATAATCAACTTGGGTATATCGGGGTGTGCTCATGACGAACATTGTGTATAATATTTGAGATTATGGTATGAATGACCTCTTGTGAATATTGTGAATGTTTATACACTAATTTTTGGTATGGAACCAACACTTGATGGTGAAGTTATTAACATTATATTATAATTAGCTAAGTAGATAACTTACTTATACTTAATTTATAGTCATGAGTTAAGGTGAGATAATAGATCTCATACAAGAGGATTTATTGAACTCCCTGTCATTATGGGGAAAAGTGTGAAGCCTCTGATTTCCCACGAGGGGATATGTAGGCAGGGTCATCACGAATCCTCGAGGCTTAGGTCTAGGAATGATCCTAGTTGTACGAGATTAATACCTTTGAGTGTAAAAATATAAGTGTGATGTTGATTGTCGTTACCATGGTGAATGTTGAGTTATTGAAATTAAAAATTCTTATTTATATGAAAAATCTTTGATTGGTTAAGTTGGTAGTGGTGCATAGATTAAAACAAAAAAAATTGTTGTGTCAAGATGGGGATTTTACATTGGTATCAGAGCAACCAGGTTCAAATGTTGGACCTATGAAGCTCACTTGATTGTGGGATAAGTATGCTATCCCACACTACTAATCAAAGTAAGTTGGTCACTTAATACATGGTTTGCTTGAATATCTTAAATGGAATTTTAAGCTCCTAATATTGATGGCTAGTCTTAACCAAGGAACCCTAGATGGGTGGAAAAATGGAAAATTAGATATATGAATTGTAAAAGAAAATCAGAGTGCACAACGGAAATGATGATTTCTATTTCCCTTACACACTTTTTGGATAAATGAATCTACCCCTTGATAAGTGAGAAAAAATTATGTTGCATATTTATGGGTCTTAAGAATCCTTATCATGGTAGAAACACGAATTGTCAGGACCATAAACTATAAATAAATAAGGGTGCAAGTTTTGATGGGTTAGTATGTGTTAAATACAAGGAAACAATACCCTTAAAGTAGAATTTATAAATACCTTAGTACTTGAAGAAATAGTCACAAGTTTGGGAATGAGCTTGTAGGATAACTGGCATGATATGAAGTGAGGTTAATAGTAACAAAGGATGCATAAAGTTGAAATTGTATCCTTTGATGATTATGCAAACTTGCTTAAATTGAAATTTCACGAACGTTGACCTAATGGGACACTATGCTATGTGTTGTAAACCCACATAGTGAGTAACATGACTATATTTAATGAAATTAAATGGAAGTTGATGAAATCAATAAAAGCATATATGGTGTACTTGACTACAAAGAATGGTCATTGATGCATGACACTTTCATATCTTACTAAATTTAGTTGGTAAATGTGTGTAACGAATGGCATAATATAGATGCCTAAATATAAACCTATAAAATTAAAATAGAGGACTAGATTAAGCGAAAATGTTGACATGAGTGTATATTTATAGTATGCTCCCTCTTAAATAATATAAAAGTTATTCCAAATTGTTCACATTAAGAAAAGAGAACCACTTTGAGAGACAAAGATAAGGGGTTCAAAAATAATTAACATGGCTCTAACTAACCTAACATTTTGCGAAAAATGGCAAATGACCCTTCTAATAAGCCGAGACAGCTTATTGCCAAGGGGGGGGAGGATGCCACATCTCGAATAAGGGCCAGCTCATGTGGCTACATTGTGCAGTCAAAAATAAAAATAAAAAATCAAATAAAAACATCGATGGAACCAACGACCAGCAAGGAAGGAATTTATTAAGGGGAGACGAATATCCTTAAAGAAGAGAGGGGACACAAGATGGAGAAGGGGGTGTCGTGCCATTAATAAGGTATGGCGCCCCTCTTCACGAAGAAAAGACTTCAAGACGTGTGGAGAAAAAATAGGGGCCCAAATACTACTAAACCTTCATGTCTCCCTTGTCTATGGGACATTCATGGGTGATTTGAAAAGAAAATGAGAAAGGGGTTTGCGTGGAAAAAAAAGAAGACAGATTGGAGGTGATTTTGGGGAGCAGTCTGAGAGAAGGAAAATGGAAGAGACTTCGGGTTAGGAAGATAAAAAGGAGGCTAGCTTGCTATTAAACTTTCTCGGCTCCCTTGTCTAGGGGTATTCGCTTGATATTTTAGAGGAAAAATAGGAGCAACCAGGATGGATAGGAGGAAGAATGAGGGTGGGGCATGGCTATTGGGAGGTGCCAGAGAGGAATTGGCGTGACAGTTGTGCAACATTTTAGATATGAATCCAAGCTCTATTTTGGGAAGAAAATACAGAGATTGGTAAGAAAATGTGAGGGAGGGAAAAATAATCGAATGGTAGCTTGGAGAGGCATGAAATGGACATTTTTTGAAAAGGATTTAGAAAATTTCAAGCAAATGCAACTGAGAGACAATGTATAGCCACCAGGGCATACAGGATGGAAGAATTATGAATGCAGATATTTGGAAGGAAACATGAAGAGGGATGGAGTCAGATAAAGGAAACATAGCAGATTTTAGCACCTACATCAGACATTCGTTATTGTTGATTTAGAGCTAAGTACTCTCTCTCTTCAGCAGTACCTTCCTAAAATAGTGGTTAATCTTAGAATAATCTACTTTCACAGTTGGAAAATAATTAATTTAGGTGGATTAATTGCTTGTATGCTATCATCTACCATTCTTTCAGACTTCTTAAATAGTTCATGTGTCTTACGCTTGCCTTTTTATCCCCTAAAATTGGCTATACAGTTGACATTCTTGTTCATGGTCAGTCATTTTATATTATGAATGCCTAGGAAGTTGTTGCAACTGGAAAGAGGGTATGGAGGCCATCAAAACAAAATTAAAAAGGGTACTATCAAATGTTATACTTGTTGAAGCCACTATCTATCACTATAGTCCTCACATCAACTAATGCAAGAACAATTTATGCACAAGATCTCTCTTGAATGATTTCAAACTATGACTAATTCTCTTTATAGTTAATGTTGTGTGAATAGGATTCAAAGTTCTACATTCTATGGAGGAGAATTTTTTCTTATAGTTGAATAAGGCACCATAGATTTTACGGGTTCTATTTTGAAGAAGACATTCCATAGACAATCTATTTGCCTTCTACATACCTATTTCGTTATGTATTTTGAGTAGATTTTATTGCTTGAAGTGTTGGATTAAGCTCATTTTGATGGCAAGATAGTACTTTTATTTAAAATAATGTTGTAAGGTGAGATAATTGTGGAAATATAATCATGAAGTATCTATGGTGATTAAGTAAAGTATGAATTCTACTCTTAAATGTCTCTTAAAAGTAAATTAGAGATATAATAAAGGTTTTAATTTAAGGCTGTATAATAATATAAATGATAATGATTTTAATCAATGACACTCAAATCACATCATATTGAACAAATTTTAAAAGATGCAAATGAACACTTTTGGTAATCCACTTCAAACCTATGGATAGGTTATTTATATGCTTATAAATGCTTGTCTACCTCTTAAATATGAACCTTTATATTGGACATATCAAGTGACTTTGAATACGGGGTATAATGAGTAAATTAATGGTAGTATGATTCTGTAATACCCAAGAGACAATTGCCTCTTAATATGATGGTTTTGTTGAGTTTCAATTAAGAGAACCTATATGTAATCACACAGGATAACATCTTGTGTTGTCTCATTTCTTACCAATAAGATCATATTTTTCATGAGAAGATAGAATGATTCATTCACAGTTTGAGAATTGGATTATTTTTAAAGTATTGGAATCATCATGTTTACAAAGGAAGGATATTATAGCTCTAATGTATCTCTATATATTTGCATAGTAAATAGAAGGAACTATCATTTAATTTGACAATGTTGTTGGGATTGAATTAGGAGATAAATCTTATGTAGCATCTCTTGACATGTTACCGATGACCATTGAGGTCAAGTTTAGTTTCAAGGGAAGGTATGAATAAACTATCTAGACTATGAACTAAATCATTATAAGAATATGTGACTTTGCACTATAGGGTAAAGGAAACTAGAAGACCAAGAATATTATTAATAAGATTAAGTTTCAAATAGTTGTCTAATGGATATAGTGTTTACAAAAATTGTAAATATGATTCAAGAAATCATTATAACTTAAAATAAGATTATAAATACTCGAGTATAAGAACCTCAATAATGAATCAAATATTTGAATTTTAAATGGAAGGTATTTCCTATGAGTCGGTGTAATCCAAGGTGATTTCATGTTGAGTATTAAGCCTAGCCCTTGTGTGGATAAGATGAACGAAACCTTGGGATGTTCAAGTTGGATTAGGAACAATAATGGTGGTGAGGTTCAATCTTGACTTAATTGGATGGAAGTGTCGAGATATAGGTCACTAAATGGGGAACCGGTGCGTAGGTATCCTTGAGATATCTTGTAGGAGAACTATGTGTGACTTTGACCCATTTGGAAGCAGGAACGTAGGTAGCCCTTGGGTGAAGGATGCCTCTGTGACCTCAAGGTTGTAGGGGGAGGGTTTAGGGGCAGATAACTTTGGGGTTGGGGTTGTTCCTAGATGGTTTAATATTTTTACCTCCGTAAGCTTTAGTTTGAGATTGAATGGGTACCAAATGGGCATGATCAAGTTAAGGTCACTTAATAACTTATATTAGTTTAAATGAAGTAATTGATTTAACAACCCTATAATCAATATTTGAATATATGTAAAGTCCATATCGTGTTGGTTCCATGTAAAGATTATGTGTTGTTGAAACTAAGTCCATATCTAGAGGTCTTTATATATAGGCCTATGTGTCTTTTGATTGAGATTTTGACTCATATTATGTATGACCCGCCCAATAATGAACCTCCAAGATATTTGAGTAGTAACAGGTAGTCATTGGACCATGCCAATGATTGGTGTCTGGACTACTACCAGGGATTATTCATTCTTCACCTGGTTCCCAGAGGGGAAGGTAGCAGGCTACCCTGGTTATGATACAACTGTAGCAGTTACACAGGTAGGGACGATCCGTGCGATTAACGATAATCCGGGGCTAACCACGTATTGATAAGGTTCACTAGAGTCACTAGTATGCACAATAGTGACTGATTCCATGTATTACGTAGAATTGAGAAGAAGATAGCTGACAATACCACTAAGGTCACAAGGTGATATATGTTGGGAGCTAATTCTTCTTGGCATCGGTGGCCTATAGGAGATTGAAGTCAGAATCCATCGAGTTCAATAGGTTCACTGCTTAGGAAAACCCTTGGGATGGTGGAAAAACCCATGATGTAGTATGGGATGCACCGAATCCCCTTCCCAATTGTCAGACTATATACCTAGCCTTGCAGGGTTGAGGATAGACCCGCAATGTAGTATGGGATCTATCGAATCCTCTTCCCATTTGTCCATGGTGTAGAAGACTCAAAGAAAGGATAGAACCCATGATGTAGTGTGCAATGCACTGATATTATTTCTATCTATGATGCATTATGGACATGTGTTAGCCATTGTGATGTGTTAGTCAACCATTGTTATTATGTTATGTGATGTATGGTGGAGCTCATCACTATTTATTCATGGTATATGCTGGAGCTAGTCACTAATGTAATTGAGATATGTGAATGAGATAATAATTGTTGTACATGTGATGTACATATGAGCTAATCCCATTGTACTTTTGATCTATGTATGATCCAACCATTGTTGCACTTGTGATCTGTGTATGACCCAGTCACTGTTGTACTTGTACTATGTATGAGATAATCCGCTAGGGTATATGGGGGTATGCTCATGATGGAAATTGTGTATAATATTTAAGATTATGGTATGAATGACCTCTTGTGAATATTGTGAATGTTTATACACTAATTTTTGGTATGGACCCAACACTTGATGGTGAGGTTATTTACATTATATTATAATTAGCTAAGTTGATAGTTTACTCATACTTAATTTACAATCATGAGTTAAGGTGAGATAATAGATCTCATACAAGAGGAGTTATTGAACACCGTTTGTCATTTTGGGGCGAACTACAAAGCCTCTAATTTACCACGAGGAGATACGTAGGCAGGGTCATCACTAACCTTCAAGGCTTAGGTCATAGGTCTAGGAACGACCCTAGTTGTATGAGCTTAACACCTTTGAGTGTAAAAATATAAGTGTGACGTTGATTTTCATTACCATGGTGAATGTTGAGTTATTGAAATTAACACTTCTGATTTGTATGGAAAATCCTTGATTGGTTAAGTTGGTAGTGGTGCATATATTAAAAAAAAAAAAATTGTGTCGAGATGGGGATTTTACACATTGACATGGACCAACAAGGACCACCGATTCTGGATTTATTCAAAAACGATGAGGTGATCTCAAAATTCATGGGACTCTACGACATCCTATTGTGGGTAGATCATAAAGTAGGTTTTGACATAGAGCTAAAAAAAGGGGCATACTATGGGGAGATGATTGAATCCTTCAGTCACAAAATTGATGAAATGTAACTAACATGCAAATCTTTGAGTGAAAACCACATTGTGGCACTCTTTGATCCTAAAATAGTAAGAAGAAAGGATGTATCTGATGGTGAAAACCTCTTTGAGGTGCCCAAGGATGATTATTCAATCTCTCCCTTAGTGTAATGCATCCAAAGAAGTTAGCAGTGCTAGAAAAAAGGACACCCCAGTCAATGTGGGAACAAAAGAGGCACCAAAGATCACTTTCTATGTCAAATCCTTGTTGGACGAAGAATAGAAGAACCTAGCAACATTCCTAGAAGAGTGAAGAGCTAACTTTGCATGGTGATACACATATATGCTAGGGATTGATCCAGAAATAGTTGTGAAACATCTAGCAGTCTATCCTGAAGCCAAGCCAGTAAAGCAAAAATTAAGGAAGATGCACCCTCAGATAGCACTCTTGGTGAAACTTGAATTAAAAAAGCTTCTTGATGTTGGATTCATATGACCGATAGAATATCTTGAGTGGGTTTCAAACCTGGTACCATTCTCAAAACCCACTAGGGGCATCAAAATCTGCACTGATTTCAAAGACTTAAATAAAGAATGCTCGAAGGATGATTTACCTCTTCCTAACATCGACCTCATTGTGGAATGAACAAATGGGAATGAAATGATATCACTCATGGATGGTTTTTTAGGCTATAATCAAATCATGATCACCAAGGAGGATCAACATAAAATTGCATTCACTTCTCCATGGGGAACCTATTGCTAGAATGTGATGCCATTTGGGTTAAAGAATGTAGGAGAAACCTATCAAAGATAAATGACCCTAATTTTCATGGGATGATCCACAAAATAGTCAAATATTATGTGGATGATATTTTGGAAAAATCAAAGAAAATAAGTGAGCACATAGAAGTCTTAGAACCCATTTTTGATAGGCTTGAAGAATATATACGACTAAATCCAAAAAGTGTGTCTTTGGGGTTACATCAGGGAAAATTCTTGGCTTTGTCATCTCACAAAGAGGAATATAAATTGATCCAGTAAAGGTAAAATCCATCCTCGACATGGAACAACCACAAAAACTGAAGTAGATGAGAGGATTACAAGGAATATTGTAGTCTATTAGAAGGTTCATAGTGCAACTATCAGATAAAATCCACCCCTTTTCGCATCTTCTCCATAAAGGAATAACTTACAAATTGGATGAGAAATGTGATAAATTTTTCTAGCAGATCAAGGACTACTTATTGACACCTCCAGTGTTAATGTTGTCGATACCAAACAAACCATTGATCTTATATATCTCAGCAACATCAACAACACTAGGAGCTCTTTTAGCACAACATGATGAAAACAAAAAGGAAAGAGCTATCTATTACATCAACAGGACATTGGTGGGCTATGAAATGAAATATTCACCCATTGAAAAATCATGCCTAGAAGTATTTTTTGCTTCACAAAAATTTAGAAACTACATGCTATCACATCAAATCAAACTTATTGCAAAGATTGACCCATTGAAATATTTGTTATCCAAAGCAACTCGTACTAGGGGAATAGCCAAATGGGTGATGATATTAACTAAATTTGATGTAGAGTATGTGGAGTGTAATGAAATCAAATGACAAGTAATCACATACCAACTAGCAGACACACCTATCTATGCAAAGAACCCCTTGACATATGAGTTCCCTAATGAATTAGTGTTCTTGATCAATCTCATAGATCAATGGAAGATGTACTTTGATGGATCATTCACCCAACATGGATTAGAAGAGGGTATTATTTTCATCACCCCTCAAGGTGATTGCATTCCAAATTCATACACACTATCATTTCCTTGTAATAACAACATTGTTGAATATGAAGCCCTAATCATAGGTCTAAGAATAGTAGTTTAGTGGTAGATACAAGAGATGAAAGTCCACAGAGACTCACAACTAGTTATCAATAAAGTGAATGACAACTATCAAACTAAGGATGAGAAGCTCACTCCTTATAAGAAGATAGTAGAGAATCTCAAGGACCTTTTCATAAACATAAATTTTGAGCAAATTCCTCATATGAACAACCCATCAACATACACTATGGAGACATTCAGATCATTGTTATACATGTTGACCAACATCCTTCAATGCGAATTCTTGGTAGAACAACTTCTTGTACCAACTTTCAAAATCCCTGAATTTGAATTCGTGTGTGTCATTGTTGGTCCTGGATCCCCATGGTATAATGACATATTTATATACCTTGGTAGAGGAACTCTCCCATCTGATATCACCTCCAACTTTAAAAAGACCTTTGTCAAAAAGGCATTCTGATTTGTGATCCTAGGTGATATCCTTTACCATTGAAGCATCAAAGGAACATTATTACGATGCCTTAAACAAGAGGAAGCCTTAACCACTTTAATATAATTACACGATGGCATATGTGGTTCCCATTCTAGCAGTTTGAATTTAGCTAAGAAAATATTGAGGATGAGGTACTATTGGCCAACCATGGAAAGGGAAGGTCATTAGTATATGCAAAAGTGTGTCTAGTGTCAACACCATGGAGATCTTATCCATGCTCCAACTCAGGAATTACAATCGATGATTACACCTTGGCCTTTTTCATAGTGGGGACTTGACCTCATAGGAAAAATCACTCCAACCTCATCCAATGACCACAAGTTTATCATAATAGCCACTAAGTACTTTACCAAGTGGGTTGAAGAAATTCCTATGACCTACATAATGGGGAAGCAAATTTTCAAGTTTATCTTGAATTACTTAATCTGCCATTACAGTGTTCCATAAACCCTTATCTTTGATAATAGAACATCCTTCAAAAATCAAGATGTGAAAGAGCTATGCCAAAGATTCAACATCCAATGCTGATTCTCTACCTCGTATTATCCCCAGGGTAATGATCAAGCTGAGGTTACAAACAAGACCATCCTTAAAATCCTCAAGAAAAAATTCAATGAAGCTAGACATGACTGACATTTGTAGTTAAATTCCGCTCTCTGGGCCTCTCGAACCAGTATCCTCACACCCACAGGTGCAACCCCTTTCTCTTTAGTCTATGGATAAGAAGATATTTTTCCTATTGAGGTTAAGCTCCCATCACTATGACTGTCACTGCAGAACTTGATCACTGATGAAGAATACAAAGTCTCTTGATTGAATGAGCTAGAATTACTGGATAGGCGTTGTCTTGACACCCTTAATCATTTGCAAGTATATCAAAACTGGCTGAAAAGAAGCTATAACAAGAAGATAAAATGTCAGTCTTTCCAGGTAGGGGATCTTGTCCTAAACTAAAATCAAAAGAATCTACCAGATCAAGATAGTAAAATTATTTTTGAGCCTAACTGATTGGGTCCCTATGTCATCACAATAAGATATAGATTAGGGGCATATCAACTATCAACACCTGAAGGTGAACCCTTGTAGAATCCAACTAATAGCTTGCATCTCAAAAAATTTTATACTTACACCTGAAGGGTGTAAAATCATAAAATACAAAAAAATCAAAAAAATTATCAAAATCCAAAAAAAAAAAAGGATTGAAAAAGTAAAGAAATAAATCATCCTCTACTGAAAACCACTTCGGTGGCACTTTGGGCAAGTACCTTGGTGAAAACTTGGCAAACAGGTGCCTCATGTAAATAAAGCACCTCCATCTATTATGTGGCTCTTTATCATTCTCATTCCATCACCTCATCATTCATCCTATTTATTCCATCACCCATTCGCGTCCTTATCATAGCTTGATGTTGTGAAGTATCGTATCTCCTTTACTACTACTTGGCATATTCCTAAGATTAGTTTGTCTTGCCTATATTGAGGTAGTATGTTGTGCCACAATAGGGGTAATTTTTTTATGAATCATATTAGGTTCTTGTATATCTTAAGGTTATTTGGAAATCTCATCGAATATCCTAAAAAAATTCATAAAATGTTCATCAGAAAATCCAAAAACATCAAAATCCTATACAACTAAAATTTAAAAACATTCATAAAATGTTCATCCGAAAATCCAAAAACATCAAAATCCTATACAACTAAAATCCAAAAACATTCAAAAAATTATAAAGGAAAAATCCAAAACATCCAAAAAACATCAAAATCCCTAAAAAGGTAAAAAATAAAAAATCCAAAAATAGATCCCTTGTCAAACTACGGGTGTCTAAGCTTGAACATAGGCAAGGCCATCATTGATGTGCCCCTGAGACACCCTAGATCCATCCTTTAGGAGTCCATCATAATAACTTGACATTTCCATCAATTGTTCATATCCCATCTTCAATAAGTCAAGTCAATCGAACTAAGTGGTCTCTATGTGTATAACGTAGGCAGGGCTTATCTTTGATCAGCCCTCAATGCCCCTAGGATAGGTCTTTTAGGTTAGTTCTTGGTCGGAAAACTCAAAAAATCCCTACAAATTTAAATATTCTAATTTTTTTTAAAACATCCAAATAACGGAAAACCCCAAAACATTCAAATATTAAAAAATACAAAAAACATTAGAAAACATTCAAAAGACATAAAAAACCTCAAATATCTTAGAGAAAACCCTAAACAACCTCAAATAATCGAAAACCAAAACATTCACATAAAATTTCAAAAAGACCAAAAACAACCTCAAAACATTTTCAAAATACCAAAAACATTGAAAATTTCCAAAAAACCCAAAACCATCCATCCCATTTCACTTTCACCTACAATAAACCTTCACCCATAATAAATCAAGCATCACCTTCAACCTTTGGCAAAGAAAACAGAAATCAAGTATAGCAAGTCATAAAGTAAGAACTTAATTTTCAAAATCTAAAGCCTACATCATAGGTAAATACGTCAGTGAAGTTTATATCATCGGCTTATCATAAATCTCATTATCACCCTAACATCAAACAAACATCTGATCAACATGTCTTAGGATGTATCCTTCCTACAATGGGCATCAGTATCGGGTGATCCCACAATAGTGGTTTACAATTTTTGGCCAAACTGGACACTGCAACTAAATCTTCATATTCGGGCACCTATAACGACTAAACCGTGAGGAATTTGAAGATGATGCAAACTAGAGTCTCATCACATTTTGTCTATAGATTCTAAAAATATTTTTTTCAAAAAATTTGGAATCAGATTGCACTTTTTTTCCATCTCCCACGAAAACTGGTTTTTTTCTTCAGAAAACAACATTTTTAAAAAGTGATGCTCACCGTATACAACATAATTTTTTTTGTATAAAGGATAAAATTCTTTTTTTTTCAAATTTAGATTTGTAACTACGATATCTAGCACTTTCATTTGGTCTCATATTTTTTTATTGAATATTTTTTCCTTAATCAAGTGTCAAATTCAAACCAATTGCAATTCAGACATAGGCGGACTGTATACAACATAACTTTTTTTGTATGAGTCGAAATTCATTTTTTTTTTTTAATGGATCAAGGACATGAATATCCAGCCTCAACTTATTTTTAAAAATTTTATTTTGATAATATGGTATTTTTCCACATGTGTAGACCAAAGATTTTAATTTTCAGTGAAAAACCTATGTTTAATAAAACTAAAAAATAAAATTCATAATAAAAGAAAACCATAATGAAACTATATTCGAAGGATAGCTCATTCCAAGGACTATTATTATCTAGTTGGGTTTTTGAAGTTTTTTCAAATTGAGCTTCGAAAGATAATTTTTTGGGGAGATAGGGAAATAAGGGTGTTCAATCGAACCTATGTTCGACCAAACATTTTAAAGGGGTTCGGCCGAACCCCTTTAAAATAATAAACGAAATTATTTTAAAGGGGTGCGTTCGAACCAAACAAAATTGGTTTGGCCGAACCCCCTCTGTATACATCCGAAAGTCAAACAACTTTTATAGGGTTTGTTTGCATTTTTCCGGGTTCTTGTGTAAACGACGACGACCCTCGTGCTTCCAAGCCTGTCAGCTGAAAAAGACATTTCACAGGTAAAAAATGATAAATATTTTGAGAATGTTTGTTATTGTTGCAATTTTTTTTATTGTTGTAAGTTTTTTCAAGTTTTTGCAAAGTTTTTAAGTTTTTTCAAGTTTTTGTAACAAATTTTTTGCATTTTGGAGGAAAATTTGTTGTTAGTTTAAATCAATCATTTTTATTTTGAAGAAGAAAATGGGACAAAAAGCAAAAGAAAAAAACAAAGCTCAACTAAATTTTTCAAAAGATAAAGAAGAAAATAGACGCAAACAAAACTTGACAAATTATCATAGAAGGAAACAAGGTACGTGTTTATTTCTTCTCTTTCTCATCAAATATGGGTAAATTTATTTATAAAATGCATCAAATAATTGATATATAAGAAAATTGAAGGTTCCTCATTTCAATTATTTGGAAATGAAAACTCAAATGCACATCATCAATGAGTTCTACAAAACTAAAATCTTCAAGTTATCACTAAATTTTATGAATCCTTATACTAAATATTTTACTAGTTTTGATCTACAATATATTCTCTTTATTTGTATTTTTTTGTAGCACCCAATTTTGCATCTATCTATGTTTATGTCCTTCTTTAAAATTCTTATATTTATTTCATCCAATTGTGCATCATCAATTATATAGATCTATGGTAGAAACACCATCTTTCACCAGTATTTCCTCCTCTATCTTGGTATCTCCCTTTGTATCAATACATGAAAATCAATAGTAGGGAAATCATTATGTATAACCAAATTGGATAAAAGAAGATGACACAAGATAATTCAACAAAAGAGAATTTATAAACTCATCTAAAACACCTAAATAGTGATAATTAGTTGAGAAGGTGGGGATAGCTCAAACACCTCACAAACACACAAAAATTGGTAAAAATTATAAGTATTATAATAAATAGAATCATATTAAAGTTAACAATAACTATTTTTGGATTAGGATAGATTTAAGAACAAGTACGATGAATATACACATAAAACATACATTAACTAAATAAGTTTATATGCGAGGAACATATAATGTAGAAGTATGTATCTAAAATAATATTTTCTAATTTTTCTAACACATAATCTAACATATAACTAGAATATTCTTCATAACAATGAAATAATTCATAAAGAAATAAACATATTGATAGTAAAAAGAAAAATGTTTTGAATTTGATTACCTAAATAAAAAGTTGAAAGTTTTAACTAACTTTATTCCTAGATAAGATTAATAACACAAAAATACTATCCAAAGTAGATAAATCAACAAGTATAAATGGTCTTATCTAAATTGGTTTCACCTATATAAACTATGCAAGCTTATTTTTCCTAAAAAAAAAAAGTACTATGTTTTTATTAAACAAAATATTAAAAATGGGATTTAATTATAAACAAAGAAAAACCTAGAATGAGAGTTGAGAAATAGATATCTTGAATCATGTGATAGGAATCTAGAATATGAATCAATAGAAGATAATAAAAAATAAATCATGTTTCCTAGATGGTAGCATGACTACATTAAGGTCTATATGACTACATAGATTTTTGTTGTACATAAAAAATACCAGGTTATACAAAAAATTGAAAGTCTATAAAATAAGAATAAAATACACAACCAATAATGAGAAACTAAATAGTAGAATAACACATAAATTTTGTATTTAATAAATTAAATGATATAAAATGGTCATAATGTTATTTAAACTGAGCTCTAAGATAATATAATTATGATAGATAGGAAAAGACACAAAACCTTCATATGAAGAGATTTCCAAGAATACATGTAGCTAGTGCCACAAAGGGAAAGGGGTGAATTTTGGTTATCTTACCAATATTGTCAAATCCCTAATTTGGTATTTTTACCTCCACAAATAATCAAATAAAAAGATATTAGATTAATATGGTTGTGCTCTTATCCTATGTGCATCTATAACTAAGATGAGTACAACATAAAAAATATATATAATCTATAGCAATAAGTGTATCCCTTAGATATATGAAAAAATAAAATTTGAGAAGATGGATCAACAAGCATTTCCAATAGAGAAATGAATCTACAAGAAGAAATATGAAAATTTGTGATTATGATATTTTCTTAGGTAGCTTCCTCAATGAATATAGCCATCTAAATATGTCATATTCTTCTACATCTCTTTCTTTTGCCATCTTCTTGTCATAATCTTAATCTATATTCATATTCAAAGATATATGCACTATCTAGCCCTCCATGTATAAAATGTTAATTCTTCTTTTTGGGAGTCAAAGATTTCATTACATTCTACATGAACCAATTTGAGATTAAATAAAATTTTACAACCACCAAAGAGTCCTTTTGAATCTCAAACACCGCAAAATTTATTTTTCCTTTAAACCCAATAGGTTGACCTTTATATTAGATACCATGTGCTAATGAAAATTTTGGATCTTCTCCCTCATCTAGTACTATATCATAGGGAGTATCATGTAAATTTGGTTTCCCAAGCTCCTCCCAATTTATTTTAAAAATAATTTTAGCATCTAAGTTCCCAAGTTTATTAATATATTTTCATCCATAAAAACGAGTTCTATATGATTGTGCCCATTTAAAAATATTAAGATGCGAAAGATATGAATTTTGTTGTAATTATCATGTTCTAAGAATTAATGTCTATTTTCTAACCTGTTCCAAGCCAAAAATTAAATTATGAGTGTTGAAATTTATATATATATTTGTTGTTTTATAACTTGAAAATTAGATTTTGTTCAATATTAATAGATAGGGATTGAAGGTTGAGACACAAATCTCTCGTAATGGGATACCTTATCTAGAAGAAAAATAAAATATTTAAATTTACTAGATCATCTTGAATATCTACTTAGGTACAAAGAGGCTAATAGACTTACCATGCACTATCTAATATTTTTGTCCCGGTTTTCTATCTTTTTTTTTGGTTTTTTTTTTCTTGTTTTCTTTATTTCTAGATTAGAGTTTTTTTTGTTTGTGCTACTAATCTATTTGTTTTAGCATGTGTCCAATTGGAATTAGCTAAATGTTATTTTAATTGTTTTTTTTCTTTACAACTTGCATTTTACATGCATTGGTTAAAAAAGAATAGACATGCAAATGCATATGGGTGAAAAAGAACAACACACTTTGTTCTTCATTGGGTTTAAAATTAACTCTTAGATAGAAAACACTACAAACGGTTAAAATTAACCCCTTTGCTTGAAAATCACTACAAATGGATAAAATGAACCTTGTGCATTCTCTGTTTGTTCACATTTTGATTTTGGTAAATAAAAAGAACACCATGAGAGTGTGATCTGAAATATTCATGTGCTCTCTCTTTGTTTTTAAACAAAGATCAATTGAACTATGAATATTTTAGTTTGCTTTTGTTAAGCCTTAGATCTTGGGCATGCTTTGGTGGGAAAAAGTACTCACCCCAAAGTGACTCAAACCGGGAATGTGCTAAAGCTAAGCGACGCCCAACCGGTATATAAATTTGAATGTTAAGGAAAGCTTAGCATTACAGAACTTTGTGCAGACCAACAATTGACTCCCCAATACCCTTGTGGTGCGTCGAAACCTACAGACCCTAACCTCTGCAGACTGAGATGATAATGCCTCTTGCGTGGCCTTCTGAACGGGTGCTCGAAATAAATCCTTTATTTTAGAAAACCACAAACCTTCTATTCTTTGGTGCAACAATGGTTGTTGCCAAGGCACCCGCACCTGCGCAGTTCTTAGTAGAAATGATCAATCTGCCATGGGATTTTCATGGAGATTGGAAGCTTGGTTTCCCTAAGAAGTGAGTGCAATGTTAAGGGGAGCCCGTGGGGCCAATCTTCTAAAATTTATTCGCTAAGGATATGCGGTTCGTGGGATCCATCAGAATATTGTCCTTGGAGCCTTAGGATTTTTTTTTTGTAAATGTCTTCTATGTGGTTGATTTTCATTCTTTACAACACCACGTGTTTGCCAACTATTTTCAGACAACATGAACAAATGAACATCATCCTCCAAATTTGAATCAACATAGTCAAACTGAAATAAATTCCTTGCAATCTGCTTGAAATTTTGTCAAATCACTTCCTACAATACATTTTCCATTATGAACCACATTTGTCAAATAAAGTCCTCAATTTTGCACAGTTTGGGATAGGAAAACTTTCCTTGCTTTGTCAAACCATTGTCTCAAAAAGTAAATTGTCATATCCTAGTCCTCCAATCATGTTATATCCTAATCCTCCATCCACGTCATATCCTAGTCCTCCATCCATGTCATATCCTTGCATTGTAGCCAAATTTGGACCTAGAGTTGCATTTGACCTCTTGCATTCTTAAATTATCACATCATATCATACCATTTTCATATATCCCATCTTAGAATCATATCCTTTTCATTGCATCCTAGTCCTTACATATTCCTACTCTTACATATATATAGATCATATCACATAGTCCTTGTATACATATATATCATTTCACCTAGTTCTTACATGTACAACCCCTTGCATATATCAAGATCATATCGTGCATAAGTTCCAAGTTGCATACATTCCATGAATTTAGTCCTTTGCATATTCATCATTGATCAAATAGAACTCTTAGCTCTTGCACAAGTTCCACTACTCTTCATAGGTCTCAAAACCAATCCATTTTTTATCTATCGCCCACATCACTTAAGGTTTATCATGGACTTTCAAGTTAGGGAAAATACCATTATCCTTGCTTGTCTAGGGAAATCCTTTTGGAGTCCATCTCCTGCATACCCTCTCTTGATTATTGGTCCCTTGTGTTTATCCATCATAACACAAGTCAAGCCTTGCATCGTAACCAAATTTGGACCTAGAGTTGCATTTGACCTTTTGCATTCTTAACTTATCTGCATCATATCATACCATTTTCATGTATCCCATCTTAGAATCATATCCTTTTCATTGCATCATAGTCCTTCCATATTCCTACTCTTGCATATGTATAGATCATATCACATAGTCCTTGTATACATATATATCATTTCACCTAGTTCTTGCATGTACAACCCCTTGCATATATCAAGATCATATCGTGCCTAAGTTCCAAGTTTCATACATTCCATGAATTTAGTCCTTTGCATATTCATCATTGATCAAATAGAACCCTTAGCTCTTGCACAAGTTCCATTACTCTTCATAGGTCTCAAAACCAATCCATTTTTTATCTATCGCCCACATCACTTAAGGTTTATCATGGACTTTCAAGTTAGGGAAAATACCATTATCCTTGCTTGTCTAGGGAAATCCTTTTGGATTCCATCTCCTGCATACCCTCTCTTGACCATTGGTACCTCATGTTTATCCATCATAACACAAGTCAAGACTTGCATCGTAACCAAATTTGGACCTAGAGTTGCATTTGACCTCTTGCATTCTTAACTTATCACATCATATCATACCATTTTCATATATCCCATCTTAGAATCATATCCTTTTCATTGCATCCTAGTCCTTACATATTCCTACTCTTGCATATGTATATATCATATCACATATTCCTTGTATACATATATATAATTTCACCTAGTTCTTGCATGTACAACCCCTTGCATATATCAAGATCATATCATGCCTAAGTTCCAAGTTGCATACATTCCATGAATTTAGTCCTTTGCATATTCGTCATTGATCAAATAGAACCCTTAGCTCTTGCACAAGTTCCACTACTCTTCATAGGTCTCAAAACCAATCCATTTTTTATCTATTGCCCACATCACTTAAGGTTTATCATGGACTTTCAAGTTAGGGAAAATACCATTATCCTTGCTTGTCTAGGGAAATCCTTTTGGAGTCCATCATCTCCTGCATACCCTCTCTTGATCATTGGTCCCTTGTGTTTATCCATCATAACACAAGTCAAGCCTTGCATTGTAACCAAATTTGGACCTAGAGTTCCATTTGACCTCTTGCATTATTAACTTATCACATCATATATATCATACCATTTTCATGTATATCCCATCTTTGAATCATATCCTTTCCAAATGCATTTTTTTCATGGAATTCTTAAGTTCAAGAATCTTTGATTTCATTTGATTTCAGATGTTCAACTCCACTTATATATCATCATCTCTCACTTTCTTTGCACAATATTTTGTGACATGTACAAATGGCTCAACAAGCAAGAAGTTCTCAAGAAGAAGTCGAGCCCAATCTAGATATTGGACCAAATGAATTAGTTGAAGAACACATGGACCTTGAAGATAGGGAGGAGGCCCGAGTTCAAACAATGCATGTTGGAGAGGGGTTGGGATCACTTCATTCTACACCATTGGATGAGCATATAAAAGTAGCTGAAATAGTGAGGAAACAAATTTCTTATAGAAATTTAGATCATTTACTTGAAATGGATATGGAGAAACTGAAATGTTATGCCGACCAACCTAAAAATACAAGTAAGAGGTCAATGACTAAATCTGTAAATAGAATAATCCATGGTAATTTCAATAATCTTGAAACACTTGAAAAAACCCAATTGTTATCACATTTACTTCTTCATGATGTGCTGAAAGAGTCATTACAATTGTTGGGTGTACATTCTGCATCGAATAAGAGGAAACACATGAGACTCCAAAAAGATATTGTTGAAAATGTTAAAAAAAGTTTAGATTCCATTGGGAAAGGATCTCGATCAGTGGATAGAACCATTGCAAGAAAGGTGATTTTGACATCTATTTTAAATAAAGAAATATCCAGAAAAAAAAAAATGTCAGCACTTTCCACTGAATTTAGTTATAGTAGAACCACACTAATAAAATATGAGAAAAAGAGAAAGGTTTTAGATGATAGTTCTAAAATCAATTGGGCAATTATGTGTAGAGCTCCTCGTTCTATCAGGATTGAAGATGCTATTAGGAACTTGATCTCAAGTTTTTGGAATGATCAGAATCATCCGTCATCAAATACTAGAGATGTTATGAGACACAGGATTGGACCTGGTATTTATGAAGAACATATTACACAATGGCTAGACATAACATAGCTTGAGATATATATGAACTTTTGTAATTGTAGGAGTTGAGAAAATACAACTTCACAAACCCCGAAGATCACCTGCATGCAAATAACCTGTCACAAAAGAAGAGATGGAGACAAACAAGCAAGGGTTCTTTGAAAACTGAAAATGTATATATCAGAGAGAATGAATTGATATGAAATACAATGGGATCAATCCTTATAAAAAGGAGATCATGCAAACCCTAATAAAACCCTAATAGAAGCCCTAATAGGATAACATTTAATAATTAATATAATTATTAAATGTCACTTTATGCAAACTAACGTGAAATCTTAAGAAGGGAATAAAGGTAACTTAATCAACATAATTAAGTTAAAATCTTTACTCTAACAGTAATATGTATCCTCATATAAAGATTGGGAAAACAATGTTTGAAAGGTTAAAGTCATACTATGTGAAGATAAACAAGTTTTTTGAAACTTGTTTTTGTCGTTATCACATTGAATTTGATCTTTACTATCAGGTGTTTCGAAAGATGAGAGAAGAAAGATATGGTTTTCAAAAGGCACCTCCTAAACAAGTAAGTTTGTTCATAAAGGATCTATTATGTGATCATGAAAATGGACTTCAAATAAAATGCATAAAAGGACTTTGTGAAACATGTGGAAATTTGGATAACTTTCCTTCAACAAATGAAAATTCTGACCTAACAAAGACAGTAAATTGTAAAATTTACAAGTATGTAAAGCTTCAAACAAATTTTGGGAAAGAATCCACAAGGTTAAACTATGTAGAAGAGGAGATACCTATTGGGAAATTTATGGAAGATTTTCAAAAATTGATACAACTATACATACAACATTCATTTTATGCTAAGTGGCAAGCACATCAATTTTAAACATTAAGAGATACTTTCACACTTGGAACAATTCTATCAGTAGTTGACTTTGCAAAAAATTACTCTTTTGTACATCAAAAAGAGATTCAATCAGAATATTACTTTTCAAAGTAGGTCACTATTATGGTTCATGTGTGTTATCGACATGCACAATTGGAATTGGATGGTGTTGAGAGTATAGATGAACAATAATCCATTAAGAAAGAATGTCACTTTTATATTAGTGGCGATAAAGAGCATGACACACTTTTTGTACAACATTGTTTTACAAAATGTTTTTTTGAGAATTTGAGAAGCAGGGGTGTAAAATTTGAAAAACATTTTGTATGGTTAGATGGATGTGCAACACAATTGAAATCATCACGGCCATTTTATGCACTTTCTAGATATCATAAAATTTAGAACATACCACATGTTTGAAGTTTCTTTGAGAGTGGGCATGGAAAGGGTGAGCATGATGGCGCAAGAGCTTGCATCAAACGTGCTTTAAGAAAGCATCAAATCAGTTATTTAGAAAATCATATAGACGATGCACATGATGTTGTTGAATGGTGAAAGAAAAAATTTGCATAAAATGAGGTTGGCACATCTTCAAGAACAAACCGAAACATTCCACATATAGTGTTTTGGGAGATATCGGGTATGTATAGATTTTACATTTTAAAAAAAAAAGTTTATTTAAATTTAAAATTTACACACATATATATATACACACATGTTCAAGTTCACATAAGTTTGTTGCAATTACATTTATCTAGGTGTGGATAGAAGATCGATGCATGGATGCAAGAGGGTAGAAAAAACAAGATCTTTGCATTGTGTTATGAGTTCAGATAGTCACCTTGGATGGACATTATACACAAGGGATTACTCTTGTTTCTACACTGAGTGCATTGTGGGAAACTCTCATGCATGCAACAATGAAGAACTTGAATATGTTAGTAAATGGGATATGGTGCCACTATTTGTTTTAGACACATACGATGAAAATGAGGATGAAAGATTTCAAGACATTCCTTTGATTTCTATTGATTATGACCATATTTCAGGATTGGTTAGAAAAGGTACATGTGTAAGTTTTGAATAATTTAAATATTATATAAATTTAATGATCTTTAACTTGTCTAGAGACAATTATTATTTTTTTAGAATTTTATTGTGTAAATTTGGTGTACAGGAGATGTTTTTGCAGTTATAGCAGAGCCTGGAAACATAGAAGGTGTTAGCTATTATTTACTACATTGCACAAAAGAGAGGAATAAGCTAACACGACTTGAAACAAACGATGGGATGTTATTTCCCATAGGTGAGTTTAAATTTAAAATTATATATATACATTGTGTACATGTGTACACATTACCTTAAAAACATTAAATATATATTGTACAAACCTTGAGCACGCAAATGTTGTACACATGCACATGTAGTAACTTAGGTTCATGTTTACCGTGCAAGTTCTATTGTTGTGCAAGGGATATATCTAAAACAAGTCAAAGTTGTTCAACATGGGATTCATTTTGTGGACTATCAAGTTGATAACAAGGTATATCAATATAGTCACCTTATAATTGCTACTTCCCTACATCTTAATGTAGTTCCACATGCATGTGGATGAAAAAAATGGAGACTAGATAGTGATGACCATCAAATTTTTCTACATGTTATTCAAGAGTGGGTTGAACCAGAATGTTTGAGTTAGATTATATCCATGATTTTCAAGTTCACTTGTACATGTACATACTTGTGATGGTGGGAGTAGAAGAAAATTTAGTGTTAGTTTCAATGATCCCCCAAATCTAGCATCTCAACAAAAAAGACAATTGGCACACAAGGAGATGGTACATGACTACATCTCAAGATTTTTCTTCTCTTATACATCCAAGAAAAATCATTGATTCATTAGTCCATGTCTTGTTTATATATAAAGTGAATGTTGTCTCAATCTTCTTTTTTGTTGTAGAAAAAGAAACCTAACATATTAAAATTTGTGTCTTGTAGAATGTTGTACCAAACAAAAAATCCCAAAAGTGTCTTGTAGAATGTTTATGCTTCGTGTTGGTTGGTGAATAGTGAAAATGTGTACAATTCTCCTCATTGTGCACATATTTAAGTTCGTTGAATATATGGTTGCCCCATAAGTATTAGAGAGTGACATATAATAATATGTCATATACATTTATGCTTGAATTAAATTGAGCAATACAATGATTTGATTGGTTAACTTATGGTTGTATTGGAAGCATTAAGTCATATTTTTCTTTAGGATTAACACCTTTTTTTCCAAAGTTAAATTTGTACCTTCATTGGTTTGAGATCTTTTGGCAGTAGCATTTTGTACCATCCATAGATGTATTCATGTATAGTTGTGTAAAACATTTATTTCATGATTTTAGGGTTACTTGGTTACATACATATCTAAGTTGAAATATTCCAATTTTTGCATTGAGAATATGTGGTTACATCTTTCTTTACAATAGATCTTGATACATATCTTCTATCTTACTTTTTAATCTTGACAAATTCCACAATAAATAATTTTAATTCATTTCTAACCATCCAATTAATAAAATTCCGAACAAAACCTATGCTTCAAAACTTCAAACTACACATCCAAAACATCATTATTTTCACACCAATCACTCTAAATCAACCTTCATAGTATATAGCTGTCACATAATTCTTGATCATTAAATTTTCCTTTTTAATCTATCAATTTCCTTTATGGGATGTACCCTTCCCCAAATTAGGCATAATCCTCTTCCATTTATCCTAGTAAGACCTTGGAAAAAGGGAACAATGTTGTATGTTAATTCATTGTTAATATTTTATTTCTTTGATATATTTTTATAATCTTTTTATATATCTTTTAACCCATATCATGCCTACTCAAGGTCACCATGATAAAAAAATATATCATGGTGTGCTTTGACTAGTGTACATTGAGGCATGGTATGTTATTTATATATGATTTATTTGTTTTTTGTTTCCTCACAAAAGCCACCAAGGTGCAATTCCTTATGATTTGTAGGGGCCTAATCTTTCTATCTATAGTTCATTCTCTCATAGTATCCACCTAGGTCAAAGACCTTGAGATGTGATGGGAACTTCTCTTTGTGTCTATTGGTTGTCCCATCTTAGACCCACTAAGAAAATAAAATGTCTTATTGAATACTAGGGATTCCTCTTGTTTATTATTTTATTATAAGTTATTGCATGCATTGGATACATTTTAACCTCAATCCTACATAATTTGGTGCATAAAACCTACTACTATATTAAGATAAAGTTGATCTTCACATGTCAACATAACTAAGTATTCAAAAACAATCAATCACATTTTTCACCTAATTTTACTTTTCTTAAATCATTTTCTACATTCCTCCTCTTCTTTTCTTCCATCATCTTCTATATTTCATATGAAATTTTCCTCATAATTCTTCTTTTGAGAGCTAACTTGTGTTTTTTTTACACAAATAATCTCTTCAGTTGAATCATCATCAACCACCTAATATTTTCTTATTCCTCCACCTAATTGAGGCATATCATTATTTTTTTCATCTCTTTTAATCCGTTCTTCTTAAGTTCTTTTTTTTGAAACAATGTTATTTTGAACATCATCTTGTAAGACACTAAAATAATTTTGTCGAACCACTATTATTATTTTATCATATACCATAATTAAGATCCATTATTATTCATTATCGTCCATTAATACTTTATTAAAATTTAGTGAATTAATTCCTATTATTGTGCTTAAATGATGCATTTTAAATCATTATTGTACATATTTAAATGCTTATATGAGTACATGGTTCTATTTTTATTTACATAGAAGGAAAACATTTAAGATCATATATATCCAAGGCATGTGTGTGCAAAATATTTATTGTGATCAACATGTGAATGAACTTAATTATAAAGTGGCATTCATTTCCTAAAATTCTACTCTAGAGAGATCAAATGTATATATCATATAAGGAAATGTAAGTTGTAAGAGATCATCAAATAAGCAAATGTATGTATATTGAATATAAGCAAATGTATACATATATCATATAAACATTTCAATATTGATCAATGTATAAACATGTAACATGTTATAAGAAAAGTGCCAAATGTATGTATATCATAAAAGAAAATGTAAGTTAGAGATCATCAAATGTGGAATACTAAAGATCATCATATAAGGAAATGTCAAATACTAAAAATCATCATATATAGAAAATGTAAGCTAGAGATAATGAAATGTCAAATACTAGAAAGATCATCATATAAGAAAATACATGTAGTAACGATGATAAATCTAATGTAGGGCCTAATACGAATGTGGACTCCTAGTTGAACGACCATCTAAATGAGAACGGTCCTGCTTTGATGGATGTGCTGAGCCTTGTAAATAAAATGGTGTAAAAAATGTGTTAAATACATATAATTTATATTAAATATGTATCTAGATCTATGCATACATATTCATGTACATATAAACATGTATATATAAAAATTTAAAACTCACATGTCCACTAGCATCAGATTCATCCACAGAGTCACATCGATGTGCACGATCTGGAACAAGGCTAGGAGTGACATTAGGTATGTCCACCTACAAATATATAAATTCATATATATAAGTACATGAATATCTAGTTATTAAATCTAAAATTTAAAAATAATTATAAAGGAATTGAAACATGCACATGCACACATACATGCACATCATTTGTTATCAGATGACCCGAGTCCTCTGAAACGGCTGCCTCCACCATATCAACTATACGATCAAGTGACAAATCAATATCTACATCCCTCTGATCTATCTCATGTCATGCCAGCAATGATGAGTGGAGAGGACTATGTAGGTGAGATGACATCGATGATAATGAACCGGCACCAACCAACATCTCAGTAAAACCCATAGTCTGTACAACTATCAAATGATCAGATGGTGGATCCTGACGTGCACTAGTGCTGGGTTGAGAGTGATGGGATCCTAGAAGTGAACGAACTCCACGTGCCAAAAAATCTCTAACATGCTCTATACCGATCCCATAGTCTGATGCAATGAAGGCATATGCCTCCAAGAGTTCCTCAGCCAAACAATGCAGAGTCCTGTGCGCCATATCTCCTGTAAGTGCCTCAAGCTCTGTGGGAGTAGGGATGCCTGCTGCTATGAAATGATCCATGGTGGTCCACTGTGTTGAATATGGTGTGGGTCGGGGACATCTAGACATCAAATACTAACCTACACGATCAACAAATATCCTAGTGGTGGCAGCTGCAATGTCACCTACAGTATCAATTGCTTCCTTTTGGGAAGCAACGATAACCTCATCTGCTATGGGGGCTAGAGTTGGGGTGAGAGCAGGAGACCTCTCACCAACCAATACCCTAAACACCGGGGTTGGTCTATCTGCTCGATGATAAGTGGGTTTGTCAGCAATCCTGCCACGACCCTGACCAACATATGGTGGAATGTCTAGTTAGTTGACTTTGAGGTCCAAATGGACCTCAACATACAACTACTGAACAAAATATAATGGAATCTGGTCATTTTTTGGGTATTGACCATGTGGTGCGAGAAATCATGGGTATATCAATGAGGCCATAGCACGATCGACACATCTAGTGACCCGGTATCCCCTAACCTTACGTGCATTTTGATAAAATGGAAAACAATTGGTTTTTATAATTTCTTTGGTCACACTATCTTGTATTTTTTTAAGGGGAACCTCACCATGTACTTCTTCCCGCATGCGGGAAAGAATAGAAGCTACTCTATCTATAGAAAATGCACTAGTCCTCTCAAGTTCATCTCTTAGTTTTTCAAGACTATGCAATATTGACATGCATGGTTCAAAATATATCCCTGGGTTTGCACTTTGCGCTAATGAGTCTTTCAATTTATTAATCTCATTAGTGGTATTTGCAAACAAAGATTCCGGAGGTGGAACATCTTCATTATCCATGCTATTTATGTATGTATGTGTACCTAAAGGAGCAATGAGACCTTAGTTTAAATAATATATCTAGATATAAGGAATATAAATCTAAAACAGTTCTAATAATTCATCTACTCATCAATAATATTTCCATACCATTAAAAAAAAAACATGTTCAACATCTATCATAGTTTTTAATAATCAAAACATTCACATTACTAGATTGCACAAAAAACATAATCTAAAACAATTCTAAAATTTAAATTTACAGGTGTGCGTGTGCACTCTAGTACAAAATGTGCCATTAAAGATAGTTTAAAAAACATTGATAAAGATTGCATCTAAGATTTATTTCCTACAACTAGTAATAAAGGGAAAACATCATTACTTAACATTGGCGGTCATGTAAAATCAATTTAGTCATTATTGAAGGCACAAATAAGAGAAGAAAATGAGACAAATGATAAGCTTGTAAATATGATTTCTAAACTATGGAAGGACAACATTAGTGCTTCCCAAAAAAAATCTACTTCATGAAAATATAATTGTTTGAAATTGGATGGAATAATCTTAATGCTTAAAGCTATGATCTAATACATTCTAATCTAGATATGATGTCATGTTTATTGATCCTCTTGAAGATCTCTCAAGATTTAGATAAAACAATAAAGAAATTATTATGGGGTGGTTCGAATGAAAGTAAGTGTATTCCTCTTATTAAATGGGACACTATATGTCTTCCCAAAGGTCTTGATGGCTCATGAACTAAAGTCTTATCAAAATGGAAATAAATGATTAATTACCTATTTAGAATTATATGAATGTAAATATATCATAGAAGATATCTAGGGTGGTTATATGCTTAATTATTTGAGCCATGTGGATTATCCAAGTGGCTTATAGTGGACTTGGAATAATTTTGATTTGGCTCCCATTCCACATAAAATCAAAAGGATTTTAACATGGATGAATTTCACAAGTAAAAAAATTATATACCACATAGGACAATTATTTATATTATATAAACTATTTAGCCATAATAAAAATAAAATGTTGAACATGAAAGGGAAAATGTTGCAAAATGTTATGAAACACATATTGAAAAGAGTAACATCATAGAAAAATAAGAATTCAAATTTAGAAATATTTTTGAATAATTTAGAAATGAACCTCGTGATATTAAAATTATACTCCATGATCCAATTGTTGATAATATTAATAAAATTGATAACACACATAAAAAATGAAAGTCATTGTATCTCCAAGTTACTTAAGAAAAGAGAGGACCTTTCCGAATAAGAATGATATCCCATATTCAAAATTTTCTAATGAGCTTGATAAAATTGTAATAATTCTGGAAACCAAAAATGGTTACTTAAAATTGGTGAGAACATTAGATAAAGTCTTAAATTAAAGAGATCATCATGAACCATTCAATTTTGAGCTTCAAATTTTTTAAATGAATACTTTTGTAAAAATACTAAAGTTGTAAAAAATAATACCTTTACAAAATAAATTAAATATTTAGGCAATCAAAATTTCTCATTGCAATAAAATTATTATTAAAATATTTTTTAATTCTCTCAATTCTATTAGGATTACTAGTAAGTAGAAAGATAAAAGAGCTACTTGTAGAGTAATAAAAACCTCAATAGTAAGAAATAAATTACGAAAGGTTTGATTAATGAGGCAAACTCATGTCTTCACTTAAGCATAAATTGTAAAATATTGTGAAAAGCACTAGCAATAAGATCAAGACTAGATAGTCCTATTGAAAATGGTACTTGAGATTTTAATGGTAGGATTCCATGAGTTCATAAAAAGCTAATTAATAACACAAATGATGAAATTGAATGATTTTGGCACTTTAAATCTAGAGTATCACTCAATGTAAAGGATGTTTTAAAATAAAAAATTGGTGATCAAGACCACACACCGCATATTAAACATTAATTGGCATGTAGCCAAACAAAATTTTGTGTAAAATTTCTTGAAAATAATATTCATTTAAAAATATCACAAATGGAATTTGAATCTTGTAAGCCTTTTTATTGTATGCCTCTTAAAATTTATAATACATATTGTAAATATGACATGTAGTTTTTATCTATCATGGACTATTATGTAATATTAATTATACTTTGTATACTAACCAAATTTTACAAGAGTGTGGTACAATTAAAATACCAAATTTATCCAAGGACTTAATAGATTTATTTTAATGTGTTAGATACAATGATTGTAGTTTTTGCAAAAATGTGTTTAAATGAGAAGCATTGAGAATGCGGTGGGTTATCAAATTTTATATCATGTACCCATGATGGAAGAAAAATGATCTGGGAAATAAAATGTTTGAGAAAAAGAGATATGAGATAGTAAAATACAATTTGAAGAGTGGAGGTGAAGATTCTAGATGTGAGTTGGTCACAAGAGAAGCACTGCTAATTTTATTTCTTTGTGGAAACATATGATATAGTTCTTAAGGTTGCATCTAATATAATTTATATAATTTTAAGTAGTGATTCTTAATCTTCCGATATATTTTTTGTAATAAATGTTAAGTTGTAGTTGATGTCAATTTTATTTTGCTTAATGTTTTTTAATATTTAAATGTAGGTGTTTTGGAGAATTTAAATATATTGTATATGAGGATTGTGATCAAGAGGTTAAATAATTTATCTTTCATCATGGATACTTTCAATATATTTTGGATACAATTTAAAAACATCTATTAAATCAACATTTTGAGGAGATATTATATTTTTTATAAATTTAATTTTTAAAAAGTGTGTCTCTTGGAAATTTTAAAATTTGGTAATGATGTTACCAAAATATCTATGAAATATGTTTGCGAATTAAATTGTGCTATTGAGGCCTTGATAAATAAATGGTATTCTTGTATTATCAATATTTTGATGTTTAAAATTTTGGTCAAGCTATATTTGATTGATAAGATTGTGAGAAGAGCTTGGTTATGCTTGAATACAAAAATAGATTGTATACCTTCCTTGTTTAACTCTCTTTTCCTTCTTTGTCCATTGTAATTGCATATGGAATTTGTTAATGTGATTTTATGGTTATTTGATTGGTGTGTCCCATCCACTTTGTTTGTGGTTTTCTTATGGGCACTATTGCATTACTATTCAATCAAATCAGGTTATCAAATGGAAAATTTAATATTAAATTCCTTAGGTTGGCTTTCTAGATTGTGTTGGGGAAATCATGCCTCCCAAAAGCTAGTGCATTTTCCTTAGATGAAATTTCACATGAGAATACTTATAGGATATAGACAAGTCACACATTTGTCTTTACATATCTATCTCTAAGGTTTCTACTATGCATGTCTACTAAATAATCTTCCAATCACCTATTACTCAACTATTCATATTCTTCTAATTTCTAGAATTAGCATTGTTGTGAGTTAGAATGGTCTAATTCCCTCTCACAATATCTCTTATCTCTATTTATCAATTGAGAATTTATGCTTATCATTTAATTCCAATTGGGATAGAATATGGAAGGCTAGCCCATTTAAGATGAGTTAGAATTTATGGAAAGAAATAAATTGATGAATATTTAATGATAGGGACATCCCATTTAATTCTTTACAAAATAAAATTGAAATTATCATTTATGAGAATATTTCAACCAAATTTAGAATGGTTTCACATAGAGCAATTGAGTTCACTAGCTAGGACAATAGGATGACAAATAACTAGTTAGGTTTTAGTCTCCTATTGGGTTTCTCCTATTGCTTGAGTAAGGTGGGTATGATGGAAATTAGATGGTTGGAACCTCATTTTGGAAGATAATAAATAAATGTGGATGGGGCTTGTAAAGGTAATTGAATTCCAATTTGGGTTGCTTCTATAATAAAAAATGACAAAGGTAATCTCCTTTGAGTTGTATCTAAGATATTCCACCCATCCACACATAATGAGGTTGAGTTAGATGACTTATTTGAGGGGATAAGATTGTGCCAGCATATCATTAAAGTTGTGGGTATTGAAGGAAAACCCTAAATTCTAATTATTTTTTCTCTTTTAGAAGATCACCAATTATAGGCTTAGCTCAAAGTTACAAAAAAATATTGTTATTTTTGGATTGTATGAGGCCCTTCTTGATTAAAAAACATATGCAAAGAGGCCAATATACATAGGTGTAGTTCACATGATCTATCAAAATGATATGTGAAGTAAGTGAAATATTTTTTTGGATCAATCAAAGTGATATATGTAAATCACTTTTTTCAATGTGAAAACATATTCATATTTATATGCTATATTTTTCAACCAACCAAATTTTTTATGAAATAGACTTTAATTCATTACCTAGACCAATTATAGAGTTAAACATTATTGTATAATTAATGTTTCATCTATCAAATTTGCACTAGATCTAAAGTATATTTCATCTAAATTCTCATGCATCCTAATAAGTTCCATATATATTGAACACCACTCTTTTTATGCATCCTAATTAGCCAATAAAATATATGTGAATTTTAAACTTTTGATGCACAATTATTTGACTATATGTAATATGCTAGAACCAAATATGATGCTCCTACTACTTCCATATATAATCTAAAATGAACCTTGCATAACTCTCTAGAATAAGTGCATGATCATCACTAGTTTAAAATAATACCAAGTTTCAAGGT
This sequence comes from Sequoiadendron giganteum, assembly GCA_007115665.2. Lineage (NCBI taxonomy): Eukaryota > Viridiplantae > Streptophyta > Pinopsida > Cupressales > Cupressaceae > Sequoiadendron > Sequoiadendron giganteum. The sequence goes on from CM021102.1 coordinate 353,351,822, forward strand.
CTTTCTATCTTCCTTTGTATTTTTGGTTGGATTAATGAATGTTATATGTACATAAATATTTCAATTTGAGTGGAGTTATAGTATTGTGATTCAATTTCTTAACTACATGAAGTTTTACATTTTCCCTTTTTTTCTCCAAATTCTTCTTAAATCCATACCTTGAATAAATGTTTCATGATCTAATTAAATTGGAAAAGATGATATATCTTCATCTATGGAGTTCAATTTCTTAGTTTCATGAAGTTGTATCATTTATTATCTTTTCTTTGAATTCTCAACTTCATACTCTTCGGATATTTGAGTCTTTGATTATTTTCTTGGTGTTATGTTGAATTATATACCAATCAAATACAATTATTCAAAATAATCAAAACAAAATTATTTTCAATTATCAAAAACAAATTAAAAACATGGAATCAATTATTCAAATTATTAAAAATATATTATAACAAGAAAGTTAGATTAGAAACCAACTTTGGTATATCAAACATTATGGAAAAAATTGGGGTTTTGGAACAGGGTATGGATACCCATCAAATATTTACAGCAAAAATGGGTGTGTTCGAACAGGGTATGGATACCCATCAAAACATTTAACAAAAAATGGGGATTTTTGAATAGGGTATGGATACCCATGAAAGCATTTAAATTCAACAGCAAATCGTTTAACTATGTGAATGGATTTGTTGAAAATGCTTTAGAAACTTTCAAACAAATGCAATTCATGCCACAAATTTTGCACCAAAATGAGCTATGGAATAGTGCAACCAACTTGAGAGGATGCGTTGGAGGGTGATGGAGGTTTCTTGAAGGTGAAGGTGTTTGTGGGCCAAGTTTGTGCAAGTGTTTCTTCGCCGGTTCGCCGCACACACTGCCTTGTTCTCCGGCCACCTCTGTCACTGTTCGCCGAACTGTTGGTGAAAATGATAGTGTTTTTTTTTTTAATCTCTATTAAGGGGGTTCGACCGAACCCCATGTTTGCTTGAACCCCTTTATTTTAATATTTTCCCTCATATGTCAATGGGTTCGAGCGAACATAGGGTTCGGTTGAACCCGGTGGTTCAACCCAACCAATATAATGGTTCGGCCGAACACTTAGGTTCGGCCGAACCCCTTCACTTTGTGTAGAGGGGAAAAATGACTTTTCCCTTCCTCCACAAAAGTGTTCACCACTTATGTGGGTTCACTCTATCAAAAATAAACTTTGCTAAATTTAGACTGGCGAGAGATATAGATAGCACTGACTGTTTGTCTTTGATTTTTTCTAATGATTTATCTTAATGAACCATTTTGAGGAGATCTTGATGATGTCTATCAAAAAAATTTAGAGAGAAAGGAATGGGGAATCAATCATTATCTTTCGTTTGCTATGATTGTGGGTATTCTTGTAAAATAATCTTGGCACATACTTGCTTAGTTGTGTGTAGGGAAGTTATTTGGAGTACATTGTTGACTATTGTGTACATGCTTTTGTCCAATATATTATGAACTACTAAACTACATTCCAACAAGGTTTTTATATGTGAAGATGTGAAAAAGAACTATCCTATCTATTTGCAGAGTCAAATTCCATTACACTAGATACAACGCTATCCTGGTTATCAATACCTTGATGCATCTTGTCTATGTGTTATATCAAACAATAAGGAACGACGAAAAAATCCCGATCCCAAGATATGAGAAAATCATCATCATCATACATTTCTCATCACTCTCTCTAATAAATTCTCTATGGATCATAGACTTGTTGGATCTTTTGAAGTAATCAATCTTTCAAAATCAATGGTCAATCCATCCATTTTATTCTTCTATCTTTACTAACAATTCTATCCAAGTGTTGAATATATGTGATACATAAATATATACATGAGGCTACCCATAGCCGATGACTATCTATACATCATGAAATCTATCTACATCAATACCTGAGCTATCACGATAACAATCCCTCTTCCATTGGGGCACAATGGTGCATCTATATCATCTTCAACTAACCAAACTACAAAGTTGCAGCTCATTGATTCAAAAGCAACCTGAAATCTCAAGAATCTCAAGCATAAGTCTAATTTTCACCTATCGTGAGCCCAATCAGAACAATTTACTCTCCTATCAATCTCTCGAGGGGACAACCAACCATCTTTCGATCATATCAACATCAAATCATCTAACAAATTTTGTTCTTGGCCTCACTAGAAAATATTGATCAATTTATCAAATCATTCATCATTGGGATATCTTTCCCTATCAATCCTTGTGATGGTCATATCTTGAAAACACTATCCTTGCATTCTTGTGAATCCTCAACCATGTTATCAATCAATCAATCAGATCAATCAACTGTGGCTTGGCTATCAACATCTCAAAAAGATCATCGATATTTGTTTATGCATCAAAACTAGCATTAGTCTTTGAACCAATGCAACAAGTACATTAATTCAAAGAGTGGAAAAATTTAGACACCTAAAAATGTCTTGATGGATCACATTGGCTAACTAACATCATTTCATCCTCAAACCCATCCTTTTTTCACTTGTTTAATTAAATAAGTCTAATTATTTAATTAAATGCCTCATTTTCACCTATTAATCTAATTGACCTAATTGAGTTAATTTACCCCCTCTCATATTGACATTTCATTCGATTTAATTAAATAATGTAAATTATTTAATTTTAACCCTGAGTCCTCTTATTTAATTAAATAACCTAAACTATTTAATTAAATATCATATTTGCATCCCCTTTTCATTAATTAAATCAATAATTTAATGAATATCCTCACATTTCTCATCTTGCACATTAAAATTTAGTTTTAATTAACTAAATTTCTAATTTCCCTCTCATCCACTTGCATAGGGAATATTCCAAAAAAGAATATTCTCCTATTTTCCTCTAAAAAAAGGGTAATGATTACTCCAAACAAACTTTGAAACAACTTTTAAAAGTTGTTGCAAAGTGTGTTTGTTTGCATGATTGTTAGCCCTTGATATTTTCTTGATCCATGTGATCTTTGATTCTGATCCATTGATGAGAATCCTTGATCCATGTTTCATCCTCCTTTCATTTGTGACCATTGATAGATCAAATCAATCTCATCCATTGCTTTTTCATTTGATCTCCATTAAATCAATTATTTAATGAATATCATATAACTCCCCTAATTTGCAAAATTGAAACTTTGTTTTAATTATGAAATTACTAATTCTTCCACTTTGAAGGGAATATTCCTTCTTTGCACATTCCTCCAAAAAATGAATATTCCCATGGAATATTCCTTCCCCTTTTGCACATTAAACTTTGTTTTAATTTGATAAAATATCTATTTCCCCCACCATGAGAATATCCAAAGAATATTCTCTTTTCTCACTCATTTGAAAAATGGAATATTCTTATAAAGCTTCATGTGCAAGTTAGCTCAAAACTTCTTGTGCAAGTTAACTTGTGACCTCTTGTATAGGTCAAAAGTGTATTTATTTGGATGAATGAGAACCCTTGATTAAAATTTCATCTTTCATTCTCATATATTGATAATAGTACATGATCCATGCCTCCAACTTCCTTCATCCTTGACCATTGATTAGCTTTTTTGATCTCAACCCTCCATTTTTCATTTGCTTTCCTATAAATAAATCATTATTTTGAGACAAATGGATCCATCTTTTAACATCAAACTTATGTTGTTAAAATTATTTGCACTTGCACTCACATTTAACATAATTTTATCTTTATTTACTTGCATATCATCTTAGCTTCCATTAATGGCTTCCATGATAACATAGATGCATGCATTTATCTTATTTGTAAATTAGGATTTTAATCTTTGTAAGCTTGCATACATTTAGAGTACATTTTCATACACCCATATCAATAATCTTAGCATAAATCATGTTAAAATAGCTTGCATCATATTCATTTAGCTTTAAGTCATGTTTTCATACACATCTATCAATGGATTCATCAATTTTGTTCAATAAAACTGATTGAAACAAGCTCATTATCCAAGGGATTGGGAAAGGGTCGCCATTCCACATCAATGTGACACCACTCTCCCAATAGGATAAGTTTCAATGTCTTAGATTAGAGGTTTTTCAAGCTTTCATGATTTAGAATTTTAGTTTTAATGGCTTCTTTATCTTTGTTTATAGTGAATGATCTTATTGGGATTGATTCTTAGTGGATTAAATATGCCTCAAATTTGTATGGATCAAGTGTGGTTAGCCTTCACTGTGTCATTGGTCACAAATATAATTACCATATTTGTGTTCCTTGATTAGATTATGGACAAAGGAGGTATTTCCACCATCTTCCTTCATTAAATCAATTAGATATTTTTGTTTCCAAAAATATCATCCTAAAGTTCCCATTTACTTCCTCAAAGAGAGTGGATTCATATCTTAAATTTCCCTCTATCAAACCCTATCCTTAATCTAAAAGGTGACTTTCTATGGACTTTATCTTTGATGTGATTTTTAATTTTAAAGATATTTATGAATGTGTACTTGTTCCATTTCTTAAGCTTAAACTTCAAAAAATGAAGATTCTTGAAGAAGGAAACCATTGTTGTGCTAAATCTTGGCTTCCCTTTTATCCACCATCCCTCTATGAAGTTATCCAAATCAAAGTTTCAAGTCCACATAAGTTGAAATTTGAAAGGACGTCTTTTAAAAATTGATAGCATTGTAGAAAATAAAGTGATGGGAAAATGATCAAAACATTTCCATCATAAAATCTTAGAGAAATAATTATATTTAGATTCCAAGTCAAAAATTAGAAGTAAGGAATATATCAAGTTTTTATGAAATAGTGTTCGGTCCACATATTTGATTATTCCATGCGAAATTTTCATTTATTGGCTTCACATATACCAAATTAAGAGAGGAAATATTATCCCTCAATAGGGTAGAAGCTAGACCAAATGCTATATACCCCCTCTTTTCTTATCCAATATAGTAATAGAATTAAAGTCACATATTAAAATCTAAGGAAATTAAGGCACTGAAGATCAAAAAAATATAGTATGAGACCAAAGTAAAACCTTTCTTAGAAAATCATTGGGAGAATAGAAATTAGTGAGAATGATAGAAATGGGCTAGAATCAAGGCATATTCCCATCATGAAAATATTTTTTTTTTCTTCCAACCCACCAAAATGAAGTTATACTACCATGATCCATAAAATAGTTCAAAACACTAGCATTACCTTGTGCTACAACACTAAGTCACTATCCACCTCTATAGATCTTTGAGGTGATATTGGTCATGTGTTTAGTAGATAAATTTATTTCTTGTATGAAAATAATATCAAGTATGTGTTCCCTAATTACATCTTGAGTGGCCCTTTGTCAAGGGATGCTACTCAAACCCTTTCCATTCCATTAAATCACCTTCATTTAGGGGTATAATAAAAAATGAGAGTTAAGTGTCATGTGGACACCATATTTTATCGAAAATTTCCCCATCAACTCTTTTTTATAGATCCTTCTTTCTTCCTACCTTTCACACCTTGTTAATACAACCTTAATATTTTTTTGTTGGATACCTAACACAAGAGGATCCTTCCTTTTACCATGTTCCTTGGTATCTATATACTACATGATATCTTGCATAATCTCAACTCCATTTTACACTAAATGAATTCCTTTAATGAAAATAACTTCAACACCTTCTACATGTATCTTAGGATTCTCTTGTTCAACTTGTTATTACCCCTGAAATGGGTAGAATCATTCAATTTTCCTTCCTTAAATAATTATTTGAACTATAAAGAGGGCTTATAGAATGAAATAATATCTAGCTCATATATTTGAATATCCTAGTTGATGTTATTGCTATCCTACTTCACAGAAACATTATCCTCAAAATTTTCTAATGCATAAAAAATTATTACCAATTTTCCTTTCAGAAATAAATTTATTCTAATGATTAACTTGCTTTGTCTTTGTACAAGATTTCATGAGCATGAACTCATTTTAATATGGCATCTTATAATTAATTGGGGCCTTATATCGTTCTTTTAGATTAGACTCTTACACCTTTAGGGTGTGATGAAAAGCCCTAGGGCTCAATTTAGTGGAATTCATCTATAGATTACTATATTCATGAAATGCATCACATTGAAAGGGAAAAGCTTCATACTCAATATATTGGATCCAATTCATATTAGCCAATATAATCTCCAAGGATTCTATGAGATGATTTTTTAAATTAAATTCAACAAAAAATGAGTAAAAGAACCAATATTTTTTCAAGGGTATGTCAAGAAGGATCTAATGGTTTCCCAATAATTACCATCATTTGTAGAATATTTGACTTCCAAAAGGTTTCATTGGAGGTCAACAAAAATGAACCCATATAGGAATCTTGGATGACATCTCTTCCATAATATTATCTTGCAAAGTGTTGTTATTGATATGCCAAGGGCTCTCAGATGGAAATTGTTTCTTTGATTTGATTTATTGATATCTACATGCTATGTTGATTTATTTGGTCTTCATCTATTTCTTATAGACTAGATTGTTGGTCATGTCTAGTTAGGATTTTGTGCTATTGGTAGGGTATTAGCCCTAATTCATGAAAACCCTAAGTTTTTTTCCCAATTGTGCACTTTATATTCTAATTTATTGTTGACTAGCTATCGATTGTTCTTGGCCGCTTAAGTTATTACTTTATCCCTTCAACAACATTGGTTACCAACACCACTTATTGTCTAAACAGGTTTGAAATATTTTTCCTAAGTCTAAAGTTAATATTTTTGAGAAGCAAGGATGACATTGGTGGGACATGTGTCATGATAGCGTGCGAGAACATTTTGACTCTGCTCTAACTTTGTCAAATTCGTGGTGGTATAAAATGCTAACAAATTTCATATTTACCCATGAGCACATTTTGGACTCGACTTGACCATATGTGAGTTTGTGGTGATTTGATATATTTACAACTGTCTAAAAAATTTCAATGATGTGATTCCTACATTATATTGGTCGATGATTATTATAAGGGAATTATATCTTGATTTAAATATCTACCACCTATTCATGCCCATAAAAAGGGAGATTGATGCTTCAAATTCAAATGTTCTCAATGGTTAGTTCTTAGTGCTGATTTTAAATCTATGCAATCTAACATGGTAGAGCTATAGGAAAGGATTTTCACATGCCAACTTCTCCTTCACCAAACATGCTAATTTTTTATCCAAGATTTAACCTTGTAATGTAATCTACACTCTTAGATTGGTATTTATGGAAATTATTTTAGCATTGTGAAGTATGGAATAATAGGACAATTCTATGTTTGTATAGGATTATGTAATTTGTTCAATAAATTCATGTTCAATCCTTCATGAAAAAGGATGTTTATGTGAATTAGAGTAGAGGGTGAATGTGGGGATGTAAAACTGATAAAGAAGAATTGGAAAACCACTATGTGACTTGGGTTATTATAGAGATCTTGTTGTCATTGTAATCAATATTTTTTTATTCTATAGTTGGTGCCATAATTCATGTGAGGTTGGTTCCTCTTGTTCCTTGATTTGGTGCTTAGTTTGTGAGATTGGTGCCTCAAATACGTTAGTGCCTATAAATTTGTTCGGGGATTGGTGTATCTAGTAGTTTGGTTGTTGTAGATCAATTGTAAAATTTGATATTTGTTTGTGAGGTTGGATTTGGATAATGTTGGAAATCAAGATTGCAACCTTAGCCAAGTTAGACTTTCCTATCTTGTTGTAACATGGAAACGCTCTCAGATTGTGGGTAATCTACAAGTGAGATTTAATCTCCAGAGTGGGTTGGTTCTCTACGGAAAAACACCTAATCTAAAAGCTTTCGAAAGGAAAGGATTAAGGAGAAAACATAAGAAAAAAAAGAAGATCCTATAACCTGAAGTGGTTTACCAGAAGTTTAAACAAGGTTTTGATGACTCTCTACTCTCAACAACCTCTCTAAAACTTTGATTCTGACAATCCCATCCTAGAAACACATAATCCAACAGTGATTTGCATAAAGGTTCATCAAGCAGAACACAAAATGCAACCTGAGTTACATGAAACCCTTGCAAAAAAATTATAATGACAAGACATGAAGAGGATTCTACATATGAATCACAGTTAACATAAAATTATGACTGTAAATTTGAGACAAGAAAATTGGGAGAGGAAACCTTGCTATTTTATTGAGAGATTTGAAGGAGCTACAAGCTCAAAATTTGAGTACAAGAATTTTTTTACAAAAATATCTAAGTGAGTAGGAGAGTAAGAAACAATCAATCTAAATGGAGAAAATTAAAAAAATTCTCCAAACTTATATCACTCAAGTGTCTCCAATAGAAAAGATAGGAAAAAGCAGCTCAACTGCATCTCTGAAAACAATTTTGATCCAATTTAAAGCTCCTCATAAAAGCCTAAAAAATACTGACTCGAACTGCTCCAAAATGCATAAAAAATATGGAAACTTCCTATCTCCAAGAGGTCGATCCAAAAGCTCCACAAAATCAGGTCCAAACAACTCAAAACTAAAAAAGAAATCTCAGTTTGATTGCTTTTCTTTTCAAATCCGCCCAAGAGATTTTTATCAAATCTGCATTTTAGAAATAACAGATATTTAGATAATTTATGGAAACATTATCTTAACACTGCTTTACAATATCTTGCAGTTCGTCTTTTCACAAAAAAAGATTGATTTACTCTTGATTTTATTTTTGAATAAAATCAAGGTAAAATATTGATTTGTTTTTTGATTTTTCCAAGAATAATATATATATTTCTAGTCATTTGATTTTCTCCAAAAATCAATCAAAAATAATAATTTAGGCATAAAGCCTAAATTATCATTATACATAGGAAGCCCTATAAATATATGTTTTCTTAATAATACATAAGAAAATTAAAGGCACATGATTACATTGTGTTTACTCAAAGGTCTTAAGGGGAAACCTAGGCCATTCAAGACTCAAGAAAATATGAACTTCAAGGGCATCGACTTGGTTTTTAACAAGGCCATGAAATAAATCAAAGGAATATACCTAAGGTTGACATAAAAATACAAGGCATGGTGGACACACTTGTTTGGAATTCAATTTTTTTTAAAGAATGTGATAAAAATACACATTCAAATTAGGGAACTTGGAAACCCTAACATCAAAACCAACCCCTATCCCTAATTTTTCTCATCATTTGCATCGACTAAGTTTGGAGAAAAAAGGTTCTGCTCGAGCCACCGTGGAGATTAGGGTTTTGAGCATTTCTCTGTATTTTGTGTGTCGATTCTTCCTTGCTTAGTGTCAAATTTCTTCTACAAATCAAAGGTAAGTTGTTTTTGGTCATTCTATGGAACTTTGACTTCATTTTTGAAGGGCATCGAGGCCTCTTGGCCACGACTTCTACAATTTTTCTAAGTAATTATTTATGCTTATTTTCTCTGTTACTTCCTCTTCACTTCAATCCACCATGGAAGGTTTGATTCGGGCTTCTTGAAGACCTAGCTCACGAAATTTAACTGGTTTTCTCCACACACCAAATCTAGGTAAGTTTCATGCTCTCATCTTTGTTCATTTCCCTCTTAAATAAGCTTGATTCAAGCATAATTTTAAAAGAAAGAGTTTTTTTTTTATCTAGAAACAAAACAAAATGTAAGCTCCACTATACAGGCCATGACCATACCATGTTTTTTTCTCTATTTTTCTACAAAAAATGATTGCTTCTAGGCTTGACCCATGTAAAAATTGATGAAACTCTTAGAGAAAAAGATTTCTTTTCATTTTGTTTTTACTTTCTGGGGTTTATAGTCCTTCGATGGCCACGAAGATTCACCAGGTTGCTTGCATTTTTTTGAGGATTATTATACTTTCACAAGCTCAAATTCTTCATTATTCTCTACATTTGAACTTTAAGAACAAAAACCCCAAATGGGTTTGAGTTTTCGTGAAGAAAAATGCCTCTCTAGGTCATGGCCATGAGAGCACCAACTAGGCTTTTCTTCGCACTACAAATTTCGTTTTCTATGGAAAGAAACATTACTTTTCTATTTTCTTGAATGAGAACCAAAATTCAAGCCATTCTAAGTAAGGCCGAATCTTGGAACTCTTTTGGGTTTTTATGAGAAAGTCATCATTTTTTCATTTTTCTTTGAAACCCTAGCTTTATTAGCTCACTATTATGAAAAGAAAAAATGGTTTCACTTTTCTTCCATGCATTTTCTCATTCATTTCCTAATCATGGTTGTCATAATATTTGCACTCCCTTTCTCTATGAAGCACACACAAAAACTATCTACTTACACCCAAAATTTATTGCATGATGATGCTCCTATTTTGTTTGCTCACTTCTTGCAATGTTGCATTCAGCCATCATGATGCATCTGTAGGCCACTTGTTGTTTGCAGTCACTTTGTACTTCCATTTCTTGAAGGAAACATATTTTCTCTATGCTCTTCATGTATTTTTTAATTTCTCACTGAAAGCAACTGAAGCTAATATAAGTTTTGATTCTGGAATAAGTGACACTTGATGATGATGTTTTAAAGCTTCTCCAATTTTTTTAGTTGTTACTCTTGATTTGGCATTATGTATGCATGTTCATTATCACTCCATGACCATACATCGCTTGCTTCCCTATCAATGTGAACATCATGTTAATGAAATATGGAAGTAATGTAATGTTATAGCAACACTTTGAACATGACACAATTGTATGCAAACAAAAATATGTGATGAAAGATATTGCATTTAATTTCTATTCTACATAATTTGAGCATTCTGAGAATGATTCCTTGCTCATATGTGATGTGATTATCATCTTCGCTCTTGGATTTTGAATTTGATGGTCATGTATGGGTAGTTGAATCCATTTCTCTTGCCTGAGTTTATGAGCTTCTCCTTCAATTGGATGTTCCTTCTTGACACTATGAATGCATTTGTTTCCTCAAAGCTCCAATTGTAGTCAAGGGACAACATGTTGAGCTCTACCCTTGTGGGAGCCCATTTTACAACACATGCTATCAAATCTTCAAAGGAAATCAGCAACATGAATTTTCCTATACCTCCACAGTGAACAAACAAGTTAGATAAAAAAAAAAAAAGTTCAATGTTCCTATGATGTTTCACCTTTCATACTTCTGATACTTGCTCAACTGATTCAATGCACCATAAGCAATTTTCTATATTACTATTGCTAGATCATATAGGCGGATTGATAACATGAGCTATAACAAATCTTTCTTAATCATCTACAAGTTCACTTGGAGAACATGAGCAAGGAAGGATATGCAACAACAAAGACAACTTGAAGACACCTCAGGCAATGATGGCCATGTTTCCTCTTATGTGTTCCTTTCTTTCTTTTATCTTTAGTAGCATAGTGCATTCCTTTTGTTATGTTGACTCAACTATTCCCACGGCTTGTGTGGGACACTTGGCCTTTTTTTTTACTCCAATGAATATGAAACATCATTTATGCATTCTTGTTCAATTCTGCATCTCCCTTGCAAAATGTATGAAACATTATGGAATGGATAACTCAATACAAAATGAAAATATTACTCTTTGTATCTCATGCAATTTTTCTATGTTGTTAACATTAATTGGAAAAAATTGAATGTCGTTCTTAAACTGAAAACACATTACACAATTTCACTAAAAAACTCTTTCAAAATCCAATACATGCAATGGTTTAAGTAAATGCAGAAATAAATTGAAATTTTTTCACCTTAAAATGAACTTAATTTAACCAGCTTTGCCAATTTGAGCTGTGGTAAAAAAATGGTAACATTCTTGGCAATTTCTGCTGAATGCTTGCCTGCTAAGAAGTAGACCAGTTGCCTTAAATGAATCCATTGGGCGTGAAGTCAAATCTTCCCACCTCAAACTTAGAAAATCATGAAACTAAAACTTGCAACACTCCAATTAGCAGCAAAAAATAAAACCAAACCAAACTGAAAGCAACCTAAAAGGCCCTGGTGGCCAAAAAAATAAAGTGGAGCAGCACTTAGGAAAATAAAACTTAAAGAAATGTTCTCCAAGCACTTATTAGGAAAAAAATAATCTACTATATTAGAAATAAAAACTTATCTTTTAGAAACAATGCTTGAGGTGTATCCCATTAACTGGGATAGGCAACACCTCTCCACTCACTTGGATAACTAAAAAGAGTTGTGTTCTTTGCACTCTGTTATCACATATGATTTATCCCACATTGCATCAAACTTGGAATGCCTTCTAGGTTTTATCTTGTGCTCATCCCATTTGAACATGAAATATCCAACATTGAATCCCTTTGCATGGATTTAGAAAACTCATTTATCAAATTAATGTCAAACTCTGCATTCAAATGAACATCGACCTTTTGAAATATAAAATTATCCAAACATCTTTCATAAAAATATTTCTCATATCTTGGAATTTATCCCAACATGGACATACTTCCTTGAACCTCATCTTCAAAATCAGGGATTTCATCCAACCAATCATCTAGGATTGGTGGTTCAACACTGAATGCCTCTATATCCTCGAAATTGTTAGTAAGAAACTTGGAATTCTCTAAAAATAGATTCTCCTTACCTTCTTCTTGGATGTTGAATGAAAAGGGACTATTTATCTCTCCATGGAAACCTACAATGAATCTCTCAGGCTCCTTAAAAATTTCATCTTTGAAGTTCTCTTCCTAATCCATAGCCTAGTCTAAGGCTTGGTCCTCTACTGGATTCACAACTTGTTCCAATGCTTGCTCCAAAGCTTGATCTTCAAAAAGAAATTCCATCAATTCTTTAACAAAATTTTTCATCTTCTTTGAGGCTCTCCTTTGAATCCAAAACTTGATTGTCAAAAATAAATTCATCCCATTCTTTGACAACCTCTTCATCTCTCAAAATTCTTGTGCCATCATCCAAGCGCTGAACCTGGTCCTTGACCAGATTCAAAATTTTTGCATCAGGCTCATGGATCATAGATGCCTAACCGTGCTTCATCAGTGTGTTTGAAAGGGTCAAGATCATGATTTTTGACTGCCCACTCATCTAGGTTTACCTCTTCATTGGGTGTGTTGGGGTATAAGGTCAGGGTTAAATCTCCAACCCACTAGTGACATAAAGTTTAGAATTTATAGGGCTTGGGACATATGGCTCAATATGGTCTTTGGCTAAAGGCTCAAACTTTATGGTTACTTTTGTGTCATACTTCGTTCTAAAAAATAGATAGGACCAATCAAAAAATAATAAAACTCTCTTAGCTTAGCAGTGAAATCCATTGAACGGAAAATAGTCAAATGTAGGGGTAAATCGATGACATGGATATCCTAAGAAACAACAAAATTGGGATAAGCATGCAATGTAAGAGCTAAGTTTTTATGATTCTAGCTATTTGAATAGAAGAACCATCTAACTACACCACTCCTTTAGACAAGGGTTCATAAACTAAACCTAGCTTATTGGCTAGAATCTCAAGAATGATTGAACTACTAACACTTGAGTCTATCATACAATTGTGAACAAGATTATCACTAATAATGAGGCTCAAATAGAATGGGAGAGGTCTTACCTCTTTAATCTGCTGCTCACTCTTGATTTCTGAGTTGTATGAAAGTACAACCCTATTCTTTTCTAGGTTAGCAGCATCTGAAATTGAAAGCTCGACTAAATAATTTTGCAATAAATTTTTCTAACCCGGGATGTGTAGGGCATCCATAATAGACATGCTAACAGTAGTCATTTTAAGATTTTCAAACACATTAAAGGAAACAAGGTTTACCCTTTTCTGTTCTTTGGAAGCATCATCATTTACCTTTTGCTACCCTCTTTGATGGGGAGTACTATCTCTCAAGAGCACATTTGCTCTTCCTAACACCTACTCTTTGGTCTTACTAGGGTATTCTTCTCTACCCTACTTAGAGGTCACTCCTAAGACCCCTATCTCATTATAGAACTCTCCACCAATTTCAAACACTCACCTTCACTCTCACCCCCCTACTAAGCACCTTTGGGCTCAACTTTGCCACAACGTTCCCCAAGCCTTTCTTGGGACTAGGAATAGGTCTTCCAACTATTCCTTGGGTGATCTTACTCCACTCTAATCCATCTTGTTGGATTCTTTCTTCTTTTTCCCATCGAATTCAAGGAAACATTGTTTTTAGGCCTTGTAGCCTTTTTGGTCAATTAGGCCTCCTAAAACCAGTGTTCTTGGAATAACTCCCAGAATTCCTTAAAAAACCCTCAAAATCTTTGTGGATTGTCTCTATGGACCTCTTAGGCTTCAAGATTTCCTAGGTTTTAGACCTCCTTAGTTTTTGTACATAGTTCTATCACCAAACCCCTATTTTCAAGGGTTTCTAGGGTATGTGACACTGTCTGGTTTCTTTAACTTAATTGAGGGCTCTAATGGCCTCCTCTGCACTTCTCCTTGCATACACATGTCCAAGACACATACCCCTACACCTCTACACCAATTATTGGTACAAACCAATCCGTTAAGCAGGCCTTCTTGCTCCTATTCTGTTCAAGCAACTAACTAGAATGCCCCTGCACTCGCCTAGAGCTTGATGAAATTATTAGCTCCCCTACAAACAAAGAATCCACAGACCATATTTACACTATATACAAGGTCCCCTACTTGATTCCAAGAGGCCATGGAAGTTCAGCCATGGGAATTCAAGTGGGGAACATCCTTTACCAAAATTGGCCCTGAACCGAGTAGTGAAACAGTAGAACACAAGAACTTACAAAACTATTAACCATTCGTGCCAAACAATTAATCCAATGCCACACAAAGTAGGTATAGGTCAAAAATTAAAGTTTCAATGCATTAGTTCAGTCCTTTCAATCCATTAATTGAATGGATCAAGGCTCCGTTTCACAAACACAGTCACAATCCGTACTTCCAACTCTACCAACTCATCCAACTGTCAGGTTAGGGTTTTGTCTTAGTTTATATATCCTATTCCCACATGTTGGGACCCTTAGGTCGGACTTAGAACAACATTAAAGCTTCCTAGTGTTTAGGAGATGGTGTCATGCCAACTTAGCAGGTTGTCCTAAGCACACAAAACCCAAGACTCTAAACAAGCTTGCCACAACACACACGCCAAATCAACCTTAGGACTTTATAAATTAGTCCTTATTACCTTGGTGGTTGGCTAGAACCACCTATGAGAAAAAATTTGCTAAGATATTTCAAAAGACCTTAAGGTGCTCCTGCACCATTCTCGTCCTCTGCAACAAGGAAGTTAAGGAACTTGTGGTGTTAAGAACTCCTCACTGATACCATGCTTCTTGAAGTCACTCTCTACTATCAAGGTAGCCTCTGACTCTGGTTGGTGTTTCCATTTCACTAGGTGCTCCATGTATGTCTTGTGCCTAGTCTTCTTCTTCACCCTTGAATCCAGAATCTTATCCACCTGTGGTATGATCTGATCAATTATCTTGAGTTCTTCCACATCCTTACTCACCTCAGTACTATACTGCTCATCATTCATCTCTAGTCCTTTATATTTCACCAAGTCTTTCACATTGAAGATAGGAGAAATCGACAACTCCTTGGGTAGTTCCACCTTGTAGGCATTTTTACCATATTTAGCCAACACTTTGCATGGCCCTATCCTTTTCATATGTAGCTTACTTGGTATGCCCTTCTGGAGTCTAGCCTTGTTCAAGTATACCATTACCAAATCACCTATCTCAAATTGTAGATCTCTCCTCCCTTCATCTCTTTTAGCTTTCAACTTTTGATTAACCTCCATTAGTGTCTTCTGTACTTGCTCATGAACCTCTCTCATTGATTGAGCAAAATCATCAGCATGACCACTGAATCCTTCATAACCCTTTAGGTCTCTTAGCTCAAGTACACCTCTTGGATGTAACCCATATACAATTTCAAATGGACTCTTACCAGTAGTCCTGTTTGTGCTATCATTATAGGTAAATTTTTCCTGTGGAATAACCTGTTCCCATCCTTGTCCATACTCTTTAGTCAAACACCTCAACAAGTTACCTAGTACCCTATTTATCACCTCTGTCTATCCATCCGTTTGAGGATGATATGTAGAACTATGAGACAAGTTGGTTCCTAGCCTCCTCCAAAGAGTCTTCCAGAAGTGTCCCATGAACTTCACATCTCTATCCACAACTATGCTCATTAGCAACCCATGTATCCTTACTATCTCCTTGAAGAACAGATGGGAAATGTGACTAGCATCACATGTTGTTTTGCATGGGATGAAATGACTCATCTTACTGAATCTTTCTACTACTACAAACACACTGTCCAAACCGGTTGGTGTCCTAGGTAGCCCTACTATGAAATCCATAATTATGCACTCCCATGGTCTGTTTGGGATGGGTAATGGCTGGTAAAGACCTGCATTTGTTGATGTTCCCTTTGCCTTCTAACACACTCCACATTTCTCAACATACCTTCTCACATCTCTCTACATTTTAGGCCACCGATATAATCTCTCCACTAAGTCTAGGGTCTTGTTTAACCCAAAGTGTCCACTCAAATTGCCATTGTGATTTTCTTGGATAAGATTCTCCCTCATGGAACCTCTTGGAACACATAGTTGTTTCCCTCTAAACAATAGACCATTCTGTAAAGTGTACTCTGCATACTCATTGTGAAAATGATTTTCAAAATCTGTACACACCTTATAGATCTTTGAGAAATCTGAATCTCCTTCATAAAGATCCTTAAACCCTTCAACCCCTATACTCTGCAGCTGTATCTCCTGTATGGTAAGTAACCTCCTGCTAAGGGAATCTACAACTTTGTTATTGACCCCTTTCTTGTGCTTGATAGTAAAAGTATATGATTGTAGAAACTCCATCCACTTTATATGCCTCAAATTGAGCTTCTCTTGTGTGTTGATGTAGCTTAAGGCTTGGTTATTAGTGTATACCACAAATTCTTTAGGCAACAAATAGTGCCTCCACTTCTTAAGGGCTTGTACTAAAGCATATAACTCTAAGTCATAGGATGAATATCTAGACTTTGCTTCATTTAGCCTCTCACTAAAGAATGCCACTAGCTTGCTTTCTTGGCTTAGGACTGCACCCACTGCTATGTTTCTTGTATCACATTCCACTATAAATAGTTTATCAAAACTTGGTAAAACTAGTATTGGTTGGGTAGCTACTTCCTTTTTCAATCTCTCAAACCCCTCATTGGCTTCTTTGGTCCACACAAATTTTGTCTTAAGTCCTCCTTTGATGGTTTCAAGGACTGGTGCAAAAATTTCACTAAATCTCCTAATAAACTTCCTATAGAATTGAGCTAACCCATGGAATCTTCTGACTTCAGTCCCTGTCTTGGGATTAGGCCAACTGAGAATAGCTTCAACCTTGCTCTTATCCATCTTCAAGTTCCCTTGAGATACTACAAATCCTAGGTAGACTAGTTCTTGTTTCATAAACTAACTCTTCTCAAGATTTATGGTGAGCTTCTCCTCTTGAAGTTTCTTCAACACAAGTTCTAGGTGCTTCATATGTTCCTCTTTTGTTTTACTAAAGATGAGGATATCATCTAAGTAGAATACCACAAAGACTCCTATATAGTCCTTCAAGACCTCATTCATCACCCTCATAAAAGTGCTAGGTGCATTTGTAAGTCCAAATGGCATTACCAACCATTCATATAACCCCTTTGTGGTCTTAAAAGCTGACTTCCATTCATCTCCCTCTTTCATCCTAATCTGATAGTAGCCACTTTTTAAATCAATCTTGGAGTAATACTTAGCACCCCCTAAAAAATCCATTAAATCTTCTATTCTAGGAATAGGAAACCTATATCTAATAGTTATCCTATTTATTGCCCTAGAATTAGTACACATTCTCCACTTATCTCCCTTCTTAGGAGCCAACACCAATGGGACAGCACATGGGTTTATGCTTTTCCTGATCAACCCTTGGTCCAAGAGATCTTGTACTTGCCTTGCTATCTCTTTGTTCTGCTCTGGTGTCATCTTGTATGCAACCTTGTTAGGCAATGTTGCTCCTGGCACAAAGTCTATGTGATGACTGATTGCCCTCTTAGGTGGTAGTGTGGTTGGTGTACCTTCACAAATAATGTCCTTGACCTGGTCTAATAGTTGCTTCACTTCTGCTGACATAGGTGACTGACTAGGTGACTCCTCCTCCTTTGGCTTCAACATGATAGAATAGCCAACTCCTTCTTCTTCCTTCATGTCTTTCAAGAATTGCTTCCCACTCATTAAAAGTGTATGGGGTTCTGCCTTCTCCACTGTGCCTTCTTCTATTAAAGATTGAATCTTGTAAGTTACTCCATTCTTTTTGAATGAGTACTTTTTCTCCTTGCCATGGTGTATTGCCTCCCTGTCATATTGCCATGGTCTGCCAAGCAATAGATGGCATGCATCCATTGGTAACACATCACATAATATCCTATCTTGATACTTCCCTATGGTAAACTCAACCCATACTTGCTCATTGACCAATACATTCTTCCCCTTATTCAACCAAGTAACTTTATAGGGACACACATGAGGAATCTTAGTGAGGTTCAACTTTTGTACTGCCTCCTTTGAGATGACATTATCAGTGGATCTTGAATCAATGATGACCTTGCATACCTTGCCTAGTATTTTGCACTTGACTCTAAAAAGAGCCCTCCTCTTTTTGTGTTCATCCTCTGTAGGTGCTTTGATCAAGATCCTTCTCAACATGAGATTCTCTCCTTTCTCTGAATCTAAGCTCACCTTTGAGTGTTTAGAACTGTTCTCATCTTGGACATAAGCAACCCTTTTTTCACCTTGTGAAGATGTTGGCTTATCAGGACACCTATATGCAGGGTGACCCAATTGCCCACAATTGTAACACTTCATGGAAGCAAAATGAGAGTTTCTCCCAAATCCTCCTGATCTGCCTCTTCCACCATTGTGTGAACTTATACCTCTGTATCCCCCTCTCTTAGAATCACCTTGGCCTCTATTCTCATTGCTCCTTCCACCAAAACCTCCTCTATGTCCACCTCTAGGGTCTTTGCCTTTTCCTCTACCCCTAGTACTTGAATATTGTTTCTTTTTCAATTTTTCTTCCACTTTAAGAGCCATCTGATAATAGCTATTGAGGATAGTAAGTGTAAAGAGACTCAACTCTTCTTGTATGTTCCATCTAAGGCCGTTTAGATACCTGGAAACCTTAATGCTTTCATTTTCTTGCACTCTAGACCTCAAGCTTAGTTTTTGAAACTCTTCTGTGTAGGCAGCTACATCTAGTTCTCTCTGTATGAGATTTTGCCTCTTCTTATGCAATTGGATGTCGTAATCCTCAGGTAGATAGTTTTCCTTTACTTTAGCCACCATAGTTTTCCAATTTCCTATTGTCTTCTTTCCTTCCTTCTCCCTTTCTTCTTGCAAAAACTTCCACCAAGTTAATGCCTGTCCTCTTAGCCTTGATTTGGCTATCTTCACCTTTTGTGCTTCTGTAACCCCATCACATTCAAAGTGATTTTCCATTCTGTCAATCCATTCCATAACTAATTCTGCATCCATTCTTCCTGTGAAAACAAGGATGCCTTCTAGTGCCTTGCCACTTAGTGCCTTTAATGCTTTGAGGAAGGGTTCCTTTGCTAATGGAGGGTAGGTTCTAGTTCTTACCCTTGTCTTTAACCCCTGCTAATTGCACTTCCATCTTGCCTACAGTCTCTACAACCTCTTCTATTTTGTGCTTCATTTCTTCCACAATTTCTTCAAGACGTCTGTTATTTTCTTGTTGCTCTATCAGATCTCTAGCCAATTCTGCATTGGTCACCATGGTGCTTTCCCCTATGGATTCACGTCCCTCTGACATATATTTCTCAATTCCCAAGCCTTTTAACTTAGGCTCTGATACCAATTTGATGGGGAGTACTATCTCTCAAGAGCACATTTGCTCTTCCTAAGACCTACTCTTTGGTCTTACTAGGGTATTCTTCTCTACCCTACTTAGAGGTCACTCCTAAGACCCCTATCTCCTTATAGAACTCTCCACCAATTTCAAACACTCACCTTCACTCTCACACCCCTACTAAGCACCTTTGGGCTCAACTTTGCCACAACGTTCCCCAAGCCTTTCTTGGGACTAGGAATAGGTTTTCCAACTATTCCTTTGGTGATCTTACTCCACTTTGATCCATCTTGTTGGATTCTTTCTTCTTTTTCCCATCAAATTCAAGGAAACCTTGTTTTTAGGCGTTGTAGCCTTTTTGGTCAATTAGGCCTCCTAAAATCAGTGTTCTTGGAATACTCCAAGACTTCCTTAACAAACCAACAAAAATATTTGTGGATTCTCTCTATGGACCTCCTAGGCTTCAATATTTCCTAGGTTTTAGACCTCCTTAGTGTCCGTACATAGGTCTATCACCAAACCCCTATTTTCAAGGGTTTCTAGGGTATGTGACACTGTCTAGTTTCTTTAACTTAATTAAGGGCTCTAATTGACCCCTCTTAACTTCTCCTTGCATACACATGTCCAAGACACATACCCCTACACCTCTACACCATTTATTGGCACAAACCAATCCGTTAAGCAAGCCTTCTTGCTCTTGTTCTATTCAAGCAGCTAGCTAGAATGCCCCTGCACTCGCCTAGAGCTTGATGAAATTATTAGCTCCCCTGCAAATAAAGACTCCACAGACCATATTTACACTATATACAAGGTAACCTACTTGATTCCAAGAGGCCATGGAAGTTCAGCCACAAGAATTCAAGTGGGGAGCATCCTTTACCAAAACTGGCCCTGAACGAGGCAGTGAAATAGTAGAACACAAGAACTTACAAAACTATTAACCAGTCGTGCCAAAAAATTAAACCAATGCCACAAAAAGTAGGTACAGGTCACAAATTAAAGTTTCAATGCATTAGTTCAGTCCTTTCAATCCATTAATTGACTGGATCAAGGCTCTGTTTCACAAACATAGTCACAAAATTCTTCTTTCCAAGTCACAATTCGTACTTCCAACTGTTAGGTTATGGTTTTGTCTTAGCTTATATATCCTATTACCACATGTTGGGACCCTTAGGTTGGACTTAGAACAACATTAAAGCTTCCTAGTGTTTAGGAGATGGTGTCATGACAACTTAGCAGGATGTCCTAAGCACACAAAACCCAAGACTCTAAACAAGCTTGCCACAACACACACACCAAATCAACCTTGGGACTTTATCAATTAGTCCTTATTACCTTGGTGGTTGGATAGAACCACCTACAAGCCAAAATTTTCTAAGATCTTTCAAAAGACCTTAAGGTGCTCCTGCACCACTCTCTATAGAATCTGCACCTTTGGTTGTGTTGTGGGGCCAACTTGAGGTGAAACAACATGAACTTTGTAATTTGTAGCTTGTTGTTTCACATTTGCAACTCGTTGCTAATATAGCTCTCTTTTTGACCTTGTATTGGCCGAAACAGGTGAATACTATTGGTTCTGGACTTGAAAATGATTTACTCCATAGAATTTGGTGCTCTATCAATTCATTAAGGCAACCTCAGAGGTACCTTGTTCCTCCACACTCTTGTTTGATAGGTTCTTCGAACCAACATAGTTATTTTTCACCATAAGGGCTTGGTTCCTTACCCCATTCATGCATGTAGTCTGATTGTGTGGCTAGTTGAATGGGTAGCACCAGTCACATTCTTGTGCCATGTTGTTTTGTGGTACTAGCTCTTTGGAGGAGCTACCAACATTGTGGTTGTAGGGTCAAAAAGGCTTAGCATTAAAATTCCTCCTTTGGACTTGGAAGTCATTTTGGAATGGTGGTCTACTCGGCTGATATTGCTAATAAGGGGCTTGGTAAGGCCTGTGTTCCTAGCCAACTTGCTTCTTAAAGTTCAAAAATTCATTACTAATGATTTTTTTGAAAGATTGCACCACATGCCTTTAAGTTCTTGAATCTCTTTTGTTGGGTCTGGGATAGCATTTTTTTGGGTTGCAGCCTAGTAGCCTATCATTGGGATAGGTGGTACAATAGCCATAGGTGGTAAATTTATGGGAATGGGTGGTTATATTTTAGGGAAGTTAGGCATAGGTGGCCTCAGGGCTATTTTCCCAGCTTGAATAAGGCAATTTTTTCCCTTTTGAAATATCAAAGGCATTAGGAAATGTAAACCCACCCATGGATTGTATCATGACCAAAATCTCACTATCTAGGGCTTTAAGAAAAAATAAGAAAGCATGGTCGGGTGAAAAATTTACCTTTTAAGGGATTCTATCCAATGTTCTCTAGAACCAATAATTGAAATCTTCCATGTGCTCATGAGGAGCCATTTTGATGGTTCTTAGCTGCTCCAACAATGATAAGTGATTTGATTTATCCACGAACTGCTAGTGTAAACCATCACCAAGATGGTCCCACATTGTAATAGAATTAATTGGAAGGCCTCTAAACCATTGAACGTGTGGTTGCCAAATCTGCAAATGGTTAGTAAACTCACAAACCAACATATAACAAAAATAAAAATCCTTATGAAATATTGCATCTAGTTAAACATGCTAAATGAGACAATGAAACAACAAGAAAAACTAAATGAAGCATATAAAACATGAATGCAAACCTATTCCATAGTGGATTGGTTCGATCCTTTGTGTAGAAGGCAGCCCTTTCCCAATCCTTGCCAAGCTAAATGATGAAATGGACAAAATTAGTTCTCAAATGAAGAGAATAACTTTGCATGAGAGTGTGTTGTGTGCTTGAAGGAGAGAATGCTTGAATTTACAGTTGAGTTTGAAGAGAGGAGAGGCCAAATTGAAGAATGTGGGATTAATCCTCAACAAATAGGAGAGAGCCAGTTGTCACAATGTGATTGGCCCATGATTGTGCAAGTTTTGGCCAATGTGCCCATTTGCAATTTGAAAATGGAAATAAATGTATGCAGTTGAAGGATTTGGGGGGAAATTTTCTTGGCCAAAAAATTCAAACAAGGGGAGTTAATGAGGGCATATTCCTTGGGAATATGCCTTGTGAGGAAAATAGGGGTTTAATAAATCAAATTAAATGATTTATTGTGCAAGTGGATGGGACATGGGTTAGTCTTAGCATTAATCAGAGATTTGACTAATTAAGCTAGTTATTAGGTGGTGTGACATTTGATTTGCATTTTTTATTTGTTTTAAATCAAATGAGAGGAAAATGAATATTAGTCATTTAATTAAATATATGTGATTTAATTAAATATATGTGATTTAATTAAATCAAGAGACTTTAGGAGATTGATTAATTAATTTGATCTAATCAATTAAAGAGATAACCTTAGTGAATTAATTAAATTGGTTTATTTAATTAATAGATGAATAATGTTGAATGAAGCATGATCAGATGCATGAGTAAATTTTGCATGTCTACATTTTTCCCCTCTTTGAAGCAATGTACTCGTTGCATTGGTTCAAAGAATGATGCCACTGACATCAAAATTAAAAAAAATTCTGATTTTTTCGGATGCCCCAGTGGAAATAAGTACGTTAGTACATTTCCCCCTCGAGAGATCGAGCAAAAAGATCCGATTTGAGGTCGATCTCACAACAAAGAGGTTCAAAATGGATGTATGGATGGTTATGACTAACTGATCTATATGATAATGATGATGTAAATGAGATGTTTGGAAGATGCTTAGAATAAAAGAATTATATTATCCTAAACAACTTAAATGACTATGAAAATAAGATTTGAGATGGATGATGATATGCAAGATGAAAGTGCGGATGAAAGATGGATGAATTGTTAGCATGAAAGAGGATAGAAGAATAAGAGGGATCAACCCTTGAATCCAAGAAAATGCAGAATCCAACAAGTTCCCTCGTCATCGAGACTTTATTAGATATGATGATGAATGATGATGGTGTATTGCTTATCCAAGGATGGGAGAGATAAAGAGCATACCATTCTTTATGTTTGATAACACATGTAGGTTCGATGCATCAAGGTATTAAGAACCAGGATGGCATTGTGCCTAGTGTGATGGAATTTGACTCATCAAACAAATAGGAGTACTCTTGTTCACACTTGACAAACATAACCATATTCAGAATGAAGTTCAGATATTCCAGACATCTCAGGCCAAAACATAAAAAGGAAAGCCTTCTTATGTGGTCAAAAAGACACCTAAAAAATTCCCCCTACGAACAAAACAAAGCACGCATGAAAAAGTTATTTTACAAGAATATCCAACAAGCACAACAGATGAAAAAGATAATGATCATTGCCCCATTCCTTTCTCTCTAAATCTTTCTGTTTAGACATCATTGAGAGGTCCTTGGAATGAGCGCAAAATAAGATAAGTCTAAAAAGACCAAGATAAAGTAAACAAACAAGCTAATGTTCTTCGTATCGCTAGCCAAAGACTAAACTATGGTGATACCTAATGCTGATGTCCATCACCAGAAGTTCACATTCCTAGGACATGTTGCAATCAGGGTTTTGATGAGATTGATTGGATGATAAGATATTGATTCTCCGAGTTGACCAACTTGCTAACTTACATATCTAGACTTGAGACTTTGACGATTAGGCATTCACTTTGAACCTGCTAGAATTGCTTTTGATTATTTCACCAAAGGATGAAAGCGACGATTGATTTATTATGAGTGACAATTATTACAGGTGAAAGCGAGATGGGACAGGCGCACCATTTTGGGTTTTTTAGATATTTGGATGTTTTTGATGTTTTGAAAATGTTTTGAGGCTGTTTTTCAAACTTTGAGATGTTTTATAAATGTTTTTGGTATTTTTGAGATTTTTTACGAATGTTTTTGGATTTTGTGTCTCGAGGGCCAATCAAGGATTAGCCTTGCCTACGTTTAAGCTTAGAGACGACATAGTTCATACGATAATTGACTTGAATTTTGATGAGATAAATGGGAAAATGGATTTCCATTGCGACGGATGCCTAAAATGTGAAATAGATGGGAAAATGAATGCCATTGCAATAGATGCCTAAATAGATGGGCAGATGGATGCCATTGCGATGAACACCTAAGGATTGACCTAAAATGTGAAATATATGGGCAAACGAATTCCATTGTGACGGACGCCTAAAGGACTGACCTAAAATGTCTCGGGGGATGATCAAAGATCAACCTTTCCTACGTTCAAGCTCAGAGACGACATAGTTCAGTCGAATGGCCTTGTTTTTGATTTTTTAGATTTTTGACATGTTTTAGATTTTGAATGATTTGGATGTTTTTGGATTTTCGCATGATTTTGACGATTTGGATGTGGATATGTGATGATATCAGTGCTCTGTTTTGGGATTTTGTTGGAAACCAAGCTAAGGTTGATAGATCAGATTGATGGATTGATAGTTTGACTAAGTGTGTTAAGTTTGACTAAGTGTGTTAAGTCAAACAAAAGTGATAATGCACTCGTAAACTCTAGGAATTTGTGTTATCCTAGAGTAAACTTGTACATGAGAGGGTAGTTTGACTAAGTGTGTTAATTCAAACAAGTGGATGATGGATTGGATAATTTGACTAAGTGTGTTAAGTCAAATAAGATGATAATGCACTTGTAAAATCTAGGAAGTTGTGTTATCCTAGAGTAAACTCGTACACAAGAGGGTGGTTTGACTAAGTGTGTTAAGTCAAACAAGGTAGTAATTGATTGGATTCTATTGATCAAGATTGATGAAGCTTGATTTAATGTCACGTTAATGTGTAAATTAGATGCAACTGATATGGATTGTAAAGAACATCGTCTTGTCAAAATATGCCATGGGCTAGTGATTTGGAAAAAAATTGTTTTGATGATTTAATGTCACATTAATGTGTAAATTAGATGCAACTGATATGGATTGTAAAGAACATCGTCTTGTCAAAATATGCCATGGGCTAGTGATTTGGATCTTTGGCTCAAAAATTCTTGAGTAATTTGATTTCACGTTTGCCAAATGTTCGGATCACCACATAAGTTGGAGGATATATATCAATATTTATTCCTAAGGCAAGATGCAAATATCTTCCCCTAATGTCTAGCAATGTATGAAATGCCATGGGTGGATTCTTGGATAGGTGTGTGGATGGATAGATATGATAAGCATGCAAAGGATGCCAAGGATTATCTTGCGACAAGATAAGGTATTCGAACAGAGGATGCTCATTTTGATAGTGCTTTAAGGCTCAGATAACATTGGGTAGGATAGGATCCATGAAAATGGCCCATGTCAAGATGTTTACCATTAAGCAAGAGTAAATTGTGCACAAAACTTGTATCAAGATCAAGATAGCTTTGGAGTATGGATGCAGATATATGAAAATGGATGGGATAAATGGTTCATGGATGAACGAATTTATTATGGATGGAATTGTGGCTTTATTATGGATGCGATAAGATGCTTTCTCCTGAACTAGCGCACATAGATGCTCAATTCTACACATGACACCTATTTTCCAGGTTTTTATCATGGTTCTTGCCCAAAGCACCGCCTACACGGTTTTCACTAGAGGATGATTTTTTTCTTTACTATTTTCACTCCTTTTTCTGATTTTTCTAATTTTTTATATTTTGGATTTTTTGTGTTTTTTTGCTGAAAGATTTTAAGCTCATGCTGAACCACTTGGTGGTGTTGATGTAGATGCTTCTTTCATAATGTGCCATCGATATCCTGCTTGAAGAAGCTGCTTCGCTAGGATACACACACTTGAATGCAACTTTTGAGATTCTTGATCTACTTTGTGGATACCGGGGTTAACTCTATCTTTGTGCACACATCGCGATAGAGTTCCTTATGAATCCTTATGATGAAGGGTTGCTGCCAATACATGGTCAATGTGAGGTTTGGATATCATGCATGGAGGCGTGGATGGTGGAGTGTGTTTAGGAATAAAAGATGGATTGGTTGATAGTTTGGAACCTTTGACTCTCCAAACTTAGGAAGATGAGAAATGATGGATGGATATGGAAGTGTGCATGGAATTAGGACCAACTGCTTGATACACTTTGTATGTCACTTGAGAAGCATTCTTTTTCCTTTGTGGACATATTTGATGGATAATTTTCTCTTGTTTATTTTTCCCCATAGTTTCTTTGACTGATGGAGTTTGATAGGGATATTTTTTCTTTTTATTCTATGGTATCCATATGTATTTGATTTGTCCTTCATACTTCAGTATTTCTTTTTATTTGATGACATTCTTCATGCTTTGATTTAGATATTTATTTTGATGTTGGTCCCAATTCGTGGATGGGGTGATGGGTGGGTGAAGATTCATGACGTAGCTGGTTGTAGTATTGAAATTGGTTTCATCATAAGGATTCTTCATGCTCCCTATGTTGACATTTGTTTGAGATGAAGTTTCCCCCAGTTTTGTGGAATTATCACTAATATGTTTATATCCCTTGATTGTCGAGTAACCAAGGCCTTGATGCTTAGGATTGCCAACAATTTGCACTATTTCTAGGATACCTTGTTCATGCAGACCTAATCCTTTGCCTTGATAATTCCTTTGTTGAAACATTTTATTTGCAAAAAGATATGATTTACCTTGGAAACAAGGTGCTAATGCTTCTCTGCTCTGTGGTGGATCTTCAAAATTGATAGCTTCTTTATTGATGAGATAGCTTGCTTTAAGAAAGGTAAGTGATCCAAGTTTAAAAGTGATTGGATCCTCCATATGTGGGATGAATGCTTGATTGGTATCTTTAGTTTGATCTTGTGAGATATAAAATTTTAACGCTTCTTCAAGAGGTGTTGGTGATTTACTGTCCACATACAAGTCTTCCTCTTGACTCCTTCCACAGAATGTTTCTGATTCACAACTTTTGTAGAAGCCTTCTTCATGACCCATTTTTGATATGTCTCCATAGGGTGTTTCTGATTCACAACTTCTGTAGAAACCTTCTTCATGATCCACCTTTGGTATGTCTATAGAATTTTCTATACTTTGATCATGTGTACAAATTTTAAGAGTAGGAGACTGTTGTTTCTTGGTAATAATATCAAGAGTATGAGACTCTTGTTTTAAATTAAGATCATCTATGTGTCCATTCAAAGAAAGTATCTCACAAGTAGGCAAAGGAATATGTGCTATACGGATGTTGTCATCATTTGCGACATCTTGTATAGCTAAAAGAGTGCCCATGAGATCATTGTAGTGTCTCGGAGATACAAATTCTTGATCTTGAATGATTTCAGAATTGCTTTCAACATACTTTGGATCAAGTTCTTGACATGGGTCAATTTCAAAGGATGGAATGTCTACAAGGGATTCTTGGGTATCATCCTTAGGCATGGGAAGTGGCTTAATATCCACTTATTCTTTGAATGGATTTGGATCAAGTTTAGTGTCAAATATTCTTTCACTATTCATAATCGTGAGGTCGAAGGATGTCAATATGCCTTGGGAGGGACCATTGATAGACCTTGATGATAGATGTTGATCAAGCTTTGGAATAAATTTTTGAGATATGTTGTCAAACTCATTAGGTGATGTAGAGGAATTGTCAACATGATCATTGGTGAATGGATCTTGGATTATGTCAATAGGATCAAATAATGTTAACACATCTTGAAATAGATCACTAAAAAGTGGCTCTTGATGAATGTTGATTTGATCACTGGATGGGGTAAACATATTGATTTTGATCATTGTTTTCAACAATTGTGGTGGAGATATTTTTAATGCTATCGCTAGTGGGTGAATTCTAATTATTGTCCCCAGTAGCTATTAGCTTTCGATCAATCGGGTCTTGGATGAGATTTTTCAGTTGAATACAATATGATGTGTTTCCCTTTACTTTGTGAAACTCACAAACATGATTCTCATCATATCCTAGTGGTTTTACCATGGGTTCTTGATAATTCACATAAATGGGTATTTTAATGAGATTTTCTTGTATCAACTGTTTCATGACTGATTTGATTGGTTCCTCAAGTGGTGACTATTTTTGTTTGTTACCTTGTGAGATTTGCACTTTAAATTGACCTTGTGGCGATTGATTTTGGAGATGTGGTGATTGATCTTTGAGATGTGGAGGTTGAGTTTGTTGTTGATGTCGTTGATCCAGATACCCAATTCCTTGACATTGGAGATATTTTTCCTGGTGTGGTTGTGGGGACAACTCAATGCTTTGATGGCATGGTTTAACCAATGGAAGAGTGTATTGATTTTGGGGTGGAGATGTCTCTTGGCACAATGGATCAACTACTTTGGCAAGTGAAGAAATTTGATCCCGCAAAATTTGATGTTGATTTGGATCTTGACACCCTTGATATCGTTGAGTTTGAGCAAGCATATTTGGCATGTATACTTGTGTTTGTATGGAATCCTAGACGGATTGATCTTGAACAATGTTTTGATTTGGTGTGATGTTTAGATTTGGCATTATAGATTGAGATTGAACATTGTTGTGGTTGGGAAACACAATGCTTTGATTTTGCATTGGGTTACCTTGACTTGGGTCCTTACACAAAGTTGTCAACATATTTCCAGGATTGTGAACAACATTGGTTTGATTTGCAAGCATATCTATCCCAAAGTTTACCAAGTGCAGATTTGGAATGTTCATGTTTGGAAAACTTGTATTTGGCATGTATGAATTTGGTGGGATGATGTTGTTTGGAATAAGACTCATGCATTGACTATTTGGTTGATAGATTTATAGGTTTGGAATTGGATTTAAATCTACCTTTGGGAAAGGTGTTCCAAAATTTGGATTGGGCATGCTCACATTTGTATTGTTGAGGTTTGGAGGAGATAATGATGCCATGCATAAATGTGAGTTTCGATAATCAATTGGCATTGTGAGACTTGGATAGTTTGGTTGACTTGGATTTCTCATGATGTATGAGTTGAGTTTAAACTCCATGTTTTTCTTATGTTTTGAGCTTGTTGCGAAGTGAACCTCTAAGGTATTTAGGACCAGTGATGAGATGAAAGATGAAAGGGGTGAATGATAGGGGTGTTCAAAATTTTAGGAACTTTGGGTCAATGCTACACTTTAGGACTTGATTTGATTTGATTCAGATTGAGGATAGTTTGACTAAGTGTGTTAAGTCAAACAAGGTGATTTTGGATTGGATAATTTGACTAAGTGTGTTAAGTCAGACAAGATGAAAATGAACTTGTAAACCCTAGGAAGTTGTGTTATCCTAGAGTAACTTGTACAAAAAAGGATAATTTGGCTAGATGTGTTAAGCCAAACAAGGTTATGTTGAACTTGTAAGCCTTAGGAAGTTGTTTTATCCTAGAGGTAATTTTTCTCAAGAGGATTGATAATTTGACTAAGTGTGTTAAGTCAAATAAGGTGATGATGATTTTGCCTATAAGTCTAGCATAAGTGATGTTTTCAAAGTTTCTAAGAGTTGTTGGTGAGGCAATTTTTGACTGATTTTAATGGTTGAGAGATGGATGAAACTGATTGATTTTGACCCTAGACTTGACCTAGATAACCCTTCTTCTTACAAGACCTCGGTTTTGAAGAACACGCTTGACTTCCTATGTGAGAAAAGCGAACCTTTCAAAAAGCTCAGGATTTTGTTGATAATAGAACTCATACAAGTCAGGGTTGTTTCTTGAAGCTTTCTTGTAAAAGATATAAACCAATATTTCTCTAACCCCGAGAAGTCTTTCAAGATCCTCCTCATGCGATTTTGGACTAATATTTTTGAACTTGGGTTTCCGAATTTTGATCTTGCGGAAAAAATTTTAGAGAACACATGTGTGGGATTGATTATCTTTATCTTTGCTTAATGAATCCTTTTTACCACAAATAGTTCTTCGATTAAAGTTTCAAACTAAATTTCTGTCTTGATTCCTTTTCATTCCACAAGGTCCATTATGTGAAAATCAGGTTTTAAAGAGCACAACTCCCTAAGTTGAATTTGGTGAAAAAAAATGATGATTAAACCCAAGTACTTAGAAACCTCTAAGGATAGTATCCCTAGGGTAAGCAAGAGAACTCAGATTTGTCAAGGGTATTTGTTTCCTCCAAAAGGTTTGAAATTATGAAGTTATCTGTGAATGTTTGTTTTCCAATGTTTTAGATCCAAGAAAAGTGTTTTGATTCCAATAACATGCATAACCCTAGGCTGAAAAAACAATACTTTTTGGGTTCCCACTTGGACAAATCCAGCTATGCATATTCAATGCGGATGATTAGATGCTTGACCACACAGGCTCCCCCTTACAATGCACTCAATTCTCAGGTCAGCCAAGCATCAGTACCAATGAATCTACCATGGAATACTTTTCATCTCTACAATAGAACCGCATGTATACGTGCAACGACTTCAAAGGATAAGACCTTTTGCACCAACAAATAGATAGGATTTTGGCCATTTCTAAATAAGGGGTTTTAGTTCGGACTTTCCATTCATGGAGATTGGCCCATGCGGTGAGAGACCATTGCTGCCCTTCTCATCGAAGCCAATTGCATGATACTGGCTTTTGTTCTAGTACCCACTTTTATATCCCGACTGGAAATACACTTGGCTTTAGTGTGTTACCGGTTGGGTCATTCGCTTGGGTGAGTACTTTTTCCCACAAGGTAGGCCCTCTAAGATAAAAAAAAGTGAGCAAAAATATTCATAGTTCGATCAACCTTCATTTAGAAACAAAGGGAGAACACATGCAATAAGTCTACTCACACTCGCAAGATGTTTTGTTCAATTTTAAGTACCCAAATCAAAATGTGGAGGCAATCTTTTTGACAACTTAATATCACAAAAATACTTTTGATTCTCAAGATCATTGTGAAGCGCAAGAGAAGTGCATACGACTTTTAAATGATACTAAGTTGTAAAAAGGATTGCAAATCATGACAAACACTTGTTCATTTTAGACCATAAAAGCAGTGATTTCAATTCGTTTTAAAGCACCAAAATGAGATGTGAAGTTTTCCTTGTCCAATTTATTAAAACCCAAAGAAAATTTAGTAGGTTTCTAATGTTCAGTTTTAATCCAACTTTGAAAAGATCAAATCAGTGATTGATTTTAAGCCCAAGTTGAAAAGTGAGTTGGTTTAAAACAAAAAACAAGGGTAGAAAATGAAAGCTCTAGATTGTAACCACAAGCATTAAAAAAATGTTTTTTCCAAATTTTGATTTCAAAAATACTTTCAACTCCACTTCATTCGCCTTCATTTTCACTTGATCCCAATGTCAACCATTATTTGATTTGACTGAACAAAAAGTCATTTTCTTTACCACTCATGGTTAAAATCCAAATTAGTAATATCTGATCCAATTTATTATTACTAAAACCTTACACAAAAAGATCTTCAGTTTGCCAAATAAAGGAAGAGATTAAAATCACAAGCTTAAATCCATCATTTTCAAAACAACAAGCATAAATGATGAACCAAATAAGTATTCATCAATATGTTTAATGACCATCCAAACCATGATTATTAATGTCACTAACCCAGACCTGTGACCCATACATATCAAAACATGCCTACAAAAGAAACATAGTTAATGAAACCTAACACCAATCAATTGGAAAATAGAAATAAAAATGTCAGATGATGATCCATGCTACCACATAAAGAAACAAATTAATGCCATCAGATTTTATCATTTTGTTCCCTGTCAACAAATAAAAAAGAAAAGAAAACTCTAAAACTCGAATTCATGGAAGTCTGTGAACATGTGACTATGCAATCTAGATGAGATTTCCTGTATTTATGTTTGCAACTAATCTAGCCCGATCTGCCACAGAAGAATTGGAATGGAACAAAAAATCAAAGACCAAAATAACAAATGATCAACTATGGATGGAAAATCTGTGATTGTGTCTATCTAGCATGATCACAAGGCTGGAAAGCTTATATTGATCTTAATAGAAAAAAAAATGCAGACTTGATTCTTTGCCTCTGAGGGTAAATTCTGAGATGCTTACCCTTTCAATTTTTATTGGATGAGGCATTCCATGTAATTGATATATTTCTAGTGGAATATAAGATGGATTTATTCCAAAAGGAAAAGCTGATAGAGGAACCACAAACGCAATTAGAGAGAAATAAATTGTATCTCAGTGGTGTCTGTCCAGCATGATCACAAGGCTGCAAAGCTTATATTGAACTCTTAATAGAAAAAAATGCAAACTTGATTTTTTGCCTCCGAGGGTAAAGTCTGAGATGCTTACCCTTTCAACTTTTATTGGACAAGGCCTTCCATGTAATTGATATCTTTTCTAGTGGAATATTAGATTAATTTGTTCCAAAAAGAAAAGCTGATAGAGGAACCATGAATGCATTCAAAGAGAAATAAATTGTATCTCAACAAAGGCAAACATAGGCAGGGGATGGTCTTCAAATTCAAAGAAATATACTTCAAACATACTAACCTCCAGAACTGTAAGAAATAGTATAGAGAATAAAGCCATAGCAAGGCCTATTTAGATTATGATTTGATCTCTTTAGATTACTTGTTTTGAGGATAAATAAATATTAGGCATTTATCAAACAAGAATCAAGACTTGTTGACTCCAATGCCACATAGTAAATTCCATGGGTTCGGATACAAATACTCATCACCACATAGATTCCTCCCAACTATGGCCTAATGAAGCAAGAGGCATGGTGACCAAATCGTTGATAGCTTATTTGTGGATTTTAACATTCGTGAGAGTGTAGAGGCTAGGTGTAAGGATTTTTTACAAAAAAAACTTTAATTCTTTCAAGAAAACACGTTTGGTAGGAGTTCCTAAGGAAGAACAACCAAGGTAAGCATTTAAGAATAAACTTGCTTACATAGATCTATCTTTTGGGTGATTTGATACGTAACAAAGGATTTTTAGCTGGATGCACACAAACTTCATTAAGTTTTCGGAACTCATAAATCCCTACAACTACTACAACTATCAACATTTGGATTCTCGCATTGCTTAATGATTATAATGACTATAATAAACCTGGTGAAGAGATTTTATCAGCATTCAAACAAATGCAGTCGACAGATCATAAGTCAAGGAACAATCCTTAGGGAGGATGAATAATGCATGACTTTCATGGATTTTTGCACAGAAGATTGGGGTGAATAAATATCCTCTCTAAGGGCACGACTTTGTCAGGTGATTAGATGGAAAGCAATAGGACTAGACCCAAATCTTAGTAGGCCTAAATCCTCTGACTTTTGTATGGTCTGATGGTATTGTTAGGTCATTAGATGGATGAAAATCGTGTTATTGTTCGTTAAGCATATATATAAATATTATCGCCAATGGTAAAGATGAGGTGTAAATCTCGGGCAACTTTGATAGATAAACTAAAAACCATCAAACAAAACACATTTCTCAGTGAATGCTAAGAGAGAATCGACATAAAGAAATGCTTACTCATAGATGAGACTGTTCTATGTTCGTAGAAATAATGACAATACATCCCTTTCTAATGCATTAATGGATATTCATATTTACACCCCAAGAAGGATGTAGCTGTTGCAAAAAAAGATTTGGTCAGTATGAGGAGGGATGAATGTGTCCAAAGCTGAAAGTTAATGTCAATGGCAAATAATTTTTTTATGGAACACACTAAATGGATATGAGTTGCCTTAAATGTTAATCACCTTTGGCACGCCGAAAAAAGAAAAAAAGAAAAAGAAGAATAAGGAGTAACATTCGTAGCAACGATCTCCTCAACATTAAGTCAATATTACATTCAAAGCACAATGAATATGCATGGTTAGTAGCAATAGCCAAGCCTTAAAGATTGAGTTTTATAGAAAACAAAAGATTTCACTTTCCTTTTTAATGCATTAATCAAAAAAGTGAAAGCAAAGATTTTACTGTCGTATCAAAGATCTTAGTGTCTTCCTATACATTAGATTGTATGCTTACACATCAAAATTATATTTATGGAAGATTCCATGCAAATGCTAGTTATTCACTGCCACTCAGCAGACATATAGAAATTAAACTAAGCAGATTGACATAACTTTTGTTTGTTTGATATATATATATATATATACTTATATGCATATGTATGAGGAACATTATAGAAATAAGATTAAATATAAAAGCTGAAATATGTAACCATAGAAAGCTTCATAAATATTGATAATAACTATCCTCCATCGTACACAACTAGACACATAGAGGAAGCAAATGCTTGAAATACTTGTTAGAGTTCCCTCCTTCTAGTGCCATTTTGTGGTTGCCAAAATCTGCAAATGGTTAGTAAACTCACAAACCAACATAACAGAAATAAACATCCTTATGAAATATTGCATCTAGTTAAACATGCTAAATGAGACAATGAAACAACAAGAAAAACTAAATGAAGCATATAAAACATGAATGTAAACCTACTCCATAGTGGATTGGTGCTATCCTTTGTGTAGAAGGCAGCCCTTTCCCAATCCTTGCCAAGCTAAATGATGAAATGGACAAAATTAGTTCTCAAATGAAGAGAATAAATTTTCATGAGAGTG
This sequence comes from Sequoiadendron giganteum, assembly GCA_007115665.2. NCBI lineage: Eukaryota > Viridiplantae > Streptophyta > Pinopsida > Cupressales > Cupressaceae > Sequoiadendron > Sequoiadendron giganteum. The sequence continues at coordinate 353,387,142 of CM021102.1, forward strand.
TGTTGTGTGTTTGAAGGAGAGAAGGCTTGAATTTATATTTGAGGTTGAAGAGAGGAGAGACCAAATTGAAGAATGTGGGATTAATCCTCAACAAATAGGAGAGAGCCACTTTTCACAATGTGATTGGCCCATGATTGTGCAAGTTTTGGCCAATGTGCCCATTTGAAATTTGAAAATGGCAATAAATGTATGTAGTTGAAGGATTTGGGGGGAAATTTTCTTGGCCAAAAAATTCAAACAAGGGGAGTTAATGAGGGCATATTCCTTGGGAATATGCCTTGTGAAGAAAATAGGGGTTTTAATAAATCAAATCAAATGATTTATTGTGCAAGTGGATGGGACATGGGTTAGTCTTAGCATTAATCAGAGATTTGACTAATTAAGCTAGTTATTAGGTGGTGTGACATTTGATTTGCATTTTTTATTTGTTTTAAATCAAATGAGAGGAAAATGAATATTAGTCATTTAATTAAATATATGTGATTTAATTAAATCAAGAGACTTTAGGAGATTGATTAATTAATTTGATTTAATTAATTAAAGAGATAACCTTAGTGAATTAATTAAATTGGTTTATTTAATTAATAGACAAAATAATGTTGAATGAAGCATGATCAGATGCATGAGTAAATTTTGCATGTCTACAGAAGGTTTTTGCCTTTCAACAATGCAACCAACAGTCTCAATGCTATATTTTATTTTGTCACATTATGTACTGAGCATAGGGTTGCCACATCCCAAATATGTTCGATGGGAGTGGTTTGATCTTCACCAGTGTAATATGGCAGCCCCTTAAGTGTAGCAACTATAATTGTCATCATGTTGGGCTAGCAACAATGGGCTGCCTCTATTAAATGGTGTGAAGGAAAAATGCCTTGCCATTGGTAGTTCTTGTAATACAGGAGCTGGATTTCTCTACACAGAAAATATAGGGCTAAGAACCAGAGGTGTGTATCTCACCCTCCTTTTTGAATAAACAATCCTTCTTGGTGGGGAGAGTTGTAAGTATTTGAACAAAGTAAGACTTGCTCTAGTTTGAATCTTTCTCATATAATGCTTGCACTAAATCTACAAATAATACTAGGAATCAGAGTCACCAGGTATATTTGAAACCTCCAAAATCTGAAACAATTTTGTTGCATATACCAAACAATAGTTTACAAATTTGGAAACAACTCTAAAGATAAGACTCTAGAGTCCCGTCGGGCGTGGAAAAAACTGTTGGCAATCAGGATTGCACCCTTAGCCAAGTTAGACTTTCCTATCCTATTACAACATGGAAACACTCTTAGATTGTGGGTAATCTGGAAGTGAGAGTGAATCTCCAAAGTGGGATGGTTCCCTCTGGAAAAAAAACCTAATCTAAAAGCTTTCAAAAGGAAAGGGTTAAAGAGAAAACTAAAAAAAAAGACCCTATAACCTAAGGTGTTTTACCAAAACTTTAAACAAGATTTTGATGACTCTCTACTCTTAGCAACCTCTCTAAAACTTTGATTCTCACAATCCCACCCTAGAAACACATAATCCAACAGAGATTTGCATAAAGGTTCATCAAATAGAACACAAAATGCAACCCAAATTACATGAAACCCTTGCAAACAAACTTATAATGATAAGACATGAAGAGGATTTTGCATTTGAATCATATTTAACATCAAATTGTGACTATAAATTTGAGACAAGAAAAATGGGAGAGGAAACCCTACTATTTTATTGCGAGATCTGAAGGAGCTACAAGCTCAAAATCTGAGTACAAGAAAAAGTTTACAAAACTCTCTGAGTGAGTAGGAGAGTAAGAAACAATCAATTTGAACTGAGAAAATTAAAAAATTCTCCAAAATTATATCACTCAAGTGTCTCCAATAGAAAATATAGGAAATAGTAGCTCAACTGCATCTTTGAAAAAGCAATTTTGATCCAATTTCGAGCTCCTCAAAAAAGCCTAAAAAATAGTGACTCGAACTGCTCCAAAATGCATCAAACAGATGGAAACTTTCTATCTCCAAGAGGTCAATCTAAAAGCTCCACAAAATCAGGTCCAAATAGTTCAAAATTGAAAAAGAAATCTCAGTTTGATTGCTTTTCTTTTCAAATATGCCCAAGAGCTTTTTATCAAAACTACATTTTAGAAATAACAGATATCAAGATAATTTATAGAAACATTATCTTAATACTTCTTTACAATATCTTCTAGTTATGATTTTCACAAAAAGGATTTATTTGATCTTGATTTGATTTTTGAATAGAATCAAGGCAAAATATTGATTTGTTTTTTTATTTTTCCAAGAATAATATATATCTTTTTAGGAATTTGATTTTCTCCAAAAATCGATCAAAAACAATAATTAAGGCATAAAGCCTAAATTACCATTATACATAAGAAGCTCTATAACTATACGATTTCTTAAAAAATGATAAGAAAATTAAAGGCACATGATTACATTGTGTTTACTTAAAGGTCTTAAGGGGAAACCTAGGCCATTCAAGACTCAAGAAAATATGAACTTCAAGGGCATTGACTTGGTTTTTGACAAGGCCATGAAATAAATCAAAGGCATATACCTAAGGTTGACATAAAAATACAAGGCATGGTTGAAACACTTGTTTGGAATTCAATTTTTTAAAAGAATGTGATAAAAATACACATTTGAATTAGGGCACTTGAAAAACCTAACATCAAAACTGGCCCCTATCCCTAATTTTTCTCATCATTTACATCAACTAAGTTTGGAGAAAAAAGGATCAGTTCGAGCCACCATGGAGATTAGGGTTTTGAGAATTTATCTACATTTTGTGTGTTGATTCTTCCTTGCTTGGTGTTGAATTTATTCTACAACTCCAAGGTAAGTTTTTTTTGTTCATTTTTTGGCACTTTGACTTCATTTTTGAAGGGCATCGAGGCCTCTTGGTTGCGGCTTCTGCAATTTTTCTAACTCATTCTTTATGCTTATTTTCTCTGTTAATTTTGCTTCACTTTGAGCCACCATGGAAGGTTTGATTCGAGCTTCTTGAAAACTTGTCTCACGGACTTTAATTGGTTTTCTCCACACACAAAATTTGGGTAAGTTTCATGCTCTCATCTCTTTGCATTCCCCTCTTAAATAAGCTTGATTCGAGCATAATTTTAAAAGAAAGTCTTTGTTTTTGTCTAGAAACAAAACAAAATGTTAGCTCCTCTATACAGGTCACAGCCATACCATGTTTTTTTCTTCATTTTTTTGCAAAAAATGATTTCTTTTGGGCTCGACCCATGTTGTAAAAATTGATGAAACTCTTAGAGAAAACAATTTCTTTTCATTTTGTGTTTACTTTCTAGGGTTTGCAGCCCTTTGATGGTCATGTCCATTCACTAGGTTTTTTGCATTTTTTGAGGATTCTTATACTTGCATGAGCTCAAATTCTTCATTTTTCTTTGAATTTGAACTTTAAGAGCAAAAACCCCAAATGGGTTTGAGTTTTTGTGAAGACAAATTTCTCTCTAGGTCGTGGCCATGAGACCACCAATTGGGCTTTGCTTCACACCACAAAATCTAGTTTATGTGGAAAGCAACATTACTCAAGTCTATTTTCCTAAATGAGAACCAAAATGTAATCCATTCTAAGTAAGGCCGAAGCTTGGAACTCTTCTGGATTTTTATGAGAAAGTCATCATTGTTTCATTTTTCTTGGAAAACCTAGCTTTATTAGCTCACTATTATGAAAAGAACAAAAATGGTTTCACTTTTCTTCCATGCATTTTCTAATTCATTTTCTAATCATGGCTTCCATAGTGTTTTCACTCCCTTTCTCTATGAAGCACACATAGAAAACTCTCTACTTACACCTAAAGTATATTACATGGTGATGCTCCTATTTTGTTTGCTCACTTCTTGCAATATTGCATTCGACCATCATGATGCATCTATAGGTCACTTGCTGTTTGCAGTCACTTTGTACTTCTATTTATTGTAGGAAACACATTTTCTCTATACTCTTCATGCATTTTTTAATTTCTCACTGAAAGCAGCTGAAACTAATATGAGTTTTGATTCTATAATAAGTGACACTTGGTGATGATGTTTTAAAGATTCTCCAATTGTTTCAGTTGTTACTCTTGATCTGGTATTATGTATGCCTATTCACTATCACTCCATGACCATGTATCACTTGTTGCCCTATCAATGTGAACATAATGTTAATGAAATATGACAATAATGTAATGTTATACAAGAACTTTGAACACGACACAATTGTATGCAAACAAAATTATATGATGAAAGATATTGCATTTAATTTCTATTCTGCATATTTTGAGCATTCCGAGAATGATTCCTTTCTCATATGTGATTATCATCTTCACTCTTTCATTTTGAATTTGGTGGTCATGTATGGGTAGTTGAATCCATTTCTCTTGCATAACTTTATGAGCTTCTCATTTAGTTGGATGTTCCTTCTTGACACTATGAATGCATTTATTTCTTCAAAGCCCCAATTAAAGTCAAGGGGAAGCATGTCGAGATCTACCCTTGTGGGGGCTCATTTTACACCACATGCTATCAAGTCTTAAAAGAGAATCAGCAACATGAATTCTACTATACCTGCACAGTGAACAAACAAGTTAGATTAAAAACAAATAAGTTCAATGTTCCTATGATGTTTCACCTTTCATACCTCTCATTCTTGCTCAACTGATTCAATGCACCATAAGCAATGTTCTATATTACTGTTGATAGATCATATAGGTGGATTGATAACTCAAGATCTAACAAATATTTTTTAATCATCTATAGGTTCAATTGGAGAACAAGAGAAAGGAAGGATAAGAAAAAATGAAGACAACTTGAAGACACCTTAGGCAATGACAACTATGTTTCATCTTAATTGTGTTCCTTTCTTTCTTTTATCTTCAGTAGCATAGTGCTTTCCTTATGTTATGTTGACTCAGCTATTCCCACGGCTTGTATGGGACACTTGGTCTTTCTTTTAATTCCAATGAATATGAAATAACATTTATGCATTCTTGTTCAATTCTGCATATCCCTTGCAAAATTTACGAAACATTATGGAATGGATAACTCAATACAGAATGAAAGTATTACTCTTTTTATCTCATCCAATTTTTCTATGCTATTAACATTAATTGGAAAAATTGAATGCCCTTCTTAAACTAAAAACACATTGCACAATTTCACTGAACAACTCTTTTAAACTCTAATACATGCAATGGTTTAAGAAAATGCAAAAATAAATTGAAATTTTTTCACCTTAAAATGAACTTAATTTAACCAGCTCTACCAATTTGAGCTGTGGTGAAAAATTGGTAATAGATAGTAGATCCAACCAACTCTTCCTACCATGGTTTTCCCCTTTTGGTTTTACTTGTTATTATGGTGAACATTGTCTTGTGTGATTGATTTCATTATTGTCTCCAATGCTCTCAATAATTCTTAATGTGAATTAATGTTTAATGCTTATTTATTGGAGTTCAAAAAATTATGATATGTTGATTCACCCCCTCTCAATATATTTATGTTCAACAATTGGTGTCAGAGCTAAGTTCCTTGGTGCAACTTAACTATTGGAGGTAGATCTTGGATTTGAACACATGGCAGGTAAAAATGGATCTCACTCAAGTAAGGAACCATAATTTGATGTCAAAAATTATGCCTTTTGAGTATAAGGACGAAATCATAACTAACCTCATTAGGTTTTGAAGTTTGGAAATCTATTATGGATTATTATACTACTCCTACAACTCCTCCAATAGATCAGGCTAATAGGAAATCATGTGAGTATAATGCTAAAGATGAGAATGCTATTTTGAGTGGACTAACAGATTTTGAATTTGTAAAAATAATGCACTACATGTTTGTGAAGGATATTTTGGAAAAACATTATAGCATCTATGAAGGTGATGATAAAGTCAAGAAAGCCAAGCTACAAACTCACAAAACCAAGTTTGAGAGCTTGAATATGAAAGAAGAAGAACATATTACAGATTATTTGCTAAGTGGATGGAATCGTTAGTGTTATCAGAGGACTAGGTAAATAATTGAAATAATTAGTAATTGGCAAGAAGGTACTCAGATCTCTCTCCCTAAGGTATTATGAAAAAAACTATGCTATTAAAGAAGCTAGAATTTTGGATAAATTTGCAATAGATGAACTATTTGGACCTATCACTACTTATGAAATAAGGAACATATGCAAAGAACCATGAAAGAGAGAAGCTTCTTTCAAAGAATCCAAGAAATAAAGGAATGAAGAATCTTATTCACCCAATGAATATGAAGATGAGGAAGCTAACTTTCTGAGGAAGGTAAAGAAAGGATCTAGAAAGGATAAAGGAAAGTTACCTTTTAATTGTTTCAATTTTAATAAAGTAGGTCACTATGCTTCTAAGTCTCCTTCTAGAGAAAACCAAAGTAATGATCAATATAAAATTAAAAAAAGAAGAAGAAACTATCATAAGAAGAACCTCTATTCAAAAGAGGATAATAACCTGTCTGAGGAAAGTGATCAATGTGCCTCTGAAGAAGAAAATAAAGAATTTATATTCATGGTAATGGAAGTGTTGAAATATCAAGATAGTTATGAAGAAGATGGTGATTATATGTTAGATATTGATTAAGAAGAATGTGAAGTAGATTTAGAAGGAGAAATCGTCTTTGAATTAAGTGATTTGAAAGTAGAAAGGAAAGAGAATAAAATATTGAAATTGAAACTTGAAGAATCATAAGGGATGGTCATTAATCTAAAAATTTAGATAGAAGAAGCAAAGAGATTAGAAGATGTCTTCTCAAAAAAACTAAAAGCAAAAGATATGGATTGTGAAACATATGAGATGAAAATTTTTACCCTTACGAAAGAATGATGAGAAGGTTAATTGTTATGAAAAGAGCACTAAAATGCTAGATGGGATCCTAAGCTCTACCAAATTGGTCACCTTTCATCAGGACTATTCTTGGATTTGGTAAATTTCAAAATACAATTGCAAACCAATCGAATCATAATATCTTTGGTATCTCAATGGTTGACCAATATAAGGTGATTGAAGATAGCTTTACCAAAGTCAATAATCAAAAATAAGATTCAGAGGTCATCTCCTGCAAGACAATCCTTCATTTGAACTAGGTAAAACTACTCTTTCTCTGGTTATTGTTTTAATTGCAATCATTTTGGTCATAAGATAGTAGATTGTAGAAGGTTTCCTAAAAGAATTTTTTTTTTTTTTGAGAAAGAATGTAAGACCCCTCCATTTTGCTTCTTGTTCAAACTACTTTATGCTTTGTTTGGTTGCAACTACTATGATACTGGACACACTTTGTTATATGTGTTTTGATCGCTACTTATTGAGCAAAAAACTATTATTGTGTGATGTGTTTATCTAATGATTGTTTTACATGCTTTAATGGTGTAATGATGCTAGTAGTTATAACATGAGATTATTGAGTAAGACGTAAATGCCAGTTTTGATGAGTGTATTGGTGAAGGGGACGAGTTTGCATCACTTGTTTGCGAGCGCCCTGCGATTCTGTGATTTCCTCTTCACGGTGTGTATTTTATGTTGTTTATATCAGATGATGTTGTTTACTTGGTTTTCAGGTTTGCAGGTAGATGACATCAACTCCACCTGGTTTCACAAGTTTGAGTGTGTCGATCCAATGGTTAAGTTGAATGGGAGATAGTAGCTAGGTAACTTGTGTCAAGTCTACGCCCTAGCCTTAGTGTGTTGTTAGTCTTGTTAGTTGAGTTATGGTTTACCTTGTTTTAATAATAGTTGATTCTGGAAGGTGCTTGTTCATTAAATTAATTATTTTTAGAATAATTGCATTGTTTAAAAGTTGTTATTAATTAAAATTAGAATTAAAATGGTGGACAAAAGTTATATTTAAATTTATTTAATTAAATAAATTTAATCCCAAAAGGGTTGAATTTAATTATTAAATAAATAAAATTAATTAATTAAGTTTTATGTTGTGTAAATTAAATAAAAGCCAATAATGTAATATATTTGGAATTAAGTTTTAATTGGGGAAATTGGTTTCAAATTTTGGAGTTAATTTAATATTTTAAATATATAAATTAAATGCAAAATTAGATTTGGTTGTTGAAGATATTTTCAATTATGCCAACATGTGTAAGTTTAATTAATTATAAGAGTTTGTTGCAAATGCATTCACAGAGAGAATTTTGGAGAGGAAAAGCTTCTTCAGGTTTGAGAGGATATTTTTGGAAAAAAAATTGCACAGAGGACTGTAGGAAGAAATTTGGCCGTAGAATTGAATTGGGAAAATTATGTTGAAGTTGGTTGTGCTTTTGGATTGTTTGCTTGCTTAGAATCACTGCACGGTTGAAGAGAAATTGTGAGATCTTTGGAGGAGGCTCTGCATCAAAATCTTCTTTTCCTGTAGCTTCAACACCATGTTTTATTCTGTGGTTTCTTGTTCTTGATTTGTTTAAATTAAAATGGTAGTGATTAAAGAATTGCTTGTTAAAATTCATTTAGGAAAAGAGATTGTTGTTTGAGGATAGAAATTAATTAATTAATTTTTTGGAAGCTTTTGTTATTCCCGTGAAATTTCTTCAGGGAAATTGTAAAAACCTCTGTAGAATTTAATTTCATTTGAGGTAATTGTTAGTTTCGTTATTAAATCAAACTAATGGGTAAAACAACACATTTAGATTGTTATAGGAAATTTAAATCTCTGTAGAAAACAAATTGGTTTTGAAAAACCTCTGTAGAAAAATTTTCAGTGAGGAAACCTAGAAGATTTGAGTATTTATGGTTATAAACTAGATTTCTTTTAATTTTTCTCATTCTTAAATTGTAGGAAACTTAGGAAATTGATTGAAAGAATCCATTTCAACCTCTATGAAATTTAGGAATTTTCTTTGTAAAATTTTATTTCCTCTTCCTGTAGATGGTTATTTTTGTATATTTGCCCAATTTTACCAGTAAATGAAATTTATGTGTAAATATATATATATATATATATTATATGTATTATACTTATGTATATATGCATATAATATATATACATATATATTCATTGTTAATACTGGAGATTTAGTTTATTTTAAATTTATGAAAATGTCGTACACGAATTTTTCATCCGTCGCCTGTACAAAATCAAAAAATAATGAAATGGTGGATGAAGTGTTTCTTTTGTTAGTTATAATGTGGAGGTGGGAGATTAAGCCCTGCCGTCCAACTTTAAGTACAAGGGTGGGATGAGTGCTGCTCATGTGGCAGTGCACCCACCTTATAGGGGGACGCGTTGTCCCATGGGAAGCGCTACCCCCATTCTCTGTATGTGGGGAGAGGCCGACCTATACAAGGTACAGTTGGCACACCCACTGTCCCTGATTTTTTTTTTATATATATTTAAATTTAATAAGATTTGGGTGTCTTTTCCTATGTGTGTCGTTCATAGATCAATGTAATCTTGGTTTCCGGTTATTGTTATTTGTATTTAAATTTTAATTATGGTTCGGTATTTATATATATATATATATATAGTTTGTTTGTAGTTTAATAAGTTTATATTTAATTATTAAATATATATATATATATATATATATATATATATATATATATATCAATATATATCAATATATTAAATAATGATGTTTTCAAAATTTAAACAATAATATTTCTAAATAGCTTATTTTATTAAATGTTAATTGAGGAAAGGCTGGAAATGAGAATAAAAGGGAAATTTAAATAAATTGTAGAAATTGATGTGTTAGTAGTGAAGTTGAAAGAAAATTACTTGCATGGTTTTATGTTGCTTTTAAAAGTAGTGAGAAGATTGTTTTGTTAAAATTAGATTTTTCCTCTCCCTGTAATAGTAAAGGCAATTATTTTAGTTTATTAATTATCTGGTTGAAGTAATTGGTTATTTATTGTGAAAAATATTAAATAGGGAAATGGATTTAATATATCCAAAAATAGCGTATTTTCTTGCCTTTGCTTATTGTTATTATTTTTCCTTATGTTCATGATTTGCGAAAAGGGTTATTTGAGTCTGAATTTGTAAGTCTTCCATAGGATGTGGGTTGTTGCTTTGTTAAGTCAACTGTTCATTTTTCCCTTGGGTAGTGCTTTATGTGTATTGTTTCCTCCAAGTGTTTGGAGTGAGTTTCTTTAATTTTTGTCTCCTAGAATAAGAGAGATTGTGTTTAAGTTCAGTAAGAACTTGAGTTACCCTCGGAGTCTAGTTTTGTATAGTGTGTTATCCATTAGAAGAGTGGCTTCTGTTAGGCGCCGGAGCCCAAAGAGGTAAACTGGGTAACCTTCAGAAGTGATTTAATCAAGTGATAATTGAAGTAATGTACTTATTTGATTAGGATGCAATTCACATTAATCAAGATAACTTAGCCTCACTCATAAACACAAGGGATCGTTTAGACTTGGGATGAGTGGGAAGGCCTAGAATGGTGAGGTCAACTATCTTGTCCTTGCGAGACGTAGTCGATTCCGCATGAGGAAGCATGAGGGTCGGGATTTGTTAGAGGTCACCAGGAATTCTGGAGCCTATGAAGAATGCCTAGAGGAGATCTCATGACTAACTATGCGATGACACTCTGTCTAGGATAACAATGGGTTTTGTGAGTTATGTGTATGGATTCTTTATCATACTTAATCGATTTTTTGTCTGGAAGCAATGTGACCATGTTAGTGATAGACTTTATTGTGGTTGTGTTTGGTTGAGTCAGTATGAGTCTGCCTTTGGTTAGAGGTAGTAGATCTTTGTCCATGTTACATTGTTACTATCTCCTAGCATGGGGGGTGGGCCTTTGAGTACCACTTGGTTGGGTGGAACATGCACCATAAACCGTTGGGTCCCCCTTGATCTTCTGTTTTTGGTGGCGAGACTTCCAGTTGGACAGCTCGTAGTCCTTGTTATATTTCTTGCATTGTTGTATTTCCAAATGTAATAAGTTTTATACCCCTCTTGTATTTATGAGGTGGACTTTTGTAAATGTAACACTTTTGTAATATTGCCTCATTCTGGGAATGAGTGATGTAATTAGATGTTCAAGTATTGATTTAATGTTAAGGATGTGTACCTTCTTATCTTATGATGTATATGTATGTTGAATTAATGTTTACTACATGAGTAATTCAATGCAATGGATTTTAAATAATGTTTGTTAATTGGGTTTAAGTAATCTCGGTTGCGTAGCCTTAGGAGATGTTATCAATTGTAGATGAACATATATGTTTAATTCACTTTAATAAAAAAAATTTAGTACGCTTTTATTGTGAATTGAAACTTCCTCTAGGGTTGTGTGGCAGGGCATTACAAAGAACTCATTTACACCTTTAGTCGATTTCAATATCATATGTTATAAGTGTAAAAAATTTGGGCACAATGAATTTTTTTGCAAAAGTGGCTTCCAAAATTATCCTAGACAAGAAAATAAAGATAATTTTTCTACTAGTCAAAAGGAAGAACCTAAGAAGGAATGGAAAATGAAGAGTGAAAATTAGACTGAAAAATCAATGATTGGTCAAGTTGCATTCCATGCCAAAGAAAATTCATGGATCATAAAAAGTGGATGCTCTAATCACATGAATAGAGATAAAATTAATTTCATCATTTTGAAGAAGTGGAATAGTGGTTTAGTTTTATATTTGGTGATAATACTACTACAAGGACTTGTGCAAAAAGATCTCTAAGAATTGATCGAATATATAAGACAAATGATGTTCTATATGTTGAAGTACTAAAGAATAATCTTTTGAGTGTCAATCAGATGTGTGATAAGGGCTACAATATCACTTTCCATGCTCAAGGATGTGAAATGGGGAAAAATGGAAAGATTGTTGCAAAAGCAAGTAGGTCAAAAGGAAATGTGTACAATCTTGTTGAAGTCAAAGGAAGAAGTTATATTTTGGGACAATCGGATGAAAGTTGGATATGGCATAAAAGAATGGGGCATATCAACTTTGATAACCTTGTGAATATCAATTCCAAGCATGCTGTGAGATATATGCGAAAGACTACTAAGCCTACAAGTATCTTTTGCAAATAATGTCAACTAGGGAAGTATACAAGAGTAAGATTCAAGAAAAAGGAGCATTCTACTACAAAGCCATTAGATTTGGTTCATACAAACCTTTGTGAACCTACAAAGATAAAAAAACCTACAAGGAGAAAGGCATTTTGTATTATTCATTGATGATTTTACTAAAATGAATTGGGTTCCTTTCTTAAGATAAAAATTTGAAGCTTTTAGTAGATTTAAAGTTTTAAAGGCTATAGTTGAAAATTATATGGGGTGAAATATTAAATTCCTAAGGTTTGATAGAGGTGGTGAATTTACTTCTAATGATTTTGAATATTTCTATGAAGAACATGGAATTAGAAGACAATATTCTATTGCAAGAACTCCTCAAAAAAATGGGGTAGCTAAAAGAAAGAATATAATAGTTTAAGAGATGGCTAGGACAATGCTAAATGAAGCTAATTTTCTCGATGTATAATGAAGAGAAGTAGTTCATACCGAAGTAAGTATCCTTACAAAAGGACTAATGAGATTCAACAATTGTAAGAAACCATATGAGCTATGGTATGGTAGACTTGGATCTATTAAGCATTTCAAAATATTTGGAAGTAGATGCCACGTCAAAAGGGATGAAGATAATTTGGGAAAATTTGAGTCAAGGTCAAAAGAAGGTATCTTTCTTTGTTGCTCATGAAGGAGAAAAGCATACAAATGCTACAATAAGAGACTGCACAATATTGTTGAAAGCGTATATGTGAGAATTGATTAAGATCTACATCATTTTCCATCAATTAAAAGAGTAGCATTTTGAAAAATCATTAGAAGAAGATCAAATTATAGATGAAGATGATGAAAATATAAAAGAAGAATCTGAAAGAGAAATACAAAAGCTATAGCTAAGTATGTTCAGAAAAATCATTTTAAAACTTAGATTCTTGGAGACAAGAATGATGGATTTATGACTAGGAGAACGTTAGTAAGAATGAATGAATAAGTAACCTTATGTCTATTATACAAATCCTAAGAATTTTATAGAGGCTAGAAAAGATGAGAATTGGATCAATGCAACATAAGAAGAATTTAATCATATTAAAAATAATGATACTTAGGAACTTGTTCCAAGACCTAAGAACAAGAATGTAATTAGAACTAAGTGGGTGTTTAGAAATAAAGTGAATGAAGATGGGAAGGTAATGAGAAATAAAGTAAGACTAGTTTACAAAGGATATGCTCAATTAGAAGTTATTGATTTTAAAGAAACTTTTTCTCCCATGGCTAGATTAGAAGCAACTGGGATGTTGTTAGCATATTCAGCTTATAATAATTTCAAGGTATATTAGATGGATGTCAATTTGGAATTTCTCAATGGAAATATTGAAGAGGAAGTCTATATTGATAAACCTAAAGGATTTAAGTTGTCTGAGAATAAGGATTATGTATGAAAATTAGAAAATCATTGTATGGACTCAAATAGGATCCAAGGGCTTGGTATTCAACATTGGACAAGTACCTGTAGTAGCAAGGATTCAAAAGAGGGATTTCAAATAAAAATTTACTTTACATCAATAATTAGGTGACTATCAATTGATTGTTTTTTACTACAAATTGATTGGTGTTGTCTGTGTTGATGACATTATTTAGGGTGGTAGTAATGACAATATGTTTAAGGAGTTTGAAAAATATATGCAAAAATAATTCGAGATGTCTCTGCTTGGTGAATTTATCATTTTTTCTTGGTTTGTAAATTATTCAATCAGATAAGGGTATTTTTCATATCTCAAACTAAGTATATCAAGCAGATGTTGAGAAAGTTCAAGATCAAAGACTATAAGCCACTTAATAGACCACTGGTGATATGATGTAAGCTAAGCAAGCATGATGAGTCACCTGAAGTAGATCAAATTCTATATAGTTCAATTATTGAAAGTTTGTTGTGTTTGACTACAACTAGACCTGACATTATGCAAGTAGTATGAATAGTAGCAAGATTTCAAGAAACACCTAAAGAAACACATGTCAATGTAGTGTAGTGTAGTAAAAAGCATACCTTTGCATTTTCTCACTTGTTTGGGCCCACCTTGCTTTGTTTATCCTTCTTTATGGCTTAATTGGTCCTATTTTGTGTCCACAAGCCCTATGAGTTGCATCTTTTTTTGGCTAATGTCGATATTCTCCAATGCATAAATGATAATCCAATGATTTTGATCTGCATGTCCCTGATTTTTGGTCAAGACTGAAACTCCACCTAGGGAATCTTTGTCCTCCATGGGTCTTGGGACCCTGATTTCAAGGCATCTTAATTGGGCCACTTTTGGTGTGTGTGCCCCAAGCTTCAACACTTAGTACTAAGATACCACCTAAGGAATCTTAGTACTCCTTGAGTCATTTTTTAGGATTTAAATTCAAATTCTGGCGAGATTTAGTCTCCTTTATTTAATGAATTCATATGTCAGCTTGGTGTAATGTAATTTTGGGATATTAAGCTTAGATAAGTATAAATACAAGGTTCATTCATTCATTTTAATCCAAGTCTTTTGTGAGAGCATTCGTAATAACAAATTGAGTTCACAAGAACATTCAAGAGTAATTCATCAAGCATTTGGAGCCATCATCAAGATTCAAGAATCATATCAAAGGCTATTCTTGCATCATGTGTGTTGTTGTGCTAACATTTGTGATGTAGGGTTTTGATTCAAGCAAGCAAGTAATTCAAGATCTATCAATAATTTTAAGATCCATATCCATTGCAGCCATTACACACAAGTTTGTGGACTTTACAAGGGTTTGGTGAGTTGTAGCATTGAATGTTGTTCATTCACCATTTCCTTCATTATTTATATTTCATTTCAAGGTTGAATTACCAAAAAAGGGGTTTGACCAAGGAAAACCCCCATTCACTAACAATCAACAAGTTTTCCCATCTTGCATATTTGTGTTTGTAGATTTAGGTTGAATTCTTGAAGATCACTTGAAGTGCAAAGTTGTAAAAGTTACAAAGTTGCATTGCAAAGTTGTCATCTTCATGGAAACTCACCTATAGGTCAAATCCGAAAGTTGCAGAACCTGAGATATGAGAGGAAGCAAGTGTAGACCTTGGAGCTCAGGATCACATTCAAAAATTCTATAAAATCAAATCACGACTAATATGCCACCTTGGGCGTCTTAGTCCTCCCAAGCATATCTTTCAAAGATTATTTCAGATCTGATTTTGACATCCGAAGATTTTGTATTTTCCCCAAAAAATAGCATCGGGACTAATATGCCATATTGGGCATCTTAGTCCTCAAAGGCACATTTTGGCAACTTATTTACATTTTTGGAATCCTTATAGCCTCTCCAAAATTTGTAGGTACAAATATCATATCTCCTTGTTGCATAATTTCATTATTTGCATACCTCATTTAGCTTTCATAACTAGGTTTTGTAGGTTGAATGTCCATTCATCTTTTCCAAGAATTTTCTTGGTGGTGAACATCTTAAAGCTGAAAGAACCCCCTCCTAGGTCCTCCTCATTATGAATTGACTCACCTTGTGAGGTTGTTAGTCAATCTAATTACGAATCCTAGGACATAATTGAATGGCCTAGATAGAATAGGTGGATCTCACAAATCTACCCATTTTATTTACGATTCATTTTGGTGAACTTGACTTCTTTGAACATTCTTCTTTTTCTGATTTGGAATCCATAAAAGTCCTAGGTATAGATTGCATTTATTGCATCTTGCATTAGTGAAATTTCATCTAGGGTTTCTTGCATCTTACATTAGTGAAGTGCATCTAGGGTTTCTTGCATCTTGCATTAGTGAAAGTACATTTAGGGTTTCCTATTTTTGCATTAGTGAAAGTGCATATAGGTTATGATTTTAATTTCTTGCATCATTTCATTTCATTGAAAATCTGAAAAGTGCATTATTCGTTCTCTTAATTGCATTTAGAAACATTGTTCTTGCATTCAAAATTGAAAAAATGCATTCAAATATTGCATTCAATTAGTTGTTAGTAGTTGATTCTCCTTACATCCATTTGCACAATTTTCTATTTCCAATCATGAGGTCCCTAGGTAGGCAATCTAGGAACACTGTAAACAACTCATAATTTGATGTTTTTTCTATAAAAAACCCTCCCCTAGGACAAAAATTCCTTTCCTGGCATCTTAGTTCATCTCTACATTTTTACCTCAGAATCCTATTTGAGTTGATTGCATTCTATTTTAGTTTCCAAGATCCTCAAATTCCTTCAGTAGGACCAAGATGCCCTTACTGGTGTCTTAGTCCCTGTTGAGTTTGAGGCTACAATTTCCAAGGTTTAAATCTTCTTTTCAGTGTTTTTGTTTGTTGCCATTGGTTACCTGTTTCAATGGGTTGACTTTCTGTTACAAAAAATTTCATTAAATCTAGCTTAATTTGGTCCATTTCATGCATTGCTTAATTTCAAATTTGCATTTTCACATTGTTACATAGTATAATCAGTCAATTGTCATCTTTAAAATCTAAAAAATTGCATTATCCCTTTGCATGTTTGCTTTAACATTGTTGTATTTCACGCTTGTAGAAAAATCATTGCATCATGTTTTCATTGCAAAAATCTATATTTATCATACTTCATGTTCTATTTTCCAATCTTGTTGAGTGTTACAAGAAAGCTTTGTTAAGTTCATATGAATATGAGGTCCTTTCCCCTCTCTTTTTGTTCATCATTGATCCATCTCCTAGTATCCCTTCTAAGAGTGAGGTTAGTCTAGTGAATTTTTTTTTGGGTAATCATAACAATCACATTTGTTCTTCTCCTAATATCTCTCTTACTTGTGAAGAAGATATTATAGTGTTAAAATAACTAATTGATGATAGTTTTGAGAACCCAAGTTGTTTCTCTTCTCTTACCTCTCCTATTAGGCAAGACATTACTAAACAAGAGGACATATTGATAAGTAATCATGATGATAACATAAGACAAAAAGAGATCATTGAAACCTACCCACATTCATCCCCCAACATCTTCTCCTCTTGGGATAATGATGAGGATATGTTGGTGTTAGATAAGAAAACCTTCAAGATCTATGACACCCTCTTTATGTTTCTTCCAACACCTATCCTATTTTGGAAGACATTATGGGACAAAGGAGTGAAATTTGGATAATATTGGCAAGCATACTAGTTCCTGTCTTAGTATCTCCCCTAGTGGTGACGAAGATACTTTAATGTTAGAGAACACAACCGATGACAGTCATGAGAATCCTACAAAAAAATATAATAACATCATTGATGAGCAAGACAATTCAATCATTGATCATTCCCCTACTTGTGATGAATTCATTTTAGAAGAACCAACCTTTGAATGTCACAAACATTTTGTTTGTGGTTCTCCTAAAAAATCTCCCCTTTTGGAAGATATCATGGTGCAAGACAATGAAAATATTGAAAATAGTAATTCCTTAAATGAATATGATGAAGTAACATTAGACTCCTATTCACTAAGAGATCATGAAAATAAGGATAAGTCTTATGAGGTTATGCACATTAGATACCCCTTGGAATAAAATCTTGAGCCTAAACTTATCATTTATCCACCCTCTGAAACAATAAAAGTTCAAAAAAAACTTGTCCTTATCCTCGAACCACCTAAGAACAATGTTTCACAACAACTGAGTTATAATACCATTGCTCATACATACAACACTAGGAAAAATCCGCAACCAAGGTAAACACCTTTACCATCCCTACAATTTCCTAATCCTATCTTGCCTAGTGACCCTCATTTTCCTTCACAAAGTGGAAAGGAATATGATCTTGTTGAAAAAATTAAGAATACTCTCATAAAGATATCCCTCTGGGACTTGATTAATAATTCACCTAACTATCACACTATGCTTCAAAATTCCTTACAACAAGTTCCTATCCCTTCTAATGCACAATTGAATGACGTAACAACCATGATTCAAGGAATGAATGCTAATAATGGTTTCCACCAAAGTGAGCTCCTTGCTTTGGAAGTGAAAAACAATATGATCCTTTCATGATCATAGATCGATACAATAATAAAGGGATAAATAAAACCCTTGTTGACAATGGATCAGCCTTAAATGTGTGTAGTGCAAACCTTTTGGATAAGCTTAGTGTTGATAAATCAAAAATTCAACCTAACTATTTATCTATTAAGGGATTTGATAATGTGGGAAATAAATCACTTGGAGTAATCACTTTACCTATTACAGTTGGAAAGGCTACCTTAGAAACCCCTATTCATGTTATGCCTCACGATCTCTCATACAATCTTCTTCTGGGAAGGTCGCGGATTCATGAGATGCATGTGGTGACTTCTACCCTTCATTGTAAAATGAAGTATTTCTACAATAACAAAGTGTACACACTTGACACTGATCTTGAGCCTTATAGTGTCTTACAACTTGAGAAAAAAAAGAGAACCCCTTGAAAATATTAACACCAACTACACAAGTGGAACCCGCACAACAAAATTACAAAGAAAAACACATTGAGCATGTCATGAAGTTATTGGAAAATGATTGGGGTTCCTTAGAATTTGAATATACATTCATGGGAGAATACAAGATCATAAACAAAGATTCAGACAAGGTAAAAGAAAAAGCGATAATGTCAATAGAAAGTTTGGATGACCCTTCGAAAGCATCCACCTCAAGCACTTTAGAACAATAGACAAAAAGATAGACAACAAAATTTGATGAACTTAATCATGAGCAACCAATGAATCCAAAAGAAATGAAAAATATTTATGGAAAAGGTTATGAACTTATGAAACAACTTGGTTATAGTGGAAAAGGATGTGGTGCTAGAGAACAAGGTATCTATGTCCCCATAGATCTGCACACACAAGAAAATACGAGTGGTCTTGGTTATTTCCCCTTGAAAGAAACAAACAAGCCTTCACTTTATATCAACACTATCACAAAAAATCCTTCTAAGACGACTTTAACAGTAGTGCATCCTAAGCTGATAGACACTAGTGGTCTTTATCCTTTGTAAGAAATGAAACAAACAAAGAAATCTTGGCTTAATGTAAATGTCATCACACAAAACACTTACAATTTGAATTCAACATATTTTACACCTTCCTTTAAAGAAGAGAACGAAATATCACAATCTATAGAGTCTTGTGTAGGTATGACACCTTCTACTAAGCAAGAGATATATTTGTCACAAAAGAAAGCAACATCCTCTACTTTTGACCAAGAGAGTATCTTGGTGAGACTCCTCCAAGATCATTTGATCTCTCTCCCTCCAAGAACATGAAAATAATTTTATTATAAGACTTCATTCTATGCATATCATAGAGTTCATAGTCATGCCACTAATGAATGTAAGGATTTGAGTAGTAAAATCCAATATCTTAAGGATTTTGGTGATTTTCCTTATTTAGCATCACCTAATTCCTCTAATTGATATTGATTTTCACTCTAGCATGTTTCTTATTGACTCACCCTTGTCCTGCACTAAGTGGGGGCAAAGAGTTAGGTAGCCTTATCCTCGTATGTCACTTGTTGTTGTCTCTTTTGGATAGTTGATCACATTTCATGTATATGTAAGAGAAAGCTTTGGATGTGGATGACATAACTTAGGTTGGCTCGCATGTGACATACTGAGCATTGTATTTCTGGGGGCAAACCTTCCATCCTATTGTATGACGTAGCTTATTAGAAACATATGACTTGGCATAGGGCTTTTTGAGTAAGCTCTCATATCTTATTCTACTTTAAAGCAATTGCTCATAGAAATGGTCTTAGCAACCATTTTAAAGTGAGGAAATACATTGAAACTCATGTTTCATTATACGATTTTATTTTTTCTTGTAATGTGTCTTTTCTGGTGACATCAGTGTGTTTGATTTCCTCCGAGAGCGTGATATTTCTTTGACTTGTCCTCTCTTGGATAAATTAAGCACAATGTTCCCTAAGAAGAGACCTTGCACAAACTAAGCAAAATCCCTTTGAACATCTCTCTTTCTTGTTGCATTTTTCTTTTTTCCTTATCAAATTCATGGAGGTATGAATTTGATATGGACTTCCTGGGGTTCACCTAGTGAACAACTAGCTTCACTAGCCCGTGTGAGCATGCATTTTCCTTTTATCCTTATTAAAGTTGTGGATGCTAAATATGCAATGTTAGTAAGATGACAAAACCTATAGGAGTTGAGAAAATACAACTTCACAAACCCCGAAGATCACCTGCATGCAAATAATCTGTTACAAAAGAAGAGATGGAGACAAACAAGCAAGGGTTCTCTGAAAACTGAAAATGTATATATCAGAGAGAATGAGAGAATGAATTGATATGAAATACAATGGGATCAATCTTTATAAAAAGGAGATCATGCAAACCCTAATAAAACCCTAATAGGAAAAACCCTAATAGAAGCCCTAATAGGAAAACATTTAATTATTAAATGTCACTTTATCCAAACTAACGTGAAATCTTAAGAAGGGAATAAAGGTAACTTAATCAACATAATTAAGTTAAGACCTTTACTCTAACACCCCCACTTAAGATGAGCAACAATGCAGCTACAAACAAATGTAAGAGAGCAAAGGTAACTACAATGCAAGAAGAAAAACATGGGTCCTGACAACTAGGCCAGATCAGGTACCCAAATACAACCAAATCTCTGTAAAATGGAGAAATAGAGAAAACCTCTACTCCAAAAAGAGATGCAGAAAGCCAAGAAGAAACATCACTGAAGCAGAAGAAGCTGCAAACAACTGTCGAAAGATGATTGCTATGGTGCTGAAGAACCTTCGCTGAAGATGGAAGATCCCTTCCAAGGCGAAACCAAGGAAGAATTAGCACGAACAATATAATAAGCCCCCCATAATGTTGAATTGAGAGAGCTTGATAGATCCATTGAAATGATGTGAAACACCCTATAGTGCATGAAGGAGAAGAAACATCTGGAAGTGCACAAGAAAGAACCTGCAACTGAGAAAGTGGTGTACAAAACAAAGCACACATGCATGAGGCTGGAATCATATGGATCCATAGTCGTCGTGGAGGGACACTCACCGGACAAAGGTGTGATGGCAAACAAAGGAAAACTACACAACCCCCTATGGTATGGATTCACTGTCATCATGGAGGGACACTCACCAGAAAAGGATGTGATGGCAAAACAAAGGCAAACTACACAACCCCTCATGGCACTTTATAATAATAGTGCGAGTACAAAATATGGCACAACCTTATGTGCAAAATCCCCAAAAATACATGTACAATAGTATGGCACTTTATCTTAGTGCGTTTACATAAAAAATTTCTTACAAATGATGCTCAAAATGTCCTAAAAGGACAAAATGCTAGAAATACATGAAGAACAACCAAAAACAAAGCATCCCATGCAAACAAAAAGTTTCCAAGAGCAAATATATCCAGGTAATCCACCAGAGTGTGAAAATACAAATAACTGAATAAAATATACTTGGAGTGAAATCTAGAAAAATTGCATAGACAAAACTGAAGAGCTCTGAAATACGGTTCCAACGCCACTGAGATTGCAAAAAACGGAGAAACTGATCAAAAGTTATGAGCTTGGGACTGAAAATAGCCCATTTGTCTTCAACTAGCTGTAGAATGCACCAACGAAAAAAAAATGTGATGAGACCCATACCACTAGAAAGATGAGAAAACCAGCTTTCCGACGATATCTTGTTTGCTAAAAAATGATATTGTATTCCCAAGTTACAGCCTCTAGAAGAAATCAGGTCCAAAGAGAGAAAAAGTCAGCGCTGGGTTAAATTTGACGGTCATATGGTCATCGCAACAAAAACATTGGGTTAAATTTGACGGCCAAACGACCGTCACCGTAAAAGTGTGATTGGGCTTATACATGAAAAAATTGTTTTTTTTTAAATAAAAAAAATATTACAAAAAAGTTTTTTTTTAATAAAAAAAATTTGAATTTTTCTTTTTTTGGTGGGGGAGGCACATGAGCTCACCCCCACTGCACCATATGAGGGTGCAGGCCTGCAAAGGTCTACGTAGGTACGGACTTGTGCAATACCCTGCGTAGGGTACCCACCTGCGTGGTGCGGCCTACGTAAGCCGTTAAAAGGCTTTTTTTTAAAATGCTTTTTTTTTGTCATTTTTTTGATAAAAAAAATCAAAATAACATTACATAATGTGTTTTTTTCTAAAATAAATTTTCAGATGAAAATAAATTCGAAATTTTTTTTAATTTTTTTACCAGTATGTTTCTGAACCGCGTGTAGATGGCGGCCATACGGCCGTACGGTCGTATCTGCTAAAAAAAATTTGCCCCAAATTTCGACTTTGTCCAAAATGGACGAATGAACAGTCAATTTAGGGGTTTTGGACCGCTACGGATGCAATGGCGAAGTCCATTTGAGCTAAAAATCCTTCAAAATTGCAGGTATGCCCTGGATCAAGAAAACAAACTCCAAACCCTTGAAGCTCCAAAAATCTTCAAAACAAGAACAGGAAGCAGCAGGTGTGGAGCTCTGATACCATGTAGGAGTTGAGAAAATACAACTTCACAAACCCCGAAGATCACCTGCATGCAAATAACCTATCACAAAAGAAGAGATGGAGACAAACAAGCAAGGGTTCTTTGAAAATTGAAAATGTATATATCAGAGAGAATGAGAGAATGAATTGATATGAAATACAATGGGATCAATCCTTATAAAAAGGAGATCATGCAAAACCTAATAAAGCCCTAATAGGAAAACATTTAATTATTAAATATCACTTTATGCAAACTAACGTGAAATCTTAAGAAGGGAATAAAGGTAACTTAATCAACATAATTAAGTTAAGACTTTTACTCTAACAAAACCAACACTATAGAAATAACAAACTCATGAAATAATACTCCAAGACTCAAATGCAACCAAATAACAAAGATAAACCAAGCATGTAGAACCTAAAGTATACCTATTTCATGGTGGATTGGTGCTCTTTGAATATGTGAAATAGCCCTTTCCCAACCCTTGCTAAAACAATTGAAGTGATAGACAATGAGATGCTCTTGAACTCAAGTTGCCTATAATGGAGATGCTTTCAAATTGTAGATTGTAGATGATCAAAATGAGAGAAAATGCATTGAACTTATAGGAGAAGTTGAGAGAAGGGAAGCCAATATTAGGCAATGTAAGACTAAATCCCATCCAATAGGAGAGAGCCACTTTTCATAATGGGATTGGCCCAAGCTTTTGCAATTTTTGGCCAATGTGTCCATTCAAATTTGAAAAATGGCAATAAATGCATGTGGTTGAGGGTTTTGGGGGGGAATTATCTTTGTCCAAAAAGTCAATTATGAGAGTTAATGAGGGCATATTCCCAAGGAATATTCCCTTGTGAGGGAAAATGGGTGTTTTAATAAATCAAATAGAGTGATTTATTATGCAAGTGGGTGGGTTAGTTAAGAGATTAGATTTGACTCTAGTTGAGTCAAAAGCTAGAGAATGATTGATTATGATTAGAAGTTAATTAATCTAGATTAGTTAACTTGGATGATATTAGGAGGTGAAATTTGATTTAAATAATTTTGATTTATTGAATCAAATGAGAAGAAATGAATATGAGTGATTTAATATATGTGATTTAATTAAATCAGGAACTATAGGAGATTAATTAATTAATTTGATTTAATTAATTAAAGAGGGGAGAATGATTAAATGTGATGTTTAATTAATAATGTTAATTTCGTATGTCTACAAAATTCATGGAGGTATGAATTTGATATGGACTTCCTACGGCTCACCTAGTGAGCAACTAGCTTCACTAGCCCTTGTGAGCATGTTTTTTTTATCTTATTAAATTCAAGGAGGTATGCCTTTGATATGGTCCCCTTGGAGCTCACCTAGTGGACAACTAGCTCCCACTAACCCTCATGAGCATGCATTTTATTTGTATAGTGGACAACGCATTCCACTTGTAAACCTTTTCAAGCCTAAACCTGGTCCACCATGTTGGTTGACCATTTGAAGCTTAATATGTTGTAGTTGTTCACTTTTCCTTTTTTATTTCTCAGGTGTCTTTGATGGCACATATGTTCACGATCTAATTTTTGGCTTCATATGTCATCCACAAGCGTGTTCCTTTGTGCCTTTGTTGGTATGCGATATGATCTTGATCCTGGGGGCTTGATCATCCCTCTTGATCATTGTCATCCTATCTTACTAATTTTTTTACATTTGAACCCCTCTTGATTGTGTGGTTGGATACTTTAGTGTGAGTTTGAAGCAAGTTAATCCTCTCACTAAAGAGGGGGGTGTTGCCACAATAGTGGTTTACAATTTATGAGAGGAACTGATTTTTGCTAAAATCACATATTTTTTGAAAATATAATGATTTAAGCTTTAAAAGTTCCATTTTAAGGATTCCAATTGAAGAGGATTTGATCAAACCACCTTAGATCAAACCCCCTTGCATAGAACCTTGCTAGTTTTAAACCATACCTATAAATGAGTCTCCTTTACACCTATCAAAATGCTGATAAAAAATCACTTTTGATTTACCTTTTGGGGGATCAAATGAATTCATTTAAAATTTATTTGAAATGATTATGGTAGTCCTCAGAATGAGCTATCTAATGAACATAATTTTAATATGTTTTAGTTTTATTATGTATTTATTTTTTTAGTTTTATTAAACATAGGTTTTTCATCGAAAATGAAGGTCTCTATATTGTACATGTGGAAAAATAGTAGATTATAATTTTTTTTTTGAAAAATATGAGTGCACTAGATATTGAAGTCCTTGACCCAACAAAAAAAAATAAAATTGAATTTTGATATATACAAAAAAGGTTACGCATTATACAATCGCGCTATGCATGAATTGTAATTGGTTTGACTTCAAAACTTAATTAAAGAAAAAATATTCAATAAAAAAATATCTAACCAAGTGGAAGCACTAGATATTAGAGTTATAAATCTAAATTCGAAAGAATTAGAATTTTGTCCTTAAAGGAAAAAAATTTATGTGTTATAAGGTGTGCATCACTTTTTTAAAATACTATTTTATGAAAAAAATCAATTTTCATGGGAGATGGAAAAAGAAGTGCAAAATGATTCCAAAAATTTTGAAAAAATATTTTTAGAATCTTGGACCAAATGTGACGAGACTCTAGTTTGCATCATCTTCAAATTACTCACGGTTTAGCCGCTATAGGTGCCTGAATGTGAAGATTTAGTTAAAAATAATAATTTCAGTGTCCAATTTGGCCAAAAATTGTAGTAGTGTAGTAAAATACATACCCTTTCATTTTCTCACTTCTTTGGGCTTTCCTTGCCTTTTTTATCCTTTTTTATGGCCTAATTGGTCCTATTTTGTGTCCACAAGCCCTATGAATTGCATCCTTTTCTGGCTAATCCCGACATTCTCCAATGCATAAATGATAATCCAATGATTCTAATCTATGTGTCCTTGATTTTTGGTCGGGACTAAAATGCCACCTAGGGTGTATTTGTCCTCCATGGGTCTTGGGACCTTGATTTCAAGGCATATTAATTGGGCCCCTTTTTGGTGTCTATTCCCAAAGTTTCATCACTTGGGAATAAGATGCCACCTAGGGAATGTTAGTCCTCCTTGAGTCATTATTGGGATTTAAATTCAAATTTTGGCAAGATTTAGCCTCCTTTATTTAATAAATTCACATGTTGGCTTGGTGTGATGTAATTTTGGGATATTAAGCTTAGATAAGTATAAATACAAGGTTCATTCATTCATTTTAATCCACGTCTTTTGTGAGAGCATTAATAATATCAAATTGAGTTCACAAGAGCATTCAAGAGCAATTCATCAAGCATTTGGAGCCATCATCAAGATTCAATCATTATATCAAAGGCTATGCTTGCATAATGTGTGTTGTTGTGCTAAAATTTGTGATGTAGGGTTTTGATTCAAGCAAGAAAGTAATTCAAGATCTATCAAGCATTTCAAGATCCATATCCATTGCAGCCATTACACACAAGTTTGTAGACTTTAAAAGGGTTTGGTGAGTTTTAGCATTGCATGTTGTTAATTCACCATTTACTTCATTATTTCTATTTCATTTCAAGGTTTAATTACCAAACAAGGGGTTTGACCAAGGAAAACACCCATTCACTAAAAATCAAAAAGTTTTCCCATCTTGCATATTTGTGTTTGTAGATTTAGGTTGAAGTCTTGAAGATCACTTGGAGTGCAAAGTTGTAAAAGTTGAAAAGTTGCATTGCAAAGTTGCCATCTTTGAATGGAAACTCACCTACAGGTTAAATCTGGAAGTTGCAGAACCTAAGATCCGAGAGGAAGCAAGTGTAGACCTTGTAGCTCAGGATCACATTCAAAAATTCTACAAATTCAAACCGAGACTAATATGCCACCTTGGGCATCTTAGTCCTCCCAATCATATCTTTTAGAGATTCTTTCAGATCCGGTTTTGACATCCAAAGATTCTATCTTTGCCCCAAAAACTAGCAGTGGGACTAATATGCCATCTTATGCATCTTATTCCTCCAAGGCACATTTTTCATAGCTTTTTTACATTTTTGGAATCCTCACATTATTTCCAGACTTCCCAGGTACACATATCATATCTCCCTATTGCATAATTTCATTATTTTCATACCTCGTTTAGCTTGCATAACTAGGTTTTGTAGGTTGAATGTTCATTCATCTTTTCCAAGCATTTGCTTGGTGGTGAAACCCTTAAGTTAAAAGAACCCCCTCCTAGGTCCTCCTCATTGTGAATTGACTCACCTTGTGGGGTTGTTAGTCAATCAAATTAGGACTCCTAGGACATTATTGAATGGCCTAGATAGAATAGGTGGATCTCACACATCTACCCATTTTATTTACAGTTTAGGTAGTGAAAAGGATTTTTAGATACTTGAAGAATACCATTCACTATTTTCTGTGGTATCCTAGAGGAGATGATTTTACTGTAGTAGCTTAAATAAATTCTAATTGGGCAAGAAGTGTTGATAACAAAAAAATACCAGTGGTAGAGCATTCTTTCTTGGTAACAAACTTGTTTGATGGTGAAGAAAGAAACAAAATTCATTATCCTTGTCTATAGTAGAGGTAAAATACATTTTTGCATTATCACATTGTACTCAAGTGCTTTGGATGAAATAAAATTTGAAGGATATAAAGGTTGAGTATAATGAACCTATCTCCATTTTTTTTATAACACAAGTATAATTAACATTTCAAAGAATCTAGTGATGTATTCGAGGAAAAATAATATCTCAATCAAACATCATTTTTTGAGAGAAAAGGTTGTAGATTAGGAGGTCAAATTAGAGTATGTGGTTACTCAAGATCAAATTATAGATATCTTTACAAAACCCTCTTCCCAAGGAAATATTTGAGTATCTTAGGCTAAAGCTAGGAGTGAAAACTCCTTCCTCTCAATAAAAATTTAAAGTGAAGCACAGGTTTAGGGGGGGTACTTATTTAATCTTCCCTTGGAGCAATTACCTTAGGGAGAGTGTTACAAAGAATTGTTGTTGCTAGTATTACTGAACAAAGAGCGGGTGTTGTTCAATTTTGTTACAATCCTTTAGCATTGATGTAAAAGAGGGAGAGTTACAAGAAAGGGGGAAAGATTTCAGAATTTTAGTTGGTGTTGCCATCAATGATAAATGGGGAGATTGTTGCAAAGTGTTTTCATTGATTTCAAAATGGAAAATAGTTGTCATTGATGTCAAGTGATTTAAAATGGAGATTGTTGCTTTCATCTCATCTATTCATGTTTGCATGCTATGTTGATATTTTTGGTCTTCATATGTTTCTTTTGGATTGGATTAGTGATCATGTCTAGTTAGGGTTTTGTGCTCTTGGTAGGTTTTTAGCCCTAATTCTTGAAAAACCTAAGTGTTTTTTCCAGTTGTACACTTTATGTACTAATTTATTGTTGATTGGCTACTATTCAAGTTCTTGTCTGCTTAAATTATTACTTAAGGCCTTTAGCAACATTTCGTTATTGACCCCACTTGTGGTCTAAATGGGATTGAAATATTTTTCCTAAGTCTAAATTTAATCTTTTCGAGAAGCGAGAATGATGTTGGTGGGATGCGTGTCACGATAGCATGGGAGAACATTTTGAGTTTGCTCTGACTTTATCAAATTTTTGGTGGTTCAAAATGTTGACATATGTTACCTATTTGTACACGAGCACATTTTGGGCCCATCTTGACCATATGGATTTTGTGGTGATCTGGTATATTGATGTGTGTCTTGGATAATATCAGAGGGATAGATGTAATGATAGCATAGAAGCACATTTTGTGTGCATTCTGACAATGGTGAAATTATGGTGAAGCAATTGGCTTATGTACATCCAGGGTGATGTCAAGGAACAAATGGCACTATAGCACATGAGTGCAATTTGAATATGTTTGTACCATGGGAAGTTTATAGTGGTGCAACAAATTGACAAGTGTCAGGTTTCTTCCATAGTGTATTTTGGATCATTCAAGGTGTAGGAAAAATCGTAGTATTGTACAATATTGACATGTGTTAAGGGTTGAAGACTTTTCAATGATACATCAACATTTATCACATGTCCACAAAAAGGAGAGAGAAGGTTGTGTGAGTTTTCACAATGGTGACACATGTCTTAGAAGAATTTTAAACAATGTTGTTCCTACATTCTATTGGTCGAGGAATATTCTAACGGTAGGGTATCTTGATTTAAATATCTACCACCTATTCATGCCAATGAAAAGGAAGATTGATGCTCTAGATTCAAATGTGCTCAATAGCTAGTTGCTAGTTCTAAATTTGAATATGTGCAGTTTGACATGGTAGAAGTAGGAAAGGATTTTCACACGCCCACTTCTCCTTCAGCAAACAAGCTAATTTTTGGTCTAGGATGACCTTGAACTGTAATCTACAATCCTAGATTGGTATTATACAAATTATTTTGGCATTGTGAAGTATGGAGTTATATGATAGTTCTATGTCTATACATGATTATGTAATTTTTCTAAGAAATTCATGTTCAATAGTTCATGACAAAATATGTTTATGTGAAGCATAATAGAGGGTTAATATGAGGATGCCAAATTGACAACGTAAAATTGCAAAATTACGAGTTGTAAGGGTTATGACAGAGATTGTCACTATTTAATCAATATTTTTGTATAAAATTTTGTGGTTGGTGGGCCACAATTCATATGAGGTTGGTGCCTCTTTTTCCTTGAGTTGGTACTTAGTTTGTGAGATTGGTGTCTCAAATAGGTTGGTTCCTATAAAGTTGTTTGGGGATTGGTGTCTCCAGTAGGTTGGTTCCTGCAAATCAATTGTAATATTTGATATTTCTATGTGAGGCTAGATTTGGATAGTAGATCCAAGTAGCTCTTCTCACCATGGTTTTTCCATTTTGGTTTTCCATGTAATTATGGTGTTGTCTTGTGTGATTGCTTTCATTGCTATCTCAAAATTCTCTCAATGATGCTTAATATGAATTGATGTTTATTTCTTATTGATTGGAGCTAAAAAGTTATGATATACTAATTCACCCCCTCTAAATATATTTTTGTTCTACATATTGAACCCTAAATATTAGGTTTTGATGAATAGCCTTGATTGGTTATAAAAATATGGGCCTCCTTCAAAAATATTATTTTGATCTACCATTTGGGATAACACCACAAAGAAATATCTATTGGTATCCAAGATAATTTATATATCACCTTCTAAACTCCAATTCCTCTTGATCTAGTTTTCTAAAATGTCATAATATATAGAGCCTCATAAATTTGCAAATAATCTAGTGTTATTTATTAAATGCAACACATATTTAATAACGATTTATGGACTAATGACCAAAATAGGGTGATATTTACCTTTCTTCATGCAACCATTGGTTTTTGGATGAAGCCCTAAGGATTGATTAGTAGTGGAATCTTGGGTTGCATGCAATTAAAAATTGACTACATTTGCATGATTTGAGGTAGAAGATGTTGGTTTCTTCTATGGCATTTGTCCTTGATGTCAAAACTTGCCCTAGGTTAGTGCCTTGGTATTGCACAGTTTGACTTTATGCCTTTAACATGCTTTGGTTATATATTTCAGGTTGGCATATTCTTTTGTCGTTGGCACAAATGGCATAATTATCTTATTGGTATCTTGATTGGTGCTTAGTTCAATTTGATATGGTTGGAATTGTATTTAGTTCTACTATCTTTGGCTAGACTGATCTTTTGGATAATACATGTGTAGTTCATGATCAGGTTTCAGTGATTACATGGCATTGATAAGGTATATACAAATGAAGTTTTTATTTATATTCAGTTGTGAGATATGTTTGTGCTTCACCTTGTGTGAAGTCTAACACACATTCTTATACATCTTGTTTGATTTGTAAAGGTGAATATTTGTTTCCTTTGGATTATCATTGGTTTTCACAAATACTTGTCTTCATTTTTGTGTTCGAGCCCTTCACATTTTGCATATGATATTAAACTATCATCGAGCTAAATGTTTATTTGACAACATTGTTCAAAGTGATATTGTTTCAGGCTTTTATATTTA
This sequence comes from Sequoiadendron giganteum, assembly GCA_007115665.2. Taxonomy (NCBI): domain Eukaryota; kingdom Viridiplantae; phylum Streptophyta; class Pinopsida; order Cupressales; family Cupressaceae; genus Sequoiadendron; species Sequoiadendron giganteum. Next base: position 353,417,648 of record CM021102.1, read on the forward strand.
ACATGGGAATGACTTTATTTAATGTCACATGGCAGTGACCAAGGAATATTCAAATTCTTGAGTGATATCGGGTATCACATTGACATATGATAATGTGTATCGTCCTAGTCATAAGTTATAAATTATTATTTTTAACTAAATCTTCACATTCGGGCACCTATAGCGGCTAAACCATGAGGAATTTGAAGATGATGCAAACTAGAGTCTCATCACATTTTGTCTTTAGATTCTAAAAATATTTTTTCAAAATTTTTGGAATAAGATTGCACTTCTTTTTCCATCTCCCACGAAAACTGGTTTTTTTTTTAGAAAACAACATTTTTAAAAAGTGACGCTCACTGTACATACAACATAATTTTTTTTGTATGAATGATAAATTCTAATTTTTTCAAATTTAGATTTTTAAATACGATATTTAGCACTTTCATTTGGTCTCATAGTTTTTTATTGAATATTTTTTCCTTAATAGAGTTTCGAAGTCAAACCAATTGTAATTCAAACATAGGCGAACTGTATACAATATAATTTTTTCGGTATGTATCGAAATTCAACTTATTTTTTTAATGGATCAAGGACATCAATACCTAGCACAAACATATTTAAAAAAAAATTATTTTGATAATTTGTTATTTTTCCACATGTGCAAAACATAGAGCCTGATTTTCGGTGAAAAACCTATGTTTAATAAAACTAAAAAAACACATACATAATAAAACCAAAACATATTAAAATTATATTCATGGGATAGCTCATTTAGAGGAATACCATAATAATTTGAAATAAATTTGAAATTAATTCATTTGATCCCCCAAAAGGTAATCAAAAGTGATTTTTTATTAGCATTTTGATAGATGTAAAGGAGAATCATTTATAGGTATGGTTTAAAAATAGTGAGGTTCTATCCAAGGGGGTTTGATCTAAGGTGGTTTGATCAAACCCTCTTCAATTGGAATCCTTAAAATGGAACTTTTAAAGGATTAAATAATTATATTTTCTAAAAATATGTGATTTTAGCAAAAATCAGTTCCTCTCAGAAATTGTAAACTAGCTTTGTGGGATCACCCGTGGACAATAGCGAACATGTGGTTAAGTTGAATTGGTAGTCGAAAACTGCTATGATTTGGTATTTGGCATTGGCATCTTCATGTTCGGACATAAAAAATGTTTTGCATCATTATGTATTCGCATGGATTTCAAATCATTATGTAATTCTTAAAAGTTTCTCAAAAGTCTTTGAGAACATAAAGTAAAGAGGAAAATTTTAGGGTGAATTTGTTTGAGAAAACATGAGAAACCCTAGCTGCCATCCAAAAATTGCAGAGTTGGTATTGAGACTTTGGTGAAATCTTGTTCAAGCTAGCTGGAATGAATGAAGAAGTTGCAAGGAAATTGTTTGTCTCGCAACTGGAAATGAAGGTATTCTTGGTGCATTATATGAGATTTATGTTTGACATGATCTAGCCGACATAAAATGAGGTAAAATATTGACAATATCTTTGTCTTTTCGAAATGAAGATTGAAAAATGGTTTGCAATAAAAAAAAATAGTTATAGGTAACTGATTTTTCAGTTTTGGTTACTCGAGTTTTAGCTCGAGAGTTTTGATGATTTACACAGGTTTCATTGTTTATTTAAGCATGGATTTCCGCCATTGCTCTAGGAGAGATTGAAAAGGGATTTTATAGAGCTATAGTTGTGTTGTGACAAAAAGAAGAAGATGGCATTATAAGACTTATCTTTGACAGATTTGTGTGTGATAAACTAAGTCATTATTGTTTGAAAAAGAAAGAAACAAAGGGTTTTTGTATCTTTGGTTTCATACAAAGATAATGTGCTAAATTTGAGAAAGTATTATTTGTTCAAAACATAAAAGAATTACATATCTTTCTCATGTATAAATTTTGTCATATATATTCGACAGAAGGGTTTTATTGAATATCATTCTATAGTACTCTATTGAGATTCTGTAATTGCATAAGCAAACAACTATAGGATCTTGATAGTTTACTCTGTTATCAGAAAAAAAATGAAAGGAGTTGGTGCTCCTATTGAAGTTGGTGCTTCTTTTTTTTTGCATAGAGTTGGTGCTCTTTTGAGATAATAAAAAGGCAATATTTCGAGTGGTTTTTTATACCCCTTGAGGGTTTTTCGACTCAGGAAAATATCGTATTATGTGATGAGATTTGTGCATTCTCCTTTTCATTCCATGTGCTTAAATTTTTATATTTCTCATTTCAATCACATGTTAGTGAAGATACTCTAATACTTGTATAAATGTCTAAATTTGTCATAAAAGTGTTCATTCTTATGCATAAAGTTATGTAAAATTAAAGCATTGAAAAAGAATTGTTCAAGTAGTATAATATGAACAATTACAATTATACTTTGACATGGTTAAGTAAATTATTTGTGATCAGTCATTTTGTGGTTAAAGTTCATTGACCTATTCATGTTCACTCTGCAATTAAAAGGTTACATAAAATTGTTTCAAGGTCTTAATTCAAGTTGGTCTTAGTTCAAGTTGTAAGTCAAGTGAAGTTTTATAATAATCTGATTCACCCCCCCTTCTCAAAGTATTTCATCTTCCAACAATTAGTATCAGAGTGTAGGGTCCTATATTAGGTTTCATACCTAGGATTGATTATGGTATTTGGAAGTTTGTCAAGCATATCTTGAACTTGAAAAGGTGCTTCTTTGACTTGAGCCAAATCCTTGTTTAATAAAGTCTAATTGACTTAGGGTTGTTTTTGGGATTGGAGTGTTGTGTCTTTTATGGAAAAAGGTAGAAGGAATAAGGGAAAATGAAGTTCACAACAAAATTCTAATCATCATGTTCTTTTTGAATCTAATATGATTAGTAATGAGGAAGAGGTCATAAAAAATAACTCTGAAATGATAGAATACCCTAGATCTGGAACGCCTCAGTTCGAAGGTACAAACTTTATTGTGTGGAAATATAGGATGAAAACATACTTGTCTTAATCATCATGTTTTGTCTGAATCTAATATGAGTAGTAATGAGGAAGAGGTCATAAACAATAACTCTGAAATGATAGAATTTACCCTAGATCTGGAACACCTTAGTTCAAAGGTACAAACTTTATTGTGTGGAAATTTAGGATGGAAACATACTTATCTTCTTTAGGGATTAATGTGTGGGAAATAGTTGAAAAGGTTTGCACTACATCTACAACATATTCTTCCACACCTGAGGAGAAGAAATCTCTTGAATTCAATGCCAGAGCTATAAATGTTATTTTTAATAGCTTTCCAAATAAAGTCATTACAAAATTTATTCATTACAATAGTGCTAAGGAAGTTTGGGACAAGTTGATTGAAATGAATCAGAATGGTGAGTTGCAAGAGGAGATGTCTTTGGATACTGAAATAAGTTGTGAAACATCTGAGAGTGAAGAAGGTGTAAACCTTCATAGTTTTGAAAAGTAGTCCAAAGATATCATTAATGACCATTTAAATGATCAAGAAAGTAGTGTAGAAGTAGATCAAGTTTTAGGTGAAGTTGACTCTGAACATGAATATGATGAACCAAAAAGTGAGGTTGATTTGGAAGGTGAACTCTTGTGTGCCTTAGATACAATTAATCATCTTAGAAGAGAGAACCATAATTTAAAAAGGCAACTTCAACAAGAAAATATGTCAAAAATAAGATATGTTTAGATCTTAGAGAAGAAGAAATACAAGTTGAAGAAGCTAGAAAGATTGAGGAAGAAGTTAGAAACCAACTTAAGGTAAAAGAAAAGAGTATAGAAAGACTTGAATGGGAAGTAGTTTCACTAAGGAACATAGATAAAGCATCAAAACAACTAAGTGATGAGAAAATTAATGAGAATAGATCTATGTCTTTGGATAAGATCATTGGTGTACAGAAAGCTCCAAGTGACAAAGGTGGTCTAGGCTTAGAAGAAGGACAATGCTCTAAGATCAGGAAAACTCCTAGAACAAAGCTAGATTTAAATTTTCATGCTACTGATCTTGAAACTGCAGGTAGCAAACAACACAAGAATATCAACAAAGGAGGAAATACTAGAATAAACAGATATGCAGGATCTTCTTCTATTGGGAAAGGTAAATTGATGAGGCATAACTTTTATTTTTCAGGCTATTGTTATTCTTGTTTTGATTATGGCCATAGAGCATCTGAATGTTGGATTAAACTGAAGAAAAATTATTGTCAAAGGAACCATGGTATTGTCACATGCTTCAAGTGTAGTCATTCAAGTCATATTGAAAGAAACTATGATAAACTATCTTTAAAGGGTGATACAAGATACTCTAAGTCTTTGGTTGTATGCTATAGATGTAATGGTTTTGGACATAAAGAAAAATTTTGTAGGGGTCAGTGGAAGAAATCATCTAGAAAAAACAAAGAGTTAGAAAATCTGCTTAAGCCAAAGAAAAAATCTTTGGAGGTCTAGAGAAGAAAGCAAGGATAAGAAGAGAAAGAACCAAATCTTGTGCATGTTGCACAAGAATCATTTCTAAGAATTTAAAAGGCAACACGAAAAATAGGGGGAGTTGATTAGTGCATTATATATCAAACCCCTTTGATATCAATCAAGAGGGAGTTGCATTTTGTTGTCTAATGACATATTTATCATGTTTCTCATGTCAGGGTGTTAAGCCACAAACGTATCATAATTTTTTGCTTGTGCTCTATGTTGAATTCTTGTTTGTGTTGAGAATAATAGTGATACTGAGTTGTCAATAACAATCATAATGTTATGGTTCAGATCATGGTTGTCTAGATGGTTCTTCTTAGTATTATCAATGTTCATCTTTGGCATGTTCAGTGATATTCCATTGGATGGTGTTACTTCCATTTTTATTATTGCATCATGGATTGGTGTTATACTAATTGGTATAACAATTGTTTAATGATTCAGATTGGAAAGTTAAATTGTTTTAGGTTTTCATGAGATGATTACTTAAGACAGGACAACATCAGTGAAAGCAACATGTGTTGCTTGGACACAGGTCACTAATAAGCAGACAATTGATTGATATCAGTCATAGTTTGCCAGTGATATTGGTGTATTTTGGTTTAATCATTCAGAAGTTGAAAATGTCATATGGGGTCATGCATATTTGACATCTACATAAGAAGTTGAATTCTGGTTAAATCTGACTTTGTTCCTGACATAATGGTGTCATTTATGACAAACTTGATGATAAGCTGACTGAAGTACTTTCTAACTGCATTTAAAGAATTGCTATGTTAAGGTTGTTTCTAATCAAACCTTGAATGCATCTTAATAATTTATTGTCTCTAAGAAGGATTGGTTGAGTGTCAAAGATAAATTTTTTTCAATGGTTTCCACTCATGCTCTTGGAAGATTATAGATTCATGTTTGAATCTAGGTGTTCTTATTCAAATATCAGATGATAAAGATACTAGAGGACATGTTGAAAATGTGAATCATAGATATAAGTGTTAATGCTATTGTGATAATCTCTATGTTAAATATTTGAGCTACATATATCTTTGATTCTTTTTAGATAGCATATTGTGACGGTTTATGTTGACAAAGAAGGGTCAACTCTGTGGTGTGCAAATAGAAGGACAATGAATAATGCTTAAACCAATTAGAGAGTGAAAGAAATAACAATGAACATAAATGATAAGATCTTTCAAGAAGTTCAATACTTTGTAGTAGTTATGAAGAGTTATGGAAGTTAACTCTAAGACATTATATTGGTAAGAGTGTCTTGAGATTTTCTTGTGAAAGTGTTTGTGACATTATCATGTTTTATGACAGTACTGTGCTTGAAAGAAATTTCCAATGAAAATCTTGTTTGGGGGAGAAGCTCATAATATATTTGATGTTGTCATTTTTGATGCTTTGGTACATGGTTATTCATGATGGTAACATTGTATTTACAGTTGGTAAGTTCATGCAATGTGGATTGGTAATGCTTTGTCATGATCCATTGGTCTACTTTGGTAGCTTGTTTGTCCAATTTTTGGTGCTCTGAATCATTATATTATATTGGTTCATGTTGCTTTCTAGACAGTGACATATTTTGGGTAGTGATCTACTTTATATTCTTTTCACAACGGTTTCTTATCTTGCTTCATCTAGTGGTTGATAGGTTTAAGAAGTTTTTGTAATGAAAGTGCACATTGTGTTAAAAGAGCTTATTTTTGGATGCTTGAGTTTTGATGTAATGGTTTATCTTGGAATAATATTAGTGCAAATCCTCTCAAATGTTCTTGTGACTCAATGTATCAATACTAATCAAAGCATTTTTGTTTTTTGAGGAGACAACGAAGATGAAGTTTAACATGACAAAAAGGTGGTATGTTCAAGTAACTGGTCTTCAATCCTTGATGACAAAGATCACCATGAAATGTTCAGGTATAATGTTGTGGTACATTCAACTTGATTTCTTGTAAGTTGTCCTCACGTGGTATTTGAGTGGCACTTTTTATGCTTGCACAAAGCATACTATTTTAGGTGCATAAGAACTTCATTAATATTGAATCATTATCAAGTTGATCTTGGCATATGATATTAGTGCACTTGGTTCATTTTCTTATATCTTCTTGGCATCATTGGTATAGGAGGTTGTTATGCTTTCTTCAGATGATTTTGTCACTTCATATCTTCATGGTTCTTTCACATTTTCTTGGTGTCACTGGCTATGACACAATGATTGATATATATGAAGTATTCATTCGGTTCATATGTTTTAGACTGGCCTGATATCATAATCGACATCTAAAGATGAAACATTGATATTGATTAACAATTCTTTTTTTTTCTAATATTGATACACAGGAACAATTTTCCTTGGTTTGAAGTTTTGGATATGGATCTTTGAAAGGTTGCTTGGATAGTGGCAGTACAGTGAAAGAGTTTTTTTGGTCTATCAATGACAGTGCATATTATGAATCTCTCTCAAAGATTTTCATGCTTAATCTTACCCCTACTAATGTTGTTGGTATTATTGAGCAAGTTATGTGCATGGCTCAGTGGCATTTAAGTGTTGTGGTTTAGGGGAAGCAAGGTTACTTGGTGAACATTGTTTATGTAGTTGGTTACTGTATTGGTTGGTTGTTTTATTTCATGACATATTATAGGTTTCTTCCTTTGTCCTTGTGACAAAAAGGGGGAGAAAATGATGGTTTAGTGGTTTAGATGGCTATGTTTTTTCCATCAAGGACAAAGGGGGAGTTTGTTGCTTTCTTCTATGGCATTTTTCCTTGATGTCAAAACCTACCCTGGGTTGGTGCCTTGGTATTTCATAATTTGACTTTATGCATTTAACATGCTTTGGTTATATATTTTAGGTTGGCATATTCTTTTGTTGTTGGCATAGTTGGCATAATTATCTGATTGATATATTGATTGGTGCTCAATTCATTTTGATATGGTTGGCATTCTATTCAATTATACTATCCATACACATTCATGCACAAACACATACTCTCTAACATATTAACATGCATATAGTTTTCTATCGGCATAATCCTTGAACCTCTTTTAAGCGCAAGTGCTAGTATATAAATTAGACCTCTTTTATATATAAAAATATTTATATTTAATCACATATATAATATATTGAAAAGTTATGAAAAAGATAGACAATATTAAAATTTTAAAAATAATTTATGCAATTACAATAAATTCATATAATCATAACACCTCACATACATACACATATATCAATTAATAAGGGATGGATGAGATTAAGGGATGCTATATATATAACTTCTCTTGATCTCATCTACCCCTTATATATAGAGGTAAATGAGTTTAAGAATATTATATATCTTAAATATACATTTTGAAATAACTTTTAAGTAATTAAATATACATTTAGATTATGATTATACATCATGTATATATAAATCAAACATATTTTTCATATTTATATAATATGAGGTACTCTATATAATCGTTCTCCATTCGCTATATAAAAACCATTTTCTCTCTATATACAAACCTTCATATATAATCTCACATGTATATATATTTTATTTCTATATTTAAATAAAAGATAAAAATAATTATATACAAAGATGGATAATATTTACATTTCTAAAATAATTCTTCAATAATTTAAAAATTATAATATTATAATATTTTATAATAATATAATATAAAAATACATAAAATTATATCCTATATATTATATTAAAACTACCTCTCTATATAAACCTTTGTATATCTAATTGCAGAATAATTACTTATGAAACTTTTAATCAAACAAACATCCATCGTACTTGAATTATATGCCTATTGTAACTTGAAAAAGGATGAAATATATATTATAATGTTATTTGATCAAACCACATATTTTATCAATATAATCTAAAACTATATCATACATCAACCATCACACTTGAATTATATGTCTATTGTAACTTTAAAAAGGATGAAATATATATTATAATATTAAAGGTGTAATTAAATAAAATATCATAAAACTAAAAATGGATTTCAAAAGAAAAAAATTGTAATGCAAATGAAATTATTGACAAGAAAAAATTAAAGTATTATAATAGTTTCATTAATTTTTAGTTTGATTAGTTAAAACAAAAGAATATCATAAAAATTAAGATTAATTATTTTGAATTATATAATATTTAAATATTTTGTTAATTTACAAATCATTTAGAATAATAATTTTTTAAAAATATAAAATATTAATTAAGTTAAAAAAATACAATTTTTTTTTCCTAAATCTTATCCTAGTTAAATTCAAATTATCTAATTTTATAATTAAAATATTATCAAAGAATTTATCATTTTAAAAAATAAAATTTGATAACCATAGATTGTATTTAGATATTATTCTTAAAATAATTAAAATTTTAGAAAGAGTATATCATATAAATTGGGACATTTTTGACAAATTAATGAGATTTACATAAAGTTATTTTAGTATATATCTATTTTATATATGATTTAAAAATTATAATAAAATATTTCATAATGTTTGAAGAGCAACTTAAAATTGATAATTGTCATAACAAAATTATTTTATATATAAAGTTGACAATCAAATTTAGATTATTTTCTTTCAAATATATCTAAATATCATAAATAGTATTGTAAATAATCTCTAGAATTATTTCATTCTAAAAACTATATATGAAATGGTATTTTAATAGTTCTCTTGCAAACCAATATTACATTATCTTGAACAACTACATAGATGGCATTTCCATCCATAACTAATTAAACAAAATTGAAAGGATAAAAATAAAAGTAAGTCAAATAACATTAAATTTCACGGCCCCTATAGGAGACCAGCGAATGTAACGGTCTTAACAAAAAGAATTGATTTGTATTCTCCTGCCAGCTCGTTGCAACAAATTAAGATATAATTTCGACGTCATTTTTGATTAAGTGATATCTGTCATGCTTTTGAGCTTCTCTTTTAAGCGATGCCACTTTGTCACCCATAGCTTTAATGGCGGGGCATTCGCAGAATAATTTTTTACGTGAGGATGACCGCCAGCCGGCTCTTGAACTAACGCTTCCTTCTGAAACCTTTTCAGCCCGGACAAGACCATTGCTTCAGGTTTTACTGCGCTCACGCCCATCATTAGAGAGGCAGTGGTAACCAGCCCATCATTTGCTCCCAACACTGCGGTGCAAAGCCCCTGGTCGATTTGTGAATCGTGTGAAGACTCTTCTTCGTCTTCTTTTAACTGCTCTTCCTTCTCGCTCTGCATTGAAACGATAACGCTTTTGTTTTCAGAAGCTGGCGATTGCTCTGCAACTCTTGCTTCGCCCTCCTTTGTCACCCGGTTCAGTTCCCTTGCGTCTTTCGGGCTTCTGGTCGATTCCATTGATTGGTTTTTCATTGAATGAAAATTTTGTGTAGATATTATGCCAGAGAGCAGGAGTAAAGCCAAAATTGATACATAGAGATCATCCACAACAGAGAAAACAAAAGCTTCGTAAGGAAAGAGAATTGTGGGTGAGTCAAAAGTTTAGTCGAAGCGCGTGTTGTACACGCCGAGGACGCATTCTCCTTTTTTTTAACACTTTTTGTTTTGTTGTTTTTGTGCATTTCCGTTAAAAGATTTTTTTAATGAAATTGTACGAGGGTTGCCATTAAAGACCTGAAGCAGATCCGCAATATTGATCCAACTGCACTGTGCACGCTTGATTCCTTTCTGGGCGTACAATTTCGATACTTTAAAAAGTCCTCTGATTACTTGTCCCACAAGGAAGACAACGTCGTCGTTGAGTTTATTTATTTACGTTACCGTGAGCTCAGGAAACCGCGATGGAATGGGCATACAATGGACGAGATTGAACAGATCCTTTTGCAGAAATATGGAGGAGTCCCCCACTGGGAGAAGAATCGGGTGTATACGTTCAAAGGAGCTGCCAAACGAACTGTGAATTTCAGAAAAGATCCTCATTGTGCTCTTGAACAGGGATTCGTGTGTAGGGCCGGGAAAATCTGGAAGAAAGCTCGTGTGTGCATTAAAGTTTAATGCTGATATGTCTATTATGAAAATTTCAAAATAAAATAGCTCACAAAGATAATTCCATATATAGGGGAGAAGATCCAATATCTGTCAGGGCTAACTTCGTGCAATCATAGAATTCAAACCGTACATTGAATCAAAAAAATTAAATTATGGGTTTTTTTGCTCACGAGTTAAGTGCTTATAACTAAGGCTTTGGCTTGTGGGCAATTCGGTTGAATGCAGGAGTGTTTGATATGCACGCAGAGGTCAAAAAGTCACCTTTTAGAGGTGTCGTCCAATCGTCGCCACCTAATGTCCCAGTATCTGCCCGCTATAATTTCAATCAATTATAACTATTTTATCATTCAAATCCACTCAAAAGTCAATGGGTCTCATTCACTTTAGCACTTAATGAGCAACCATTGGTGTTTTTGTAATTATTTATTCAATAAAATAAAAAAATTTAATGGATCAAAGTGAATTTTTTTTGGGGGGGTTAAGTGAGCATGGAGGTGGCGGTAATTCAATGGGTGTGGTAACTGGGACTTCTCCCCTAGTACCGGTAAGCTGATGGCCTCTTATCACTGAATAAATTATTAATTTTAAGTATACTGTGCCTAAGGTATCGTCCCACTATGAATCAAGGCTTGAAATTATTGACCAGTCAATAACAGTAGCAATGCACACTCAAAAATTTATAATTAGAGGAAAAAATTGCTAGAAAGATAAATTTCATATTATTCCTGGGAATGAGGGCAATTATTTTTATGAGAGGGTAATACAATATTAGTTAGAGTTAAATTTTATGTAAAAATAAATATGATTTGCATTGAAGTAAAGTAGTATAATATTTTATATTTATGTTATTGTATTGATTAATGTATAATTTTAAAGGAGAAAACAATCTTAAAAAAGAGCCTTAAAAAAAGAGAATCCAAAATAATATTCCTAACAAATCAACTATCATAATAGTCAATATACAAATTTCTAAAGTTACTCTATCATTTTTCACTCTTTTTTTCTAATCCAAACTATTCATTTATTTAACTTAAACAATGCAAAATAATCAAGGAGTATGTAGCCCATTATACATCCTTCAAATATTGTGAATCCATAATGTCAAGATTAGCGAGGACTACTAGAAGGAAACAACCATAACCAAACAAACCATTGCCCGAGCCATAGGAGTAATTAAAGAATCCATAATTTATGCTAGAAAAGAATTAACCAAATCATCCATTAATATTTAGAAGTTTGTTATTTGTTATTTTTTTGTCATATTTGTTAATTTTTAAGTTATTCAATGACATACTAAATTAGGGTATCATTACAATTCACTTAAACCATTTATAGTAAGGCTTTTTTTGTATTAAATTTTATATCTTTATTTTTACTTCGAGTTAATATCCTAGATCACTAACAACCACAATGAAGTGTTCATAAATTGGGTTTTCATTGTGGTGTGAGAATGCTTCACATGGTCTATTGTAAATGAAGGCCTTTTCATCAATTGGAATATAATGAAGCAAATACATTATTTCTTGGAAATCTGATAAATATTAACCTTAAAGCGTTCATTTATTTTATTTTATGATTTTTTATATTATGGCAAGTTATCTATTGGAATTGAATGCACTGGTTCATTGAATTTATTCAAGTAATAATTTACAACAAAAAAAATATTATTTTTAAAGATAAGATAAAAAACTGTTAAATTACTTTGGTGAAAAATTAAGAAAGAAATAACTTTCTTAAATTTACTACTAAATATAAAACTAAGTTTCTATATAGTCTAATATAAAGCCTTTCATAATAAGATCACATCTAAAATCAATTTGAAACTAGCAATCACACTTTGGTGTGCAATGGGTACATCGAAGATGTGTGGAAGGTAAATTAGGGAAAAATTTGGTCTATTTTTTGCATAGATTTGTACAGTAACCATGAGGTCAATTGGTAGTCCATTTAGAAAATGATGTTTGTGCAATAAGGGTCTCAAGTTTCAATAGAAAAGTGACAAATTCAAATTAATTAGAACATCTAAATCAAGAAGATAATCAAGCTCCATTACCAATAGGCTCATGTTATGCTTCAAATAGGGAGAGAGGAAGAGAGGGAGAGAGAGAGATGGAAATGAAAATGGAAATGGAGATGGAGATGATGGAGAGAGATATGGAGTGGAGAGAAAGATATATAGAGAGAGAGGATAGAGGGATAGATAGAGATGGAAGACGTGGGGAGAGATGGGGAGATAATGGGGGGATAAAAAGACAAAGATATAGGGAGTGATATTTAAGAGGTAGAGATGGAAAGATATAGGGGTAGAGAGATATGTAGAGATAATAAGATAGAGATAGAGGTATTGATGAAAGAAGAAATATGGAGAGATAGAGATAGAGAGGTAGAGAGATAGAGGCAGAGATAGAGGTAGAGATAGGGAGGGAGAAACAAGGAGTGTGTGTGTGTGTGGATAATAGAGAGAGGGAGGGAGATAGTTATGTATACATATAGAGAGAGGGAGGGAGAGGAAGGAGAAAAATAGAGATAGGGTAAAGAAGTATAAAGATATAGAAAGGAGTGAAAGGGAGAAAGGGGGAGAGAGAGGGAGAGATAGAGATAGAAAGAGGGAGAGATAGGGATGTAAAGGAGAGATGGAGAGATAGATACAACTTGGGAAAGAAGGATGGGGTGAGATATAGAGATTCAAAGAGAAAGACAGAGTAATAAATATATAGGGGGAGAGATGGAAGCAGAGACAGAGGGAAAGGGATAAATATAGATGAAAAGAGGGAGGCAATGAAAGAGGGGGAGTTGGAGAGAGCAAGATAGAGATATAGGAAGTGATAAATAGAGAGAGGTAGAGAGGGATATAGAGAGAGTAGGAGAGATGGAGGGAAATATAGAGTGAATAAGTGAGAGATAAATGAGGTGATAGAGATAATTAATAGAGATAGAGAGGGAGTGAGAGAGATAGGGGGAAGGCAGATATAGGGAACGGAAAATAGGGAGTTTGTGTGTGAGAGTGAGAGAAATATATAGAGATAAATATAGGGAGTGAAAAATAGAGAGAGTGTGTGTGTGAGTGAGGGAGAGATATTGAGATATAGATAGAGAGGGATATATATAGGGAGAGAGAGAGAGAGAGGGAGAGAAATGGAGAGAGAATAGAGAAGTAGAGAGAGAAAGAGAGAGTGAGAGAGAGAGAGATTACAAAAGATATAGGGGAAAGAGTGAGAGATATGCATGGAGAGGTAAGGAGATAGAGATAGGGGAGAGGTAGAAAGGAAGATAGAGATAGAGATGAAGATGGATATGGAGAGAGAGGGAGATATATATAGAGAGAGGTAAAATTTTATTAAATTGGGATATATATGTATATTAGAGAGAGATGAAGGTATACATATGTATATAGAGAGAGAGTGAGATATATATGTATAGAGAGAGATGGATATGACTAGGATTAGGATTACATTAGGTTAGGGTTCAATAAAAATTCTAAGATAAATCTTGGAGGATTTACGTGATTGAAGATAGATCAAGATGACAATTAGGGTTAGGATTAAGGATTAATTAGGATTAGGTTTTTATTAGGGATAGGGTTAGGGTTAGGGATTGGTTAGGATTAAGATTCAATTAGGATTCAATTAGAGTTCAATTAGGTTTATAACTAGGATTAAAGTTAGGTTGAGGTTTAGTTAGGGTTAGGGTTCTAAAATAAAGCTTGGGTTTAGCATTAGGGTTAGGGTTCAATTAGGGTTTGGATTGTGGTTTGGGTTCAAATAGGGTTAATATTCAATAGGTTAGGCTTAGAGTTAGGGATCAAGCTTAATTAAGGTTGAAATTTAATAGGGTTAGGGTTAGGGTTTTAAGATAAATCCTAAGGTTAAAGGGTTTGCATTCAATTAGGGTTAGAGTTAGGGTTAGAGTTAGGAGTTACAAATTAAGATTAGTGTTAGGGTTTGTGTAAGGGTTAGGATTTAATTAGGACTTTAAGATTCAATTAGGGTGGGTTAGGGTTCAATTGATGTTCAATTAGGGTAAGGGTTCTAGGATAAAGTTTGGGGTAAGGCTTAGGATTAGGGTTAGAATTCAATTAGGATTAGGGTTAGGGTTAGGGTTATAATTATGGTAAGGATTAAGATTTAATTAGGAATTAATTAGGGATACAGTTAGGGTTTATATTCAATTAGGGTTAGGGTTTAACTAAGGTTAGGATTAATATTTAATTATAATTAGGGTTAAAGTAAGGTTATAGTTAGGGTTCATTTTGGCTTAAGTTTAGGGTTTAATTAGGTTTATAGTTAGACTTAAGGTTAGCGTTAGTGTTTAGGTTAAATTAGGGTTACAGTTAGACTTAAAGTTAGGATTAGGTTTAGGTTCAATTAGGGTTGAATTTCAACAAGATAAGGGTTATGGTTAGGGTTAGAATTCTAAGATAGATCCTAAGGCTATGATTTATGTTCAATTAGGGTTAGGTATCTATTAGGGCTAGGGTTAAGAGTTATAAGTTAGTTTTAGGGTTATATTTATATTAAGGTTAGAGTTAGGAGCTATAAGTTAAGATTAGGGTCAATGTTAGAGTAAGGGTCGGGGTTAAGGTTGGGGATTAATTACTATTAGGGTTAGGGTTTAATGAGGGTTAAGATTAAATTAGGGTTAGGTTCAATTGATGTTTAATTAGGGTTAGGGTTCTAGGATAAATTTTTGTGTTAGGTTTGGGGTTATAATTCAACTAGGATTAGGGTTAGTGTTACAATTACAATAAGGGCTAAGATTCACCCCTGATCATCACCATAATCCTTACCCTAATTGTAAACCATAACCCTAACCATAATCCTAACCCTAACTCTAACCCTATTCATGATGTAAACCCTTACCCTAACCATAACCCTAAATCTTAACCCTAATCATAATCATAACCCTAACCCTAACCATTATCTTAACCCTAAACCTAACCCAAACCCTTCCCTTAATTAAGAAATAATCATAAATTTAATTGAACCCTAAATCTTAAATTTATTTGAATGCTAACCCTTATCATTTATAAAATCATAACCAAATTGAACCCTTACTATAATTGAACACTCACCCTAATTGAAACCCAACCCTATTTTAACCCTACTCATAACTATTATTCTATCATTCTATCATATAATCATAATAATAATCTCAATCCTACCCATTTTCTCACCCTAACTATAATTCTTACCCTAACCTGAACATTAATGTAAACCCTAAACATAATCCTAACCATAGAACAAAATTCTAACCCCAACCATAAACCTAATGCTAACACTTACCTTAACACTAAACCCTAATTGTAACTATAACCCTAACCATAAGCCTAAATCCTATCCCTAACCATAATCATAAACCTAAATGCTAAGCCCTAATCCTAAATGGTTAACCCTAAATCTAATGCTAACCTTGACCATGATATAAACTTTAATCCTAATGCTAACCCTAATTATGATATAAATCATAACCCTAAATTTTAACCCTAATCACAACCCTAATTATATTAATTTATTCAATGTATAACACTAAACCTTAACACTAAACCCTAACACTAACTATAACCCTAATCATAAGCCTAAAACCTAACCTTCACCATAATCACAATCATTAACCAAATCCTAACCCTAATGCTAATCTTAACCTTAATCCTAACCTTGACCCTAACCCTAACCCAAACCATAGCCCTAGCCAAATATAAATCCTTACCCTACCCCTAATTATAATTCCAATCCAAACCTTAATAGTAATTCCAACCCTACCCTTAACACTAACCAAAGCCTTATTCCTAGAACCTGAAACCTATTATAATTATAATCCAAACCCTACCCCTAACCATAATTCTACCCCTAACCCTAACATAATTCTCGCACTAACTATGACCATAAACCCAACCTTAACACTAAACCCTAACCCTAACCTTAATAATAAATCTAAACCAAACCCTAACCCTAATGCTAACCCTAACCATAATATAAACCCTAGTCCTAAATGCTAACTCTAATCATAACCCTTAATATATTAATTTATTCAATGTGTTACGCCCGTCATGGCTACTACTAGCTTATCTATCTTAATATATATATATATATATATATATATATATATATATATATATATATATATATGCCGAGAGATATCATTATCCAAGCGTATTTTTTATTTTTAAAAATTACATGATAAAATATTTAAACACACACATCTTAAATAAATAAATTATTCTTAAGAAAATAAATATGAAGATTAAAAAAAAATGATACAATCATAAGAGCATGATAAATTATACGAATTTTTTTTAATAATAATAAGATATAATTTTATATCTTAGATTATTTAAAACTATTTAAAAAAATATCAAATAAATTCATATTATTATATTTGACTATATATATATAAACTTAATCAAAAATTTATTAAATATTTAACCTCTTAATTTGTATGTATTTATATAAGCTCCTCTTTTCATATAACAAATCTTTATGTTGAAAAATTATGTAAAAAATAGATGATATTATCATATTTAAATTAATTTATGCAAATAAAAATAAATTTATATTATTATAATACCTCATATTAATATGCATGACATAGAGATACACACACATACACACATACACACACATACATATATTTATATAAGATGTTGATAAGTAATAGATTTCTCAAGATAAACATACTACTTATACAACTAATGAAAAAGATAACTTACTTGAAATCCATCTAATGTTCATAAATAATCTTAATCAAATAAGATATTATTATATAACTAATAAATGAAAAAGATGAACTAAATTTTCTAATATATCATTCCTTTATGCTAAAAAATTCAAGTAAAATAAAGAAAATTGAAATTCATTCAATGTTCATAGATAATCTTAACCAAATAAGAGATTATTATATAACTAATAAATTAAAAAGATGAACTTAATTTTCTAATATATCATTCATTTATGTTAAAAAAATTCAAGCAAAATAAAGAAAATTGAAATTCATAAATAATCTTAACCAAATAAGAGATTATTATATAACTAATAAATGAAAAAGATGAACTTACTTTACTAATATATCATTCTTTTATGCTAAAAAAATTCAAGTAAAATAAAGAAAATATAAATCCATCCAATATTCATAAATAATCTTAATCAAATAAGAGATTATTATATAACTAATAAATGAAAAATGTGAACTTACTATTTAATATATCATTCAATATGTTAAAAAATTCATGTAAAATAAATAAAATTGAAATCCATCCAATGTTCATAAATAATCTTAATCAAATAAGAGATTATTTTATAACTAATAAATGGAAAAGATGAACTTACTTTTCTAATATATAAACAAAATTGAAATTCATCCAATGTTCATAAATAACCTTAACCAAATAAGAAACTAAAATTAAAATATATATATGATCTTATATCTATAGAAGGGACTATAAATCATGAATCCATGAAAACAACAACAAATGTTATGTTTTCATTCACAATTACTTTTCCTTAAGACTGATTTTCAGGTAGTAGTTGTTTCCTTCTTTTCATTAGCAGCTATAGCTTCCCAAGCAGCAATATTGTTTGCTTCTGATATTGGCTTTGGCCAATCAATGTCCACTTGTGCATCTATTTCATTTTTGATATCTTCTATACCAGTCTCCTCATACAGGTCTTGAAATTCTGGCACCACCTCTAGTGGAAGAGATATTGGATCTAGTATTTGAATTGCATTCCAAAGAATATGTAGCACATGACCTGATGCTTCCATGTAGTCATTAGTGGTGAGAGCAGCCTCCTCACCGTATCTATGAAAAGGGAGGACACAAAAAATTATATTTAACAATAATCAAACATTGATCTCCATGTAATGAAAGTAAATTATAAGGAGAATAGAGAGAACCTGATAAAGATAAGTGAAGCAGTAACGCTAGCAAAGTTTTTAGCTACGTCTTTGGTTCCAAGTTTTAATGAAAAATAATTTTTCCTGCTCAAGATAAAATAAATAAATAGTAAATATTTTACAATGCCAAGAATTACAAACCTGTCATTTAAGAAAGGGTGCTACTAATCATCATATCATTTTTTATTAAAATATTGTTTGGTAATATATTGAATGGTGAGAGCAAGAGGATGAAGGTAAGATATTGAATAAGTGAGATTTTGAAGTTTTTTATCTAATATTTTGGAGGTTTTTATCATTAAATAGCAGCTGATTTACCATTAATCAACAACTGATTTACCATTGAATAACAATGAAACTTATTTTTCATCGATTCAACTGTGTTATATGCAACCTATCCACTAATTAAATTTTACGATTTTACGTTGAGATGAGCATTCATATTTTATTAGTATCGCATCATCAACTTAATAATATAAGATTTTAACATTGTGTTAGGAAGACCATAAGCAATTAGATGCTTACCGACAGCTATGGATAGCTCTATAGTAGCTGCTCCAAACGGTAATTTCTTCACAAGATTCCTGCCCCCTTCAAAATGTAAGAGAGGAACAGTCAGCAGCCCATTTATCTTTGTTATAATTTCCGTTGCACTTGTTGTCGACCAGTTCACCATTCTTAACAGCTTAACAGTGCTGCACACCATGGAAAACCAAGCAACAAAATTCGTGGAATTCAGTTGAAAGAAAATATCGATTGAAAATATATTTAAATTTTAGTAGCTTTTATTTGAGAACCACTGTGATCTATCCTTTCTTCTCCTAATATGCACAATACACACCATACCCTTTTAATGCTGCTTTGTGAAGTGGATTGATCTTGACCAGTTTCTGCGTGGGTTGGATCTTGGTGGCCAAATCATCCTTAACTCGATTTTCTAACGCAATTATTTTGCGAGAAAAGAGAAGGATTGCTTTTACATAGTAATTCGTATTCTTCCTAATTAGATATGCTAATATCCCCTTCACACACTGCTCTTCAGCCATCTAAGTTTCCCTTCAATTCCTCCAACTCCTCCGAATTATTTCAACTCAGGAGATAAAAACGAAACAGGGCTGAGCTTGAAGAAGATAAAGGAAGCCTTCTAAGTTATATAGACTTGCATGACTGTTCAAAGAACTATTTTTTTTAATCTTTCGAAGAGTGTGGTTCCATGGGGTTTTAGGGTCTATTTTCATGGAGTAAATAGTCTCATGAAGTAAAATAATTTATGCTATAAGATTAATTGGAATCTTCCCCTTAAAAAAAACATCCCTATCTTCTAGGACTGTAGATTTGAGCTGGTGAAATTGAGGTAGGGCTAGAAATTGCTCCTACAGCTTAAAATTATTTTTTTGACACTTGACAATCATATGATTTTTTAAATTCCTACCAGAAAATAAAAGTGAGAAAATTGTTTTTATTTATTAATTTTTATCAAGATATTGCAGTTTCTTTTTTAAATTTTAGAACTTAAATGTTTAAACCGAACTGCATTATTAAACTCATGGGACCACTAGCTTTAAAATATTCTTAAAAAATCTCAACAACAACCACTGAAATTTTTAAGAAGCTTCCTAATTTTTCCTTCACTTCCTTTTATGCATGAAATGCAACCATTTCCATGCATTTAGAATCCTGGATATTCTTGACCCACTTAACTACTTCCTCAGACATTTACTTTTCCTCATAAATCTTCTGAGATTGGAAAAATGAAAGAACCCAGTTTGAATCCAATTCTTATGTCTTTCCCAGGCCCCACCTAGCTATTCGACCCAATCCGAAAAATGAAAGAATCCAGTTCTTATGCCTTTCCTAAGGCCCACCGAACTATTCGACCCAATCCAAAAGAATACTCTAAATGTTGACATAAAAAGATTGGAATTTGGATGTACGACTTACTGTGCAAAGGCATCTTTGAAAGCATGAAGCAAATCAAACTCAAGTGTGGTAACAGAAGACATCCTGGAGTCTCAGTCTGAAAAAGCTTCAACCATGACATGGGGAAGCAAGGTGCGGGTGACGTAATGAATGCCTCATCAATTCCCTCTTCACTTGCACTTCACCGACTTCTATTGAAGAATATGCACCCAACTCTCCTTTCCTGGCATGGCAGTGACTCACTATGGTCAACTACTTTTTTATGAGGTGAGTTCGGGCTAGAAGGTCATATGAAATCTAGATATTAAAACCACTAAATTCTAATGATTGAGGTCAAGCAAGGAACTTCTATGAGTGGAGAATTCACTAATGATTCAGTCCAAGCAAGGAACTAATTAGGAGCAAAATTAAATTATTAAATTCTTTTCAAAATAGTTAGGAACATTCAAATTACATCTAAAAATTATATAATGGACTTTAAAATTTTGAAATAATTAATGTTTTTGAATGGGTATAATTTGGTATGCTACATTCATTTACCAGGTGATATGTAGAAGGCATGATGGTGGCTTGGTCCTAGTTTGATCTTATACCTAAGTTCAATCAAATTACACACAAGTCATTTGAGTAGGAATTTATAATAACATCCAAACTTCTTACTATAATATTATCACAATCAAATTGTTAATTAGATCATATTCCATACAATCCAAACTTATAAATATTATGTGGGAACCATAAATCTCTTACGACAATCACTTAATATAAAATTCAATCATCCAATGATACTATAACATAATAAATATGAGAATTTAGAAATGATTCTCAATAGAATGAATTAGGTTATATATAGAGCATGATAGTGGCTTGACCTAATATGAATCTCTAATTAGGTTCAATCAATTTACACAACGAATCATCTAAGCATAATAATTACATCCAAACTTCTCATTATTGGGAATATTTTTTAGTATAATATTATTAAAATTAAATTTTCAAGTTATAATCCATGCAATACAAGGGTAAAAGCACAAACTTGTGTCACACTTTATAAAGGAATCGATCAACAACAAAAAAATTTATGAGCTTCGACCACATAAAAGTGGTCTTTATGTTTTGAATTTTGAAATGGTGCAAACTAATGAAATGTAGAACTTTTGATGAAGTTTATTCTTGTAATTTTTAAATTTTTTGAAAACATTATTTTCATTATGTTTTTTTTCAATTTAAGGACAAATTTTGGAATGTTGAAAATTTTAGGAAAAAGTGACTTCACAAGCCATCAAGAAACAAATTAAAAAAAACTCTATTTCTCTCTAATTTTTTTTAATCCAAATTGGTAACTTCAATATCTACTGCATGGAAAAAGAAAATCAAATTTTGATGTATATTTTTCTTGTAATAATGTTTTAAAGTCGAACACGTTAGAATTTGACAGTTTTCGCGGGTCATCAACTATTTTCAATTTTTCTAATCATTTTCAAAAAATAAATTATACCCTTTTGAATAAGACTCTCTCCTCTACTGCTCCATATAAGTTTTAAAAAAATTAAATATGTTTTACTAATTTTTTTAAATTTATAATCAGCATTTTTTAAAATTTTAATAACCTACTTACATTATTTTAAAAATTACATATATTAAAAGTAACCAAAATATTAAAAAATATATATATTTGGATTCCCCACTCTGAGCTCTATGAAAGGGTATTTTTCTTTTTTTGTAGAAAAAATATTCTAACTAGAGAAGTACTTAAAGTTGAAAGTTTTAGAAAATTCTGAAAAATGTTGAGTTGGCTGCCACCTAGACAGTTTCGACCGAAAGGGTTTCTATCAGAAGGGTTTCGGCCAAAACACTTCTGATAGAATCCCTGCACATATAATAAGCCAAATTGAAAGTTGATTTGAAATTTGAAAGGGAAATTTTTATTTATTTTTGGTTTCAGCCAAAACATATTCAGTCAAAAATGCCACATAGTTTTGGCCTAAACATCTCTAGCCGAAATTAGTTCACTCGAAACTATTTATTTGGCCGAAAGTGTGACATAGGTTTGTGCTTTTACCCACAAACATATAAATATTATCTAGCTACATTAAAATCTTGCAACAACCATTGAATGTAACATGTAACTATCCAAATAATAACATAAATTAACAAAACTTAGATACTAAAATTTGAAGTGAAACTTTACCAAATTAAAAAAAAATCTTGTTCATACCTATTTGAATCCACTTTGTGAATGGTTTTTGACAATCATGGGGGTCCCCTTAACTTCCCTCCTCTCCTCTGCTCGCATGCTTTGATAGTACAAATGTCTATTGCTTTTTATTTGGATAATCCTCGAGTCTTAGTGGTTCCTCTTTCAGCTATTGACATTGCTTTGGATAGCCCTCTAGACCCTATGAATCCCTTTGTGATTTTGAATATCAAGGCATGGAAATATGATCTTATGGGTGATGCTTAAGGTGACCATGTATGGGGAACTATTATTCTTGTATTCATTAAGTCTAAAGAAGGAACATAAATAAAGCTTCTAGACTCTATGGTGGAAATAATTATCTCCTCAATGGAGAATTCCTTGGTGGGAATTTTTTTTTCCTTTCGCCTCACTATTGACATGGTTAGTTGATGAAAACCTATTAATTGGTTATCGAAAGGAAGTGTGAAGGTTAGTTTGATCTCCTATTGGTCCTCACCATTGGCCCTTGGATCTACGTAAGCACAATCTATCTCTGTGTAGAAGGAAACTAGGCATTGACCCTATTGAGGACATAAAAAAATAACCCATGTTTGGGTTAGGTTGTCTAGTTTCCCTCTCAATTTTTGGGATGAAGAGGTTTTTATATGAATTGGAAACTCCATTGGACACTTTATATCTTTTGATAGTATCACAAATAATAAGTCTAGGGTAGTTTTTTCTCCTTTTTGTTAATATTAATTTTCATAAAACCCTTCTAAATATAATCATTCTTGATTACAAATTTGGAAAGTGGACACAACCAAATATTACATGAAAATATTATCATTTTCTAAAAAAAATGCTCTAAAGCAAGTCATTTAATCACTGAGTGCAAAGACTGCTTAAATAAATAAAAAAAATTGAAAGATCATAATATGGCTACAACAACTGATGGGTTGAAGGGTTATCCATTTAAATAGGAAATTCTAAATATCCTCATCTCTCATTGAAACTTGACAATCCTATTAGAGATAAGAATGACCACCCTGAGAAGAAGACTACTAAAGCGCAAACTCTTATTTGGAAAAATAAGTAATTCGAGAGTTGGGTGGTTGACTATCTTATAACGACATGATTTTATGGATAGGGTCCCTCCATCCTCCATAATGGAAGAAAAATAAAAAGGGGAGCTCACTAGTGAGTGCCATATCTTTCAAGCCTCAAAAATAGTCTTCCCTCGACTTGAAGATACCATGCAAAGTGCAATTGATATGAAGAAAATCAAATTTAACACTTCACTAAAAAATCACCTTTCCCTCCCTCTAGGGAAAGATACAAGCAAGATAAGTGATAATAAAAATTTGTTGACCAAGAAGGATGGTTGACCCCAAAAAGAAAGGTAAAAACAAAATGGCAAACGTGGGTGTTGAGACTAAGGCCAAAATGCCTTCTTAGGATGAGACAAGATAAAGAGAAGCATTTGAAGAAATTTCTAATGGAAGGAAAAGAACATTGGAGACATCCTCCAAAAATAACTATAAATAAATCTACTCTCCTAGAATGTTAGATGACTTAATAGTCCTCAAAAACAATTCTCCCTAAAAATTAAAATCTAGAGAACAAGATAGATATCCTCTTACTTCAAGAAGTTAAAATGACTAAGAGAAACTTTCAAGCTATTGTTAAGTATTTTTTGGCTCATTTTTTACTTTTTTATTTGTGAAGTGTAGACATGCAAAATTAACATAATTGATTAATCATATTTCACCCATTAATTAAACAAATCAAGTTTAGTCTTCTAAGGTTATCTCCTTAATTAATTAAATCAAATTATTTAATTAATGTCCTAAGGTTCCTCCATTTAAATAAATAAACCCAAATGTTTAATTAAAACTCTAAATATACATTTTCTTCTCATTTTATTTAAAACAAATCCAAAAATGTAAATCAAATGTCACATCAACTAATCACTAGCTTAATTAATCAAATCCCTAATTAATGTTAAGCCTAACCTATGTCTCGTCTTTTAGCTTTTCCCACTTGCACAATAAATCATTTATTTTGATTTATTAAAAACTTTATTTTCCTCACAAAGCATATTCCGAAGGAATATGCCCTTTCGGAATATGCCCTCATTAACTCCCCTTGTTTGACTTTTTTGTAAAAAAACATTTCCTCCCAAATCCTCCAACCATATGCATTTAATGTCATTTTCAAATTTCAAATGGACACATTGGCCAAAACTTGCACAACCATGGCCCATTCACATAGTGATAAGTGGTTCTTCATATTGGTTGAGGATTAGTCCCACATTCCTCAACCTTGCCTCTTCTCTCTTCAATCTGAGCTATAAATCCAAGGGGTTTTCTCCTTCATTTGCATCTACAATTTGGGCATTTTCACTATAGAAAATTTGAGTTCATTTTGCATCTCCTTGTCTATCATCATATCAAGGCTTAACAAGGGTTCGGAAATGGCTTCTTTCTACACAAAAAAAGTGGCACCAATCCAATATGGGATAGGAATGATTCATGTTTTTTGCATTGTTTTCATTAGTTGCATTGTTTAACATGATTCTATATTTCATAGGGATGTTGAGTTTGTTGATTTAAACTAACTTATGCTAACAACATGAAATGGTTTAAGTCTCTATTACAGATTTTGACATCTACATTTTGGTGCTAGAAGGAGGGCAGAAATATAAAATCTTTGTTTTTGTTCACCCTTGTTTCATGCATTATGTAGGACTGTAAATATCTTATTTTTGTTGATATAATTCCGATTCATATAGGACTATAAAATCTTGTTTCTTTTGATTTAGTATGGATTAGATTAATGCTCAAGATGGGGTTGTAAAGACTTTGCTTCTATAAAATCTCTATTTCTTTGGATATACCCACTACAGTCAAAAGTGACTCAAAGTGCTACCTCATAGTCCCATATTTTTTTTCAATGGCTTTTCATGTTTCTTAAGATGTCCTTAATTGATAGGGCGTATCGTGCAATTTGAGTAGCATTACCTTGACTTAAATAATGACCTTTAATATCCTTGTTTCTCTTTCAACCACAAGTCCTCGAGGATAGATATTGTGTGTACACAATACCAATGACATTTGCTACCTAAGTCCAGTAGCCCATTCACTTTATTGTAAAAATAAGTAAACCTTGTTCAATGGTCATTAAATTCACAATTACGAGCTTAGTAGAATGTCAAATCTTATGTGATGTAGAAGTTTATTAGAGCTAAGTTTATATCGATTAAAGCATTCAACAATTACAGATTTTCCAATTGATTATTCGATAGCTTTGTTGGGATCTAGGGGAAACATAATTTAGACACGTAAAATAGGCATCCACTCTAATTAACATTGAATTTTTCTATTAATCAATTAAAACAAATTATTGATTAATTCCTTAGCTTCATCATATTTAATTAAATAAATCAAATTATTTAATTAAGTCCTTAAGTCCTTAAGTCCTTATTTGATTCAAAATGATTTAAATCAAATATCAAACCCCTAAAATCCTCCAAGTTAATTTATCTAAATTAATTAACCTCTAATCATAATCACCCATTCTCTAGCTTTTGACTCAACTTGAGTCAAATCTAAACTAACCCACCCACTTGCAGTAATAAATCATTTCTTTGATTTATTAATTCTTTTAATTACTTTCAAAAGGGCATCAAGATGGAATATTCCTCCAAATTTGAATCTCCCTCTCAAATGCTTGTCCATCCAACAAAGCATTAAATGTTCTTACACATCTCGTACATGCCTCTTACACAAGTTAAACTTGGCATTTAAGTCACCTTTCATCCCCCCTAAACATGTCATTTCATCCAAATTCAAATTTCAAATTGGCACATTGACCAAAATGTGCACAACCCTCATCCTCTCACATCTTGACAAGTGGCATCTTTTCATTGGCCCATGAATGATCCCGCATTCATCAAAATTTCTCACTCTTCCAACCTTAAATCTGTAAAAGAAAGGAATTTCTACAACAACACAATACAACACTACTATCCAGCTTGATGCATAATCTCTTGTATTTCAGCATGATCATCTTGACATATTTTTCTTAGCAAGGATTGGGAAAGGGTTTCTTCCTATACAACAAAGTGGCACCAATCCACTATGAGATAAGGGTTTAATCATTTTTTTTCATATTCTTTTGTTTAGCTTGTCTTGTTCTCATTAGTTGCATTGTTTAATATGATTCAATATTTCATAGGGATGTTGAGTTTGTTCATTTAAACTAACTTATGCTAACAATATGGACTAGTTTAAATCGCTCTTGCAGATTTTGACATCCACATTGTAGCGCTAGAAAGAGGGCCTGTGGGTTGAGATTGTCTCTAAAATGCTTAAGTTTTTTTTAATGCATTTTGACAGTCTGTGCTTCTGTGTTCTGCATTACCAAAAAAAAATGTGACTTTACACACTGAGCTTGCATTTTTTACTGTCTAGTACGATGTAAAAGTAGGGCTTATTCTTCTATTTTTTGCAAAATCTCAGAATTTGTAGCTACATTCTTAAATTGAAATCAAAGTTTTCTTCCCGTTCTTTTTTATTACGGTCAAAAGGAGGATCACAGATGGTTTGAAAGGAAACTAATTGTTTACTCTAAGTCGCATCAAGGTTGTATGGTTGTGACTGCTTATGTTTCTGAATATTCTTATGTCATAGTTAAAGGAGTCAAGGCCAGCAACAATACATTCCCTCTGAAGAGGGAAAAGAGAGAGAGAACAATGTTAATACTGTATTCATTTTGTCTCTGATAACTTTGACCTTGGTTTTTTTTCTTTTACGATGTTATGGCCAGAGGCAACACTATCTAATCGCTACCCATACCATTCCCGAAGAAGGTTATCTTTCACTCCTCAATAAGAAATATGATTTCTAAAGAAAGCCACGTGAAAGACTATGGGAACCCTCATCCTCACGACTAACATTCAAAACTTGATAGCTCGGTGTTGTGTGAAGGACTTCTCCGTCGCGACCTCATTTACCATTCCATCAACCTTCTGCATATCATTCACATACATCTTTTGAGTGCAATAAATATTTATCTCAGGCAGCTTCTCCTGGCAGATATCCCCGGTAGCTGAGACCGCTTTGGCTCGAGGCATAATCTTCAACTAAGGCTTCTTTAGACTCACACTTCTTGAAAGTGAACGGTTTTTGTTTTATGGTCATTTGGTCAAACATTTCTTTTAGATTAACAAGTTTGTGGAATTAATTTTCACCTCACTCATATATCCAAAAAATCTGGATGTGTATACACTAGGCATTGATCATTAAAGGTATTTGTTGAGTGCATACGCTGAGAATTAATGTTGTTGTTTCTTTTTTGTTGTGTGTTAATGCTTGAATGTAGTTGATTGAATGGCATATCATTTTCATCCCATCTTCACCACTTTAGATGAGATAAAACGTGGAGTTAAGCTGGTGGACCCACCGCATGGAAGCAGTTGCGGCAAGAGACGTGGAGGAGCTCAAATAGCTGGGATTTAAGAATTCTTCAAATGATGGAATATTGTGTGGGAGGAGTATAACTATTTTCGCACCTTATCAATGCTCTTTACGCCGACAAAATCTTGTAAGAGGAACTCTCAATCTGTACAATGCACATCAATGTTAAACTTTTAATCGCTGATAAAATATTTGTAGGAGATATTTGTTGGCTACAAAAAATATTCCTTGAGTTATCTTTGTCTTACCCATATAAACTTTGCTGGAGAGGCATTTTTTTTTAAGACAGAAATATCGATTTATGTTGTGGAAAGAAAATGCATTAGTAAGTAGCAGATACCTACTTTAGTCGCCATAGTTCCTAGAGGATTTAACAAAAATTCTATTAGCTCTTCATTTATTAATGTTTTCCTTAAACAAGTCTGGTTCTTTACATTTTGAAGGTAGTAAATGCAGATAAAGTTGTTCAGAGTACGATACTCTTGTTGTATAGTTGTGGTTGTTGTATCTGGACGCGTCTCCTCAATGGACCATTCAAGGTTGATTTTATGATCTTCGCTAACCACAAATCTCTCTTGAGCCAGGCGCGTAGACTTGAGATGATTCACCTCCCCTTGGGATGCATTGAATATCGCCAGCCATACAAAGTATTCTATTTATTTATTTATTTATTTTGTTTCAGTTTATTGGAGGAATCGATGAGTATTATTCCAAGCAGGTTGAGTGAGCGACTGGTATAATGAAATTTTGCATCTGCAAGAGGAAACAAAAATTTGTTGCCGTAGATATATGTGCAAACTTTCAAGATATATATATTTTGGCGTAGATATATGTGCTAACTTCTTCATTGATAAGATAGCTTCCCCTACAACATTTTCTTTCAGCTATCTCAAACTATTTGAGTTACTTGCATTGAAAGACCACAAAACTCTCTGGTCATCCATTAATGCTCTAATCATTTGCTCCATTTAGTGTGCACAAGTGTTCTACCATATGCAACTCATTTAAAAGAATGGTATCGCTCCATTAGCAGGCAACCAATTAGGTGTCACTATCATTAATTTGCTTGTTGCAGGTGGAGCAGTAAAAGTTATAAGATGTTGCTATATCACATGCACCTATAAAAACTGACATCTGAGTATTAATGCATAGAAGATATCGTGTCCAACTACTTCTATGTGTCAATTTCAAGCCTTCAATATTACGCGACCTCATAATTGCTCCATTATGTAGTCAAGATTTGATACACTCGAGCCTTCAATATTGCGTGGCCTCACAACTGCCTTTGACGTATTTGTAGAAGGTCAATTTAATATTAAGTGCCCTTGTTGACTCCATCGACCTAATCTCTTTCTACCGCCAGTTCCGATTCTTCTTACTAGCTCACTACTTATCGACCATTTTTCTGTTTTGTGCTTTGTTCACCAGTCACCCGCATGCCAAAGTTATTTTTTCAGTCACATACTTCGCACTTGCATTTAGATCGACTAACTCTCTATTTTTTTTCTGCAATTAGTATCCTATACCGACTTACCACATCAGGTTCTATCAGTTGTTTTATTGCATTGTAATATTAAAAAAATTGTTTTTGTATGGTCGATAGTTTTATTTCTGATCGACATATAAAATATTTGTTTTAAAATTTATTGAAAGGCCATCAAGATTTTGTAGTAAGTAGTTAAGTATATGTTAACCATGCAACAGTATAGTCACAAGAAGGACCAAGATCTCAACGCCTAAGTACAACAATTGTGACCTTCATTTATGAAAGGTATAGTCATTGCAAAGACATTCGAGGTCAACAGTTGAGGAAGAGTTGGTATGGAAAAGTTTTGGAGTTTAATGATATGACAAAGAAGCTATAAACTAAATTGTAGCAACAATATACTTTCAACGCATTTCACTCCAAGTAGAGTAGGCCATACTAAAGCGATTTAAGTGCAGATTTAGATATCTTTATATTTAATAAGGCAATTCAATACATGTTGGTTGTGTTACCAAAGGAATTTTTTTTGTGGCTTTATGACTTGGGGATGTGTGAGATCCAAGCCAATTATATTATGGGCTGAAATTAAACATTGTCTGTCAAATTCGAAGAATAAGTCTGTCACACGATCATTTTATTGGTTTAAAACTATATTCACTATGTTGTTATCATTGATTCAATGAATATCATGCTTCTAATTTGTGGTAACTTTGTATTGATTGCAAGTTAGCATAAAGAATTGGTGACAATGGAGTTAAGCAATAACAAGCAGAGACCTTATTTTATGAGCTCCTTGCATTGAACTTGAACTTGACAAAAGCATTTTTAAATGCTTATTGTAAAATCTTGAAGCATCTATTTCCTGCTTTTGTTTTCCGTTTTAGTCCAACTAGGTCAACTTGGGTTTAAAATTAATCAGTGATTGATTATTTCAAATTTGGTTAAAAATTGAATCTTAGGAACATACAAAATTTCAATTTGCATTCTAAAATTTGACAATCAACTCTCACATTTTGATTTCAAGGCTTTAAAAAGAATTCATTTTCTGCTTTGAAGATTAAAATGAACATGTGTCTTTCTTGTTTTGTAATATTTTTTACAAACTAATACCATCGAAATGTGTATGCACTTGTCTCGTGCTTCATAGTGATCTTCAGAATCAAAAGAATTTTGGTGATATTAGGTTGTCTAAAAGATTGCCTCCACATTTCATTTGGGTTCTAAAATTGAACAAAACTTGTCTAGTGTGAGAAAAAGGCATTGTGAGTGTTCTCTCTTTGTCCATGCAAACAAAGATGATTGAACTATGAATGCACTTACTTGCTATTGTACACCTTTAGAGGGTCTATCTTGTGGGAAAAAGTACTCACCGAAGGGAATGACCCATCCAGTAACACACTAAGGCCAAGTGTATTTTCAGTCGGGATATAAAAGTGGGTACTGGAACAAAAGCCAGTATCACATGGCTGGCTCAGACGAGAAGGGCAACAATGGTCTCTCACTGCATAGGTCAACTCCTACAAACAGAAAGTCCGAATTAAAACCCCTTTTTTAGCAAAGGACAAAATCCTATTTATTTGTTGGTGCAAAAAGTCATGTCCTTTGAATCCACCCCATCTATACATGTGATTCTATTATAGAGATAAAAATTATGCCATGGGAGATTCGTGGGTACTAATGCTTGATTTACCTGAAAAGAAAGTGCACTATAAGGGGGAGCGTGTGTTGTCAAGCATCTAATCATCAACACTGAATATGCACAACTGGATTTATCCAAGTGGGAACCCAACAAATATTATCTTTTCAGCCCAGGATTATGCATATTATTGGAATCGAAAACACTTTGCTTAGATCCAAAACACTAGAAAACAAACATTCAATGAATCATCAGAATTTCAAACCCCTTGGAAGAACAAATACCTTGGAGGTGTCCACATGTTACTGCTTGTCCCTGGGGGTTCTTATCTCTAGAAGGCTTCTAAACATTCAAACATCTCAATTTGTTTCTCCCAAAGTCAACATTAGGAAACTTTTGCCCTAATTTCCTTGATCTCCATATAATGGACCTTGTGGGATGAAAATAAAGTAGTACATTAGACATCCAATTTGAAACATAATCAAGAAAGTGTTTGTGGTAAAAAAGAACCAAATCCAAGCAAGATAAAAGATCAATTGAACCCCACACATGTGTTCCCAATCTTCTGTCTTATGGTTTTTCATGCAAACATTGATCTTTTGGTTCGAAACAGTCTTAGGGAAAAGCATGTTCTTCAATATCTTGGTCTAGAAAACAAGTCCTCTCAGGTTCATCTAGGATCAAGTCAAGCACTTCACCCATCTCGAACATCAATCAAACATCATCTCATTAAACTTTTGGAAACTTTGAAAACATCACTTATGCTTGACTTTTAGGAAAAATCAACATCACCTTGTTTGACTTAACACACTTAGTCAATTTATCAATCCTCTTGAGCGAATTTACCTCTAGGATAACACAACTTCCTAAGGTTTACAAGTTTAAAATTACCTTGTTTGGCTTAACACAGCTAGCCAAATTATCCTTTTTGTATGATTTTACTCTAGGATAACACAACTTCCTAGGGTTTACAAGTTCATTATCACCTCATTTGAATTAACACACTTATTCAAACTCATCTCTCTTGTATGATTTTAGTCCAGGATAACATAACTTCCTAGATTTTACAAGTGCGTTATCATTTTGTTTGACTTAACACACCTAGTCAAACTATCCTCAATCAAAATCCAATCAAATCAAGTCCTAAAGTCTAGCCTTGATCCAAAGTTCCTAAAATTTTAAACACCCACATCATTCACCCCTCTCATCTTTCATCTCATCATTGGTCCTAAACACCTTAGAGGTTCAATTTCGCAACAAGGTCAAAACACAAAAAAAACATGGAATTTAAACTCAACTCATACATCATGAGTAATCCATGTCAACCAAACTATCCAAGTCTCGCATGCCAATTGATTATCGAAACTCACATTTATGCATGGCATCATTATCTCATCCAAACCTCAACATTAAAAATATGATTTTTCCCAATCTAAAGTTTGTAACACCTTTCCCAATGGCAGATTTAAATCCAAGTCCAAACCTACAAATCTATCAACCGAACAATCAATGCATGAATCTTCAAGAAAACAACATTTTCCCATCGAATCCATACATGCCAAATGGGAATATACCAAGTGCAACTTTACCAAACATGACCATTTCAAATCCACACATGGTGAACTTTGGGGTAGACATGTTTCCAAATCCCATCAATGTTGTTCAAAATCCAGGCAGTATACTGGAAACTCTAGGTATTGATCCAAGTCAAGGTAACTCCATGCAAAATAAAAGTTACCTAAATCAAGGAAATATGATTTCCAACCACAACAATGTTCAAAGTCAACCTATAATGCCAAACCAAAATGTCACACCGAGTCAGAGCATTATCCAGAATCAGCTTGTTCATGATCTAAGGAAAACACCACAAGGATGCCTTTTGAATCTACTTGCTAAACAACCAAATCAACCATATCAAAGGTGTCAAGATCAAATTTTTGCACTTACCAAAGTAGTTGATTCATATCACCAAGAGACATCTCCACCCCAAAATCAACACACTCTTCCATTGGTTGAACCATCTCATCAAAGTATTGAGTTGTCTCCACAATCACATCAAGAACAATATCTCCAATGCCAAGAAGTTGGATATCAAGATAAACGACATCAACAACAAACCCAACCTCCAAGTCTCGTAGATCAATCACCACATCTCCAAAATCAAACGCCACAAGGTCAATTTAAAGTGAAAATCTCACAAGGTAAAAAATGAAAATACACACCACTTGGGGAACCAATCGAATTGGTAATGCAACGATTGATACAATAAAATCTCATTAAAATCCCCATTTATGTGAATTATCAAGAGCCCATGGTGAAACCACAAGGGTTTGATGAGAAACACCTTTGTAATTTTCATAAAACAAAGGGACACACAACATCAAATTGTATTCAACTCAAAAATATCATCCAAGACCTAATTGATCAAAAGCTAATAGCTATTGGGGACAACAATCAAAATTCAACCATTAGCGATAGTGTTAACAATATCTCCTCCATAATTTTTGAAAATGGTGATCGAGATCAATCCATCAATGATCACATTGAAGATGTTTCCAGGTCAACCAACGATCAAATCAATATAAACCAAGAGCTACTTTTCAATCATGATCAAAACTCACGAACAATACCCAACAATGATCAAATTCAGGAAATTTCAACATCACTTGACCCTATGGTTGAAGACATTGACAACCTCTCCACCACAATTGTTGAAAATAGTGAGCACATTGAAGATGTGTCTACCCCATCCATCGGTCAAATCAACATTCATTAAGAGCCACTTTTTAGTGATCTATTTCAAGATGTGTTAACATTATTTGATCCTATTGAAAAAATCCATGATCCATCAACCAATAATTATGTTGACAATTTCTCTATATTTCTTTATGAGTTAGAGGACATATCTCAAGAATTCATTCCAAGGTAGATCAACATCTATCACCAAAGTCTAGAAATGGTCTTTCCAAAGACATACTGGCATCCTTTGACCTCATGGTTACATATATTGAAGGAATCCCTAGCTCAACATTTGATCCAAATCCACTCAAAAATCAAGAGGATATTGAGCCACTTCCCATTCCTAATGAAGATATCGAAGAAGCATTCTATCCTTTGAAATTGACCCATGTCAATAACTTGATCCAAAGCATGTTGAAAGCAATTCCGACATTAACCAAGATCAAGAATTTGTATCTCCGAAATACTACAATGATATAATGGACACTCTCTTATCTATACAAGATGATCATAACTGTATAGCTCATATTCCTCCATCTACCCATGGGATGCTTTCTTCGGATGGAAACGTAGATGATCTTCATTCAAAACAAGAGTCACATACTCTTGACATCATTACCAAGGAACAAGAGTCTCCTACTCTTAAAATTTGTGCACAAGACCAATATGTAGAAAATTTTGGAGACAATAGAAACAAATCATGAAGAAGACTTCTACAGAAGTTGTGAATTAGAAACATCCTATGGACACCTAGCAGAAATAGATCATTAAGAAGGTTTCTATAAAAGTTGTGAATGAAAAAAATCATATGAAAGCATATCAGGAATGAATCATGAGGAAGAATTTTACAGTAAATCTTTAACATCGCTTGAAGAAGCATCAACATCAGATATTTCACAAGATCAAGCTAAAGATATCAATTAGGAATTCATCCCACATATGGAGGATCCTATCACTTATAAACTCGAATCACCTACCTTTCTTAGGGCAAGCTATCTCATCAATAAAGAAGTTGTCACTTTTGAAGGTCCACCACAAAGTAGAGAAGGATTAGCACCTTGTTTCCAAGGTAAATCATATCCTATTGTAGATAAAATGTTTCTATAGATGAATTATGAAGGCAGAGGATTAGGCCTACATGAAAAGGGTATTCTAGAACCAGTGCAAATTATTGGTAATCCTAAGCATCAAGGCCTTGGTTATTCGAAAATCAAGGGATATAAACATATGAGTGATACCTCTATAAAACTGGGGGAAACGTCATCTCAAGCAAACATCAACATAGGAGGCACGAAGGATCCTTATGATGAAACCAATGCCAATACTACAACCATCCACATCATGAATCTTCATCCACCCATCACCCCATCCATGAATTCGGACCAACATCAAAAGAAAGATTTGAATCAAAGCATGAAGAATGTTATCAAAGATAAAGAAGCTGAGAAGCATAATGGACAAATCAAATAAAAGTGGATACCAAAGAATACAAAGAATGATTATCCCTATCAAACTCCATTAGTCCAAGAAACTATGGGCCAAAATAAAAAAGGGAAAAGTATCCATAAAATATGTCCACAAAGGAAAAAGAAGGCTTCTCAAGCAATGTACAAAGTATATCAAGTTGTTGTTCCTAATTCCATGCACACTTCCGTATCCACTCATGATTGCTCATCTTCCCAAGTTTGGAGAGTCAAAGGTTCCAAACTATCAACCAATCCATATTTTATTTCTAAACACACTTCATCCATGCCTCCACACATGATATCCAATTCTCACATTGACCATGTGTTGGAAATGACCCTTCATCATAAGGATTTAAAAGGCACTCTATTGCGATGTGCGCACAAAGATAGAGTTAACTTTGGTATCAGCAAAGCATAATAGATCTCTAAAATTTTTCTTTCAAGTGCACATATCTTGGCAAAGTGGCTTCTTCAAGCAAGATATCGATGGCACATTATGATAGAAGCATTAATTTCAGTAGTACCAGGTGATTCAACATCAACTTAAAATCTCTTAGAAAATATAAAAAAATATAAAAATATAAAAATAAAAAAAAAGATTGAAAATAGTAAAGATAAAAATCATCCTCCAGTGAAAACCGCTTCTATGGCGCTTTGGACAGGTATTATGATGAAAACCTGGAAAACAGGCATCATGTGTAGAATTGAATATCTATGTGTGCCAGTTCAGTTGAAAACATCTTATCGCATCCATAATAAAGCCAACATCCCAGCCATATCATCCTTTCATCCATGAACAGTTTATCCAACCCATTACCATCTATCTACATTATCTTGATAAAATTTTGGAGCACACTTTACACTTGTTTATTGTAAACATCTTGATATGGGTCATTTTCATTGATCCCATACTACCCAACATTATTTGAGACTTGAAGCATTATCTGAATGAGAATCCTCTATTTGAACACCCTTATCTTATCACGAGATAATTCATATCCATTCGTCCAAGAATCTACCCATGGCCATTCAAACATTGCTAGACACTAGGGGAAGATATTTGCATCTTTCTTTAG
This sequence comes from Sequoiadendron giganteum, assembly GCA_007115665.2. Lineage (NCBI taxonomy): Eukaryota > Viridiplantae > Streptophyta > Pinopsida > Cupressales > Cupressaceae > Sequoiadendron > Sequoiadendron giganteum. Next base: position 353,453,990 of record CM021102.1, read on the forward strand.
GAATAAATCTTGATCTATATCCTCCAACTTATGCAGTGATTTGAACATTGGAAGACGTAAAATCAAATTGGTCAAAACATTTGTGAGCCAAAGATCCAAATCACTAGCCCATGGCATATTTTGATGAGATGATGTTCCTCATCAAGCTTTATCTTTCATCGAACATCAATCCAAACAATTCATATCAATCACATCTAATGCACACATCAGTGTCACATCAAATCATCAAAGAAATTTTTTGTCAAATCAAGCTTCATCAATTGAATCCAATCAATTATCACCTTCTTTGACTTAACACACTTAGTCAAACCATCCTCTTATGTACAATTTTACTCTAGGATAACACAACTATCTAGAGTTTACAAGTGCATTATCACTTTTGTTTGACTTAACACACCGAGTCAAACTATCAATCCATCAATCAATCCTAGCTTGATTCTCAACAAAATCCTAAAATAGAGCACTGATATCATATCCATACCTAAACATCAAAACAACCTCAAATATTTTAAAAGATCAAAAACATCCAAATATCTGAAAAAACACAAAATGGTGCACCCATCTCATCTCATTCTTAATAAATTAATCATAACCTTCATCCTTTGTTAGTTAGTCAGAAGTAAGTCTAGCAAGTTCAAAAGTGAACACCTAATCATCAAAGCCTCAAGTCTAGATCAGTAAGTCAACAAGTTGATCGGCTCAGAGTATCAATAGCTTATCATCCAATCAATCTCATCAAAACCCTGATCACAACATGTCCTAAGATGTATCGTTCCCATGATGGACATAAGCATCAAGTATCTCATAATAGTTTAGCCTTGGCTAGTGGTATGAAGAACATTATCTTATTTCTTTACTTTATCTGATCTTTTTGACTTAGCTTATTTTGCATTCATTCCAAGGACCTCTTGATGATGCCTAAAAAAAATAGGTTTAGAGAGAAAGGAATGGTGCAATGATCATTATCTTTTTTGTCTATTGTGTTGTTATTGTAATATAACTTGGTGAATAATTGCTTTCTTGGGTCCATCCTAGTAAGTTTTTTGCATGTCAAGTGTTCAGAAGAGCACTCCTATCTAATTATCGAGTCAAAGTCCATCACACTAGGTGCAATGCCATCCTAGTTCTTTATACCTTGATGCATCACACCTATGTGTGTTATCAAATATAAGAAAAGTTATGTTCTTTATCTCTCTCATCCCTGGATAAGCAATACATCATCATCATTCATCATCATATCTAATAAAGTCTCGACAACTAGTGGACTTCTTGGACTTCTGCATTTTCTTGGATTCAAGGATTGATCTCTCTCGTTCTTCTATCCTCTTTCACACTAACAATGCATTCATCTTGCATCCGCACTCTCATCTTGCATAATCATGTCATATCCATCTCATCCATTTCACATCCCATTTGCATAATCATTTAAGATGTTTAAAATAATATAGATTTGTTATTTTAAGCATCTTACCACCATCTCATTTGCATAATCATTTAAGATGTTTAAAATAATATAGATTTTTTATTCTAAGCATCTTCCAAACATTTTATTTACATCATCATTATCATATAGATCTATAGTCTAACCATCTATACATCTATTTTGAACCTCTTTGTCGAAAGATTGACCTCAAATTCAACTTCTTGCTCAATCTCTCAAGGGGGCAATGTACTAATGTACTTCTTTTCGCCGGGGCATCCAAAAACAAGAAGCAATTTTTTAAAAAAATTGATGTCAGCAGCATCATTCTTTGAACCAGTGCAACAAATGCATTTCTTCAAAGAGGGGCAAAATTTAGACACATAAAATAGAAATCCGCTCTAATTAACATCAAATTCTTCTATTAATCAATTAAAAAAATTATTGATCAATTCCCTAGCTTCATCATATTTAATTAAATAAATCAAATTATTTATTTAAGTCCTTAAGTCCTTATTTGATTCAAAATGATTTAAATCAAATATCAAACCCCTAAAATCCTCCAAGTTAATTAATCTAAATTAATTAACCTCTAATCCTAATCACCCATTCTCTAGCTTTTGACTCAACTTGAGTCAAATCTAAACTCTCAACTAACCCACCCACTTGCACCAATAAATCATTTCTTTGATTTATTAATTCTTCTAATTACTTTCAAAAGGGCATCAAGATACAATATTCCTCCAATTTTGAATCTCCCTCTCAAATGCTTGTCCATCCAACAAAGCATTAAATGCTCTTACACATCTCTTACATGCCTCTTACACAAGTCAAAATTGGCATTTAAGTCACCTTTCATCCCCTCTAAACATGTCATTTCATCCAAATTCAAATTTCAAATTGACACATTGACAAAAATGTGCACAACCCTCATCCTCTCACATCTTGACAAGTGACATCTTTTCATTGGCTCATGAATGATCCCACATTCATCAAAATCTCTCACTCTTCCAACCTTGAATCTATAAAAGCAAGTCATTTCTACAACAACACAATACAACACTATTATCCAGCTTGATGCATAATCTTTTGCATTTCAGAATGATCACCTTGACATCTTTTGCTTAGCAAGGATTGGGAAAGGGTTGCTTCCTACACAACAAAGTGGCTCCAATCCACTATGAGATAAGGGTTTAATCATGTTTTTGCATATGCTTTTGTTTAGCTTGTCTTGTTCTCATTAGTTGCATTGTTTAACATGATTCAATATTTCATAGGGATGTTGAGTTTGTTCATTTAAACTAACTTATGCTAACAACATGGACTAGTTTAAATCGCTCTTGCAGATTTTGACATCCACACATAATGCATAGTCAATGAATGCTTTCGTCAACAATTTGATTCAAGAAACATGAAAAGTGATCTAGATTTATCAAGGGAAGTCTATTTCACAAGGTGTGACACGTGGTAGGTTGTTCCCAGTCCATCCTCTCGATACAAGATATCAATCTATTTGTTATTATCTCTTTGCTGAGTTGTCCTCATTTGCTAAAGCACTTTCTAAATCGATGAAATTTGTCTTCATTTATTGTAGAAATCAGATGTCTACATGCACATTTTAGCTAGTAGCTATCTTCACTCTAGTTTGTTGAGCTATTTGACTTTGTTTGCATTTTGTATTGATTTTTGTTTGGTTGTTGCATTCCAAAGTTCTCATTAGAAGAATTCCTCACTCCATTTTGGAACCGTAATTCTTTTGATTGGATGTTGTTTAGATTAATTTTAGCTCTCTTCTTAGAGTTGGATGTAGGCCACGATGTCTTGAGGTAGGTCACACAACCTTTGCCAAATAGGTTGGGAGAATCCCATGCAGGATTCAGATGCATTCAATATTACAAACTACCCACCATATACAATAGCATGTTGTCATAAGCTGAAGTTATTCACTTCTTCAAGCAAATAAAGGTTACATTTACTATTTATCGAATTTTGAGGAAGATTTAAGGAAATTAGAATCGATCCATGAGCTTTGTGTGGTTGGGAGATAAGTATTGTTTGCACAAAATCTGGTATTGATCCTTGCCAATCGATGCATTATATCACTTCTATATTCATTATATGGCTGCATTATATTCCTGTTTTGCCTATATTTGCAGTTAGATTAAAGTATTTCCAATTTAAAAATTTGACAATCAATCAATGCATACTGTGACCTACAAATTAAAAGATCTGGAAAAAAATTTCTTATAGGATGAAATACCATGACAGAGAGCAGAATACTTTTGTCAAGAAGTCCAAATTCTAGTTCAGAAATATGAGTTTACCTTTAATATCGTCTATCATGAAGTTTCAATGTGAATTTCATATTTTTTTAGTCAAAAGTACATTGGCATGGTAGTTATAGTCCACTCATCCTCGACACACCTATCATAATTCATTTTTCTGGAATAAATATTTACGTGTGCATTGGTACTAAAAGGTGTAGGGGTGATGGTGTATTTACAGGTTTATCTATCTTCCAGCAAGGGACAATAGGAAGCTGCTAGAACAATACCTTTTCCTAGATTATTCCCTTCTCCCAATGCAAGGGCTTTGTACTCTTTTTTCTTTTCTTTTGGACACCACTCAATGCAAAACTGGAGAATCCGCACATTGTTTTCAACCGAATATTCTTTAGTCAGTAGCAAGAATAGTGTAAAGAAATATTTGAATTTGTAGATAACAAGGGATTGGACAAATGAATAGACTGAAAGGTGTAGGGGTCCAAGGCAAATACTTAAGGAATCAACCATGTAGAACAAAGGCCCAAGCAAGAGTTCAAATCAAAGAGGTCACCGTGGAAGCTTAATGTGGACCAAATCACGAGTCCAACATAGAATGAGAAATATACATTTTTACAAGTAGATGGTCATTTTTATTTATTTCTTCACATATATCCACGGCTTTCATTGTGTTTATATGCCATTTATTCATTGACTAGTGATGCTCTAATAAAGTGGTTTGCTCATGCCTTTTGGTTGAGTTCCTTTTATTATTATTTAGAACGTGTTCTAGTGGCTTCGAGTTTTTTAGTTGAGTTGTTTAACTTGGCTGATTTACATCCACAACCTTCTCGTTTTGCTCCAGCAATCAGATATTCCATCAGAGTCATTCACTTGCATTAATTTCTACCATTAACTCTCATTTTGCTTGCATCCGATGCTTACTAAAGATGAAATGGGAATCAAATCGAGAAGCCTACTAAAGATTAAATTATACTGGAGAATTTCGGTAGGATTTTGACTTGGCCTACTTCAAAGTCATTCGCACACCTTATTTTATGCTTCCACACATTTCTGTGCCCTACAATCATCACATTCCGATAGGCTATTGAATTGGACTTTACACCTACCAGTTGCATTAAGCTTGAAAGTTTCTTAAAGTCTTTTCAAAAAATATTTTTTAATCTTTCGAACTGCATGAATTGGTGAAGAATTTATGGAAGTATTCCATCATAAAGGAATGACAGGGCTAGACATTGCTATTTTATTTTTTAATAGGGCTATCAATGGCGTTCTTTTCTAATAGACATTACAACTGATTTGTTTCAAGGTAGTAAATGCACATCATTCACTCAATTCAAATAATTCAATCATGTTATAAGTAATTTTAGAAGAAGCAAGAGGCATGTGCATTTATTGAATAGGATTCTTTCAAAATGTATATCCATCTCACAAGATTTTGATATGTGACAAGTAGGAGCAACATTTAGGAGAGGAGCTATTTGTCTTTTGGGGTTTAATGGAAAATCATAAAGTAGGATTAAATCTAACTTTGAATAACTTTATTTGCAAATTGAAAGTGGATTTATGAGGAAAATGTATAAACAAGTTATTTTCAAAATACCCATTGAGCTAATCTTATTTTTCTATCTCTCAAACGCTTATTTCCAATGGATTATTTTCTTGTTTCAACAAGTTTAGGAATTTTATTGGTTTTAAATTGTATTCATTATGTTTTTTTCATTGATTTCTTGAAACATCATATTTCTTATTTTGTGAAAAATTTGTACTCTTTGAAGGTTGGCATTGGAAGTTGACCATCGAAATTGAACAAAGGAAAGTGGAGTGGAAAATCAAACATTGGAATGAAGACTTGAAAAAAAGAGCATTTTTTAATACTTGTTATTATGATCTAGAGCATCCATTTTCTACTCTCATTTTATGTTTTAAACCATCTCACCTTTATTTTTGGGTTTAAAATTAAGCATTTGACTTGATCTTTTCAACTTGGTTAAAATTGAATTTAGAAACTCACTATATTTCGTTTGGATTTAACAATTAAACAAGGCAACTTGCACATCTCACTTTAGTGCTTTAAAACGAATCAAAATCGTTGCTTTGTGGACTTAAAATGAACAAGTGTGTCTTTGTTTTGTAATTTCTTACTCAAATTAATACCATCGAAAGGACGTATGTACTTCTCTCGTGCCTCACGATGATCTTGAGAATCGAAAGGCCTTTTGGTGATCTTGAGTTGGGTAAACTAATTACCTTCACACTTTGATTTGGGATCTAAAATTGAACAACATATCTTGCGAGTGTGAGTAAACCTATTGTGTGTGTTATCCATTTGTTTCTAAATGACGTTTGATCGAACTACAATTGTGTTTGCTCACTTTTTTTTTTATCTTAGAGGGCCTTCCTTGTGGGAAAAATTACACTCAAGGGAATGAACCAATCGATAACGCACTAAGGACAAGTGTATTTCCAACCGAGATATAAAAGTGGGTATTGGAAGAAAAAGAAAGTATCACGTGGTTAGCTCCGATGAGAAGGGAAACAATGGTCTCTCACTACATGGTTCAATCTCCATGAATGGAAAGTCCAAATTAAAATCCCTTGTTTAGCAAAGGCCAAAATCCTATCTATTTTTTGGTGCAAAGGTCATGCCCTTTGAAGCTGCCCCACATATACATGTGATTATGTTGTAGAGATGAAAAGTATGCCATCGAAGACTCATGGGTGCTGATATTTGGCTAACTTGAGAAGCGAGTGCACTACAAGGGGGAGCCTGTGTGTTCAAGCATCTAATCATCCACACTGAATATGTGCAGCTAGATTTATCCAAGTGGGATCCCAACAAATATTGTCTCTCCATCCTAGGATTGTACATGTTCTTGGAATCGAAAACACATTGCTTTGATCAAAAACATTTGAAAACAAACATTAACAATATCTTCAAAATTTCAAACCCTTTGGAAGAACAAATACCTTGGAGGTGTCCACATGTTACTACTTGTCCCTAGGGGTTCTTATCTCTAGAAGGCTTCTAAACATTCAAACATCTCAATTTGTTTCTCCCAAAGGCAACACTAGGAAATTTTTGCCCTAATTTCCTTGATTTCCACATAATGGAACTTGTGGGATGAAAAGAAAGTGGGACATTAGACATTCAGTTTGAGAAACTAATCAAGAAAGTGTTTGTGGTAAAAAGAACCAAATCTAAGCAAGATAATAGTCAATTGAACCACATATGTGCTTGGTCTCTTTTGGGTCTTATGGTTTTCATGCAAACATTGGTCTTTTGGTTTGTATTACTCCTAGGGAAAAACATTTTCTTATAAACCTTGGTCTTGTAAACAAGTCCTATTAGGTTCATCTAGGATCAAGTCAAACACTTCACCCATCTCAAAAATCAATCAAATCACATCTCGCCAACAAAATATGGGGAACTTTGAAAACATCCCTTATGCTAGACTTTTAGGAAAAATCAACATCACCTTGTTTGACTTAACACCCTTAGTCAAATTATCAATCCACTTGAGTGAATTTACCTCTAGGATAACACAACTTCCTAAGGTTTACAATTTCAAAATCACCTTGTTTGGCTTAACACACCTAGCCAAATTATCCTCTTGTGTATGAGTTTAATCTAGGATAACACAACTTCCTAGGGTTTACAAATTCATTATAATCTTGTTTGACTTAACACACTTAGTCAAATTATCCAATCCATTATCACCTTGTTTCACTTAACACACTTAGTCAAACTATCCTCATTCAAAATCAAATGAAATCAAGTCCTAAAGTCTAGCATTAATCTAAAGTTCCTAAAAATTTAAACACCCATATCATTCACCCCTTTCATCCTTCATCTCATCATTGGTCCTAAACCCCTCAAAGGTCAACAAGGTCAAAACACAAGAGGAACATGAAATATAAACTTGATTCACACATAATGAGTAATCCAAGTCAACCAAACTATCCAAGTTTTGCAATGTCGATTGATTAACAAAACTCACATTTGTACAATCCATACATAAGATCATTATCTCCTACAAACATTAATGGTGCAATGAATGTGAGTATGCCCAATCTGATTTGTCAACCATCTTTCCCTATGATAGATTTAAATCCAAGTCCAAAACTACAAATCTATCAATCGAACAATCAATGCATGAGTCTTATTCCAAACAACATTATCCCACCAAATCCATACGTGACGAATACAAGTTTACCAAAAATGAACATTTCAAATCCATACTTGGTGAATTTTGGGATAGATATGTTTGCAAATCATACAAATGTTGTTCAAAGTCCAAGAAATATGTTAACGAATCTAGGTATTGATCCAAGTCAAGGTAACAACATGCAAAATCAAAGTTACCTAAATCAAGGCAATATGATTTCCAACCATAACAATGTTCAAAGTCAACCTATAATGCCAAATCTACACATCACACCGAATTAGAGCATTATCCAAAATCAATCCATCCAGAATCAATCCATCCATGATTCCATGCAAACACCACAAGTATACATTCCAAATTTGCTTAAACAAAAACCAAATCCACCATATCAAGGGTGTCGAGATCAAATTTTTCGGGATCATATTTCTTCACTTAAATGAAAGTAGTTGATCCATTGTGCCAAGAGGCATCTCCACCCCAAAATAAATACACTCATCCATTAGTTGAACCATTTCATCAAAGCATTGAGTTGTCTCCACAAGCACATCAAGAACAATATATCCAATGTCAAGAAGTTGGATATCAAGATCAACAACATCAACAACAAATTCAATCACCACATCTCAAAGATCAATCACCACACCTCCACAATCAATCACCACAAGGTCAATTTAAAATGCCAATCTCACAAGGTAACAAACGAAAATGCACACCACTTGGGGAACCAATTGAGTCTATTTTGCAATGGATAATCCAAGAAAAACTCATTAAAATCCTCATTTATGTGAATTATCAAGAGCCCATGGTGAAACCACAAGGGTACAATGAGAAGCACTTTTGTGATTTTCACAAAACAAAGGGACATACAACATCAAATTGTATTCGGCTCAAAAATATCATCCAAGACCTGATTGATCAAAAACTAATAGCTATTGGGGGAAATAATCAAAGTTCAACCACTAGCGATAGCATTATAAACCTCCCCACCATAATTGTTGAAAACAATGATCGAGATCAATCCATCAATGAACACCTTGAAGATGTTTCCACCTCATCCAACGATCAAATCAAAATACACCAAGAGCTAGTTTTCAATCATGATTAAAACTCACCAGTGATGCCTAACAATGATCCAATCCAAGAAACATTAACATCATTTGATCCTATGGTTGAAAACATTGACAATCTCTCCACCATAACTGTTGAAGACAATGATCAAACTCAATCCACCAATGAGCAAGTTGTAAATATATGTCTACCCCATCCATTGATCAAATCAAGATTCATCAATAGCTAGTTTTTAGTGATCTATTTCAAGATGTGTTGACATTATTTGATCCTACTGAAATAATCCATGATCTGTGATCCCATAATGCTAGTTTATAATTTCTGAGAGGAATCGATTCTCGCTGAAATCACATATTTTTAGAAAATATAATGATTTAAGCCTTTAAAAGTTCCATTTTAAGGATTCCAATTGAAAATATTTTGATCAAACCACCTTATATCAAACCCCCTTGGATAGAACCTTGCTAGTTTTAAACCATACCTATAAACGAGTGTCCTTTACACCTATCAAAATGTTGATAAAAAATCAATTTTGATTTACCTTTTGGGGGATCAAATGAATTCATTTAAAATTTATTTCAAATGATTATGGTAGTCCTAGAAATGAGCTATTCCATGAATATAATTTTAATATTTTTTGATTTTATTATGTATGTGTTTTTTTAGTTTTATTAAACATAGGTTTTTCACCGAAAAATCAAGCTCTCTATTTTGCACATGTGGAAAATAGAAAATTATCAAAATAATTTTTTTAAAATATTTTTGTGTTGGGTATTGATGTCCTTGATGCATTAAAAAAAAATAATAATAATTTCGATACATACAAAAAAAATTATGTTGTATACAATCCGTGTATGTCTGAATTGCAATTGGTTTGACTTCAAAACTCTATTAAGGAAAAAAAAATCAATAGAAAACTATGAGACAAAATTAAAGTGCTAGATATTGTAGTTAAAAATATAAATTTGAAAAAATTAGAACTTTATCCTTCATACAAAAAAAGTTATGCTGTATACAGTGAGTGTCACTTTTTAAAAATGTTGTTTTCTGAAAAGAAAAAAAAAAACCAGTTTTCATGGGAGATGGAAAAAGAAGTGCAATATTATTCCAAAAAATTTGAAAAATATAAATTTAGAATCTATAGACAAAATGTGATGAGACTCTAGTTTGAATCATCTTCAAATTCCTCACGATTTAGCCGTTGTAGGTGTTCGAATGTGAAGATTTAGTTAAAAATAATAATTTCAATGTCCAATTTGGTCAAAAATTGCAAACCACTATTGTGGGATCACCCTCCATCGACCAATGATCATATTGAAAATGTCTCTGCATCGCCTTATGAGTTAGAGGACATATCTCAAGAATTCATTCCAAAGCTTGATCAACATTTTCCATCAAGGTCTAGCAATGGTCCTTCCCAAGACATATTAACATCCTTCGACCTCATGATTACGGATAGTGAAGGAATGCTCAAAAATCAAGAGGATATTGAGCCATTTCCCATTCCTAACGACGATGTCCAACAACCCATTGTAAGCGATCCATCCTTTGAAATTGACCCATGTCAAGAACTTAATCCAAAGCATGTCGAAAGCAATTTCAGAATTAGTCAAGATCAAGAATTTGTATCTCCAAGATACTACAATAATGTAATGGGCACTCTTCTATCTATGCAAGATGTCGCAAATGATGATCATATCCATATAGCAATATTCCTCCATCTACCCATGATATGCTTTCTTTGGATGGACATGTAGATGATCTTCATTCAAAACAAGAGTCTCATACTCTTGACATCATTACCAAGGAACAAGAGTCTCCTACTCTTAATATTTGTACACATGATCAAGATATAGAAAAATCTAAAGACATGACAGAAATAGGTCATGAAGAAGGCTTTTATAGAATTCGTGAATTGGAAACATCCTATGAAATGAATCATAAGGAAGATTTTTATGGGGACAATGAATCATCAACGCTTCTTGAAGAAGCATTACAATCTGATATCTCACAAGATCAAGCTAAAGATATCAATCAGGCATTTATCCAACATATGGAGGATCCTATCACTTATAAAGTTGGATCACTTACCTTTATTAGAGTGAGCTATCTCATCAATAAAGAAGTTGTCATTTTTGAAGATCCACCATAGAGCAGAGAAGGATTAGCACCTTGTTTCTAGGGTAAATTATATCCTACAACAAATAAAAATTTCAGCAAATAAATTATCAAGGCAGAGGATTAGGTTTGCATGAGAAAGGTATCCTAGAATCAGGGCAGATTATTAGCAATCCTAAGAATCAAGGCCTTGGATATTTGACAATAAAGGGATATAAACATACCAGTGATACCTTTATAAAACAAGGGGCAACTTTGTCTCAAGCAAACATCAACATAGGGAGCACGAATAATCCTTATGATGAAACCAATGCTAATGCTACAACCCGCCACATCACGAATCTTCATCCACCCATCATCCCATCCACAAATTGGGACCAACATCAAAAGGGATATTTGAATCAAAACATGAAGAACATTATCAAAGAAAAATAATCTAAGAAGCATATACGACAAATCAAATACACTTGGATACCAAAAAATACAAAGAAAGATGATCCCTGTCATACTCCATTAGTCAAAGAAACTATGGGGAAAAATAAAAAAGGGAAAAGTATCCATCAAAGATGTCCACAGAGGAAAAATCATGCTTCTCAAGCGACATACAAATTGTATCAAGTAGTTGGTCCTAATTCCACGCACACTTTTGTATCCACCCATTATTTCTCATCTCCCGAAATTTGGAGAGTCAAAGATTCCAAACTATCAACCAATCCATCTGTTATTCCTAAAAACACTCCATCCACACCTCCACGCATGATATCCAATTCTCACATTGACCATGTGTTGGCTATTACCCTTCATCATAAGGATTAAGAAGGCACTCTATCATGATGTGTGCACAAAGACAAAGTTAACTTCGGTAGTAGCAAAGCAGATCAAGAATCTCAAAAGTTGCATTCAAGTGCACGTATCTTGGCAAAGAAAATTCTTCAAGAAGGATATAAATGACACATTATGACAGAGACATCTACATCAACACCACTAGATGATTCAAAAAGAGCTTAAAATATTTCAACAAAGAATTAAAAAAAAATCAAAAAATATAAAAAATCCAAAAAAAATCAGAAAAAGGATTGAAAACAGTAAAGAAAAAAATTGTCCTCTAGCGAAAACCATTTCAGTGACACTTTGGACAGGTACCATGATGAAAACCTAGCAAACAGGCACCATGTGTAGAATCAAACATCTACATGCACCAGTTCAGGAGAAAGCATCTTATCATATCCATAATAAAGCCAACATTCCAACCATATCATCCGTTCATCCATGAACCATTTATCCAACCCATTACCATCTATCTGCATTATCTTGATAAAATTTTGGTGCACAGTTTACACTTGCTTGTGGTAAACATCTTGACATGGGTCATTTTCATTGGTCCTATCATTATCTAAGCCTTAAAGCACTATCCAAATGAGCATCCTCTGTTCAAACACCTTATCCTACTGCAAGATAATCCTTGGCATCTTGTGCATGCTTACCATATCTATCCATTCATATACCTACCCAAGCATCCACCCATGGCCTTTCAAACATTGCTAGACATTGGGGGAAGATATTTGCATCTTGCTTCAGGAATAAATCTTGATCTATATCCTCCAACTTATGTGGTGATTTGAACATTGGAAAAACATGAAATCAAATTGGTCAAGCATTTGTGAGCCAAATATCCAAATCACTAGCCCATGGCATATTTTGGTGAGACGATGTTCCTCATCAAGATTTATCTTTCATCAAACATCAATCCACATAATCAATATCAATTGCATCTAATGTGTACCTCAGCATCACATCAAATCATCAAAACAAATTTTGTTCCAAATCAAGCTTCATCAATCTTGATCAATCAAAATCCAATCAATCTACCATCATCTCGGGATATCCTTCCCAATCCTCGTGTTGCTTAACACTATCCTTGCATTGTTGTATATCCTCAACAATGTTATCATCATCAATCTAATCAATTAATCCTAGCTTGATTTTTAACAAAATCCAAAAATAGAGCACTGATATCATATCCATATCCAAATCGTCAGAATCATGTGAAAATCCAAAAACATTCAGAAAATCAATCAAAAACTCAAAAAACATCAGAAAATAAAAAATCCAAAAACTTTTAGAAAATCAATCAAAAAATCATAAAACATCAAAAAATCAAAAATCAAAAATTCAAAAAACATCATAAAATCAAAAATCAAAAACATCAGAAAGTCTATCAAAACATGTTGAAAACCTAAAAAATAAAAAATAGAGTCATCAACCGAACTACGTCGTCTCTAAGATAGAACGTAGGCAAGGTTGATATTTGATCATCCCCCAAGACATTTTAGGTCAATCCTTTAGGCGTCTGTCGCATTGGCAATCTGTTTGCCCATCCACTTCACATTTTAGGTCAATCCTTTAGGCATTTGCCCATCTGTTTCACATTTTAGGTCAGTCTTTTAGGCATCCATCGCACGTTTTCCCATCTATTTCACATTTTAGGTCAGCCCTTTAGGCATCTGTCACATTGGCAATCTTTTTTCCCATCTAGTTCACATTTTAGGTTAGTCCTTTAGGCGTCCAGCGCAATGGCAATCATTTTGCCCATCTATCTCATCAACGATCAAGTCAATTGTCAGCAAAACTACATCATCTTTGAGCCTGAACGTAGGCAAGGCCATCCTTGATCAGCCCCCGAGACACAAAATCCAAAAACATTCATAAATCTCGAAAATACCAAAAACATTTGTAAAACATCTCAAAAATCCAAAAGCAGCCTCAAAACATTTGAAAAACCCAAAATGGTGCATCTGTCCCATCTCGATTTCACCCATAATAATCATCATTTCTAATAAATCATCGTCACTTTCATCCTTTGGTAAGTCAATCAACAGCAAGTCTAGCGGGTTCTAAACTGAACACCTAATCATCAAAGTCTCAAGTCTACATCAGTGAGTCAGCAAGTTGATCAACTCGGAATATCAATAGCTTATCATCCAATCAATCTCATCTAAACCTTGATCATAACATGTCCTAGGAATGTGACCTTCCTATGATGGATATCAGCATCAGGTATCACCTTAGTTTAGCTTTGGCTAGTGGTACAAAGAACATTAGCTTGTTTGTTTACTTTATCTTGGTCTTTTTAGACTTATCTTATTTTGCGCTCATTCCAAGGACCTCTCGATGATATCTAAAATAGAAATATTTAGAGAGAAAGGAATGGGGCAATGATCATTATCTTGTTATATACTATGCTTATTGGATGTTCTTATAAAATAACTTCATCATGTATGCTTTGTTTTGCTTGTAGGGAAGATGTTTTAGTTGTCCTTTTTACCACATAAGAAGTGCCCGAGATGTCTAGAATATTTGAACTACATTCTAAAAAGGTTTTGTTTGTCATGTTTGAAGAAGAGTACTCCTATATGTCTGACGAGTCAAAGTCCATCACACTAGGCGCAACACCATCCTGGTTCTTAATACCTCGATGCATCGCACCTATGTGTGTTATCAAACATAAAGAAGGGTATGCTCATTATCTCTCCCATCCTTGGTTAAGCAATACATCATCATCATTCATCATCATATCTAATAAAGTCTTGGCGACTAGTGGACTTGTTGGACTTCTATTTTTTCTTGGATTCAAGGGTTGATCCCTCTCATTCTTCTATCCTCTTTCATGCTAACAATGCATACATCCTACATCCGCACTCTCATCCTACATAATCATGTCATATCATCATAGGACAACATCATCCATTTCACATGCATTGCATAATCATTTAAGTTGTTTAGGATAATATAGATTTTTTATTCTAAGCATCTTAAAAACATATCATTTACATCATTCTTATCATATAGATTTGTAGTCTAACCATCCATACATCCATTTTGAACCTCTTTGTTGCAATATCAACCTTAAATTTAACTTCTCGTTCGACCTCTTGAGGGGGCAATGTACTAACATACTTATTCCCGCTAGGGCATCCGAAAAAATTAATAAAAAATTTAATTCCAATGTTGGCGGCATCATTCTTTGAACCAATGCAATGAGTACATTGCTTCAAAGAGGGGAAAAATGTAGACATGCAAAATTAACATCATTGATTAATCATATTTCACCCATCAATTAAACAAATCAAGTTTATTCTTCTAAGGTTATCTCCTTAATTAATTAAATCAAATTATTTAATTAATGTCCTAAGGTTCCTCCATTTAATTAAATAAACCCAAATATTTAATTAAAACTCTAAATATTCATTTTCTTCTCATTTGATTTAAAACAAATCCAAAAATGTAAATCAAATGTCACATCAACTAATCACTAGCTTAATTAATCAAATCCCTGATTAATGCTAAGCCTAACCCATGTCCCATCCTCTAGCTTTTCCCACTTGCACAATAAATCATTTAGTTTGATTTATTAAAAGCTCTATTTTCCTCACAAAGCATATTTCCAAGGAATATTCCCTCATTAACTCCCTTTGTTTGACTTTTTTTTCCAAACAAATTTCCCCCCAAATCCTCCAACCATATGCATTTAATGTCATTTTCAAATTTCAAATGGGCACATTGGCCAAAACTTGCACAACCATGGCCCATTCACATAGTGACAAGTGGCTTCTTCCTATTAGTCTAACATTCCTCAACCTTGCCTCTTCTCTCTTCAACCTCACCTATGAATCCAAGGGGTTTTCTCCTTCATTTGCATCTACAATTTGGGCATTTTCACTATAGGCAACTTGAGTTCATTTTGCATCTCTTTGTCTATCATCATCTCAAGGCTTAACAAGGGTTGGGAAAGGGATGCTTTCTACACAACAAAAGTGGCACCAATCCAATATGGGATAGGAATGATTCATGTTTTTTGCATTGTTTTCATTAGTTGCATTGTTTAAAATGATTTTATATTTCATAGGGATGTTGAGTTTGTTTATTTAAACTAACTTATGCTAACAACATGAAATAGTTTAAGTCTCTCTTGCAGATTTTGACATCTAGATGAAGATATTGGGGATTTGAGGGGTATTGTTACTATGTGGAACCCAAACAAGTTTTTTGGTCCACTCTTGTCATACTCCAAAAGTAGTCTGGGAGTTAGGTTTGCTTCCATAATTTATCCTAAAATTTAATAAATATATAATGCCCCTAATGTGAGGAATGTCAAAAATGTGGTCTAGGATAATGTAGCATCTCAAATCCTATCCAATATGGAGGCTCTATGAATGGTGGCAAGGGATTTCAATTCCCCCCTTTTTCCCTCAAAGAAACTTGGTGGATTAATTGACTACATTTATAACATGGTAGATTTGGCTAAACTTGTTAATTTTACTAGACTTATGGATATTGACCTTCATGATCAAAAAATATCTTGGACTATAAAGAGGATGGGGGACCACCTCATCCAAGTGAAGCTTGGCCAAATTTTGGTTTCTTTATTAGCAACTCTAACCTTTAAGCTTTACCAAGAAATACTTGTGGCCACAATCCCCTACTTGTAAATTGGAGAGATAACCATCCTTCTAGTCCTTTCTTTTTCAAATATGAGATTATGTATTCTAATCATCCTAATTTTTAGGACTATATTTCCAAGTGGTGGAATACCCTATTTAAGGCTTTGCAATGTATAGGGCGACACATAAACTTAAAACTACTAAAAGTAAATTAAAATGCTAGAATAAGTTCATCTTTTAGGATTTTTTGGTACAAAAGAAGGTTCTAACAACTAAGCTAAAGGATATTATGACAAGAATGGCTCAAGGAGATATAGCTCAAGAAACTTGCCAAGAAGAGAACTCTTTATAAAAGTACTAGAAAAATAACTTTAAATTTTTTTTCAACCTAGTCAACTACCTCCGGCCACGTTATAAGAAGCTATAAAAATTTAGACATGGGATCTAGAAGTTCCAATACAACCCAATTCAATTCGACTTATGATGAGTTCTCTATAGGACTCTCAATTGGATATACCTCTACTATCAACAAAGTTGCAGCTCATGTTCCTACCCCTCCCACCTCGCCCTCAAGCTTCACCTCATCCTTAGAAGATGAAGCTACTTTCAAAGTTCCTAAAGAGAAAATTCACTCCTTGGAATTGAGACTCAGTGAGTTCATGAGGTTCTTGGTGAAAGATAATGCATTTTCCCAAGTGACTCTTGTTGTTGAAAATATAAGAAGTTTATTGAATAAAGATCGAAGAGGCTAAGAGCTCCTTCATAGCATAGAAAAAATTGTAGAGACCCATGTCCCATCTTGGGTGCTACCTAAGATGTTGGATCAGAAATCACTCAATGACAGCTAGATATCCCCATACATAGGGTGTTTATGTGCATGGCTATCACAGATCCTTCTACTAACACCAACACCATGCCTAAGAAGAGTCGTACGATTAAAGTAAATAAGGTTCCTATAGGTTTTATTTATTCCATACTTGAGACATAGAATCTCCCTATTTTTGGTGCTAGTGTTGGTGTTGGTAGCTATGTCGGTGCCAATATTGGTGTTTCTTTTGGTGGTTTCATTGGTAGTACTTTATTTTATGATCATATCCTTGATGCTCTTCTATAGAACATGGGACGTATGTAGAATTATCTAGTGAACTTGGCCAACTCATCCTCCTAGCCCATGTTCCAACCTTTTTGTGATTATAGTCCTCTGTCTATCACTATTCTAAACACTCAGGTATCCATCAGGGGTGGGGATTCTAAAGTTTGAAAATTACAATGGCCATGGGAATTTGCATACACATATCTCATCCTTTAACACCATGTGTACAAATTTCTTCCACGATGATGCACTCTTGGAAAATATATTCCTGCATTCTCTGAAAGATGTCACTTTTGTTCATGGTACTATTCCATGCCTAAGAGTTTCTATTTTCTCTTTTGATCAACTAGTAAATCAGTTCCTCCATCAGTTTTAGGCCAACATTGGGCTAAAGGTTGCATTTTTTTATCTCATCCAATGCAAGCAAGGACCTCATGACAAGGTAGCTGATTTCATAGCTTGATATTGGGCCCTATTTTCTCAAGTTTCCTATTCTTTACCTAATTCTGATGTGCATAAGGTATTTATCAAAAAATTGCAACTTGCACTGCAAGATAAATTTATTTTAATGAAATATCCATCCTTTGCACATTTGTGTGCCACTTTGCATGAGTACCAACAAATGGTTTCCCTATACAAGGATCCATCCTCACACTCCCATCAGGATAGTCAGACAATTGTGTCAATCTCTAGCAAATATATTTTGAATAAGGCTATGGAAAACATTTTTCTGTGCTCGCCAATAAGCATGCTACAGGACGAAACAAACTATTTAATGTTATCAAAATCTTATAATAGTGTCCTACAAAATTTTTCTAGAGATAAAGTAATAACTTTGCTAGATATTCGACCACTTTTTGAGCCATATCCTAAATGGTATGATGAATAGAAGTTCTACTAGTACCATTGAGTCTCCACACATGACATTGAGAGATGTGTTCTCTTACGTCATGTGATTCAAGACCATACCGATGATGGTACTATCTAGCTTAATGGTCGAAAAAAAAATACAAACAAATTTGTAACGAAGCTAAATAGCTAGCTACAAATCTACACAGATCCATTCCCATCATATTTTGATTTCACCCCATCCAAGTATGTGAATGTAGTCTCATTCACTCATAATCCTCCTTCAAATAATTTGATTTCTACTCCTGACATTATGTTTACTTTAGATGATTTTCCTCTAAATAAGGAACTCTCTTTCTCATATGTTCTCGCTCATATCAATGGTAGCATCATAATGGGTGTTATGGTTGATCTTTCAATCTATGTGAAATTCATTACAGAAGAGACACTTTTTATAAATAACTTACATAAGGAGAAATATGATGATTCGTAGGCTCCCTTCACATGCATGATGGGTTTTCTATTGCACCTATTGGTACTATTTTTTTGTCGGTCCTGGTAAGACTTGTAGTGTAGAAAATTGTATGCCCTAACAATTTCACGTTATGTTTTATCCTCCTAATATATTGGACTTAATTAAGCTTATAATTTTCTAAATTATGCATTCTAGAGCCTAATTTTTATCATTTTTCGAAGGAGGAAAAGCATTCAATAAATGAAACCAATTTCTAATTGCATCTAACTTTGAACTTGTCCTATAAATTAGGGCCAAGACCCATTCGCCATGGCTCCCCCTCACTAGCCAAGACCCAAATTCAAATATGTTGTTGGCAACATTTTAACATCCAAAATTCAAATATGAAGTGTCAGCTTTTGTGATCTAATTTTTGAGAAATTAGACAAACACCTATAAACACCTAGTTATTTTACCATTTGAAAAAGAAGATGTAAGAAGCAAAAATCTAAGGAACACAATTGAGAAAATACTATTTTCAATAGCATTCAAGAGTAATTTAAAAGCAACATTATCAGATTTTATTACAACAATTCAAGATCCAACATCATATGTCAAAGTTTATGTGTGTTCATGTTGTCATTATTTTATGAAGGCTAACATTATTTTGTAGGTCTTCAAAGAATTCAAGTGTTCAAGCAAGAAAGATACAAATCCTTGAAGAGAAGTTTACAACTTCAGCCCTTCAAGGAAGCCATTGAAGGGTGGTGAGTTACAATTTTTTTTTTGCATTCATCATTCCTTCCTTTCAATTATCATTCCTGTCATTAACATTGTCATTTTGGAAGTGGAAACACTTATGCAAGGTTTGATTAAGGCAAGCCCCTATATGGCACAACATTTTTTTCCTCTTTGAATGTGCAGATTGTACGTTTGGAAAGGATCAAAGGAACATAGAAGGAAAATTGCTAATTATTGTATTTGTTGTCACCTTGTCAAGAAACGAAAACTCACCTACAAAATTTATTAATGACATTCTGACAAGTTTACAACCAGGAATCAAGAGCTCAGATCTGGCACCAGAGGACTGCAAAAATAGTTTCAGGACCCCCTATCAAAGACTCATTTGCCCCTAGGTGACTGAGTCCCTCTTGGCATGTTGAATTCATTTTTTGGTGACAGTTACACATCAGTCTACACTTTCCAGATCTACTTGCAAATGACTATTTCCATATGTTTATCTTCAATATTTTGCATTTATCATATTAGGTCATATATTCTAATTAGAGTAATCACTCTAAATCATTTCCAATTCATTCCTAAGACTCAAAAGGATCAGATCCAAGTCTGATTTACTCACCTTGGAGGTTGTAAGTCAATATATACATCTTCTTGATTTACATCCTAATGAAATCCTATAAATGTTGGAACATACCTTAGGTTTTTAAAATTAAACTTAAGGCAAAGGCTATGGAAGTCCTTTTTATTTTGATTCCTAAGTTTGACTTGTTTAGAGCAAGCCTAGGAATTCCATGGCTAGCCTCCATGAATGTAGTTGCTTCGGTAGACCACAAATTTTTGAAATTTCCCCACGAGGGTACCATGAAATTTCTAAAGTTTAATTTTTTAGTTTTTATTTTACATGTTCTAGATGAATTATGGGACCTTTTGGCAATGGTAGTATTTATTCAATCATTTGTGAATGATAGTTCTACTTTTTTATGTTTTCTTGAATTCATATTTTTTATTTTGCATGAGATATTTCCTTTTATTTTTGTAGGTATAATGTGAGATAATAAATAAGGTAAGTTTACATATATTGTAGGGCCCTACATGGCTCTTTTGAGAAGTGGTACTTATCCATTCATCTTGATTACCTCTCTTGAGGGGGGAACTATGTTAAGTTCCTTAAAATATTTAAGTATACAAGGAAATTAGACAATGACCCAAAAATCAAAGCCATAAATCATTGCAAAGAACATTATGGATTGTGGAAACTTCATATCTTTAAATGACCCAATTATCTAGCACATAACTTATATGAAATGAATAAACCTTTACTTCATTTATCTAACCTTTATGTAAGTGATAAGTCATCTCATAATATCCTTCCTTTCTTCTATTTCATGTTTTCTAGTTATTTACCATTCTTTTATGCCTCATCAAATTATAAAAACTCACATCTTTTTAGTGTTATAAAATCACCCCTTTTCAAGTGAAATCACTCGACAATTTTTCAACCATCTCAATGATTATGTACTTATCCAAATAATTTCTTGTTGGTAAAATTAGTGATTCTAAGTTTAATTTTACCACTATGAATTCTTTAAATGTGACATTATTTCATTAATTTTGGCTCCCAATTTCAAGTCTAGTTTATACTTGATTGCACATGGGATAGGATAACTTTTCACTCATGTGAATTCTTTATATGTGACATTATTTCATTTATTTTGGCTCCCAATCTCAAGTCTAGTTTACTCTTGATTACACATGGTATATGATAACTTTTAGTTTATATATCTAATTATGGAGCTAAACTTTTAATAGTTCTATAAAGATTTTGCATGTGATTTTTTATTTCTTATTCTTGAAAATATTATATCTTTCCTTCCCATACACAATTATAGAAACATGTTATAATTACAATAACCTAAATAATTTTTGTAAAACTCAATTTTATTTTATTTTTAAACTCAATTTTTTGAATTTTTAAAATTTATCTCTTGATGAACCCTAACCTAAGGTTGCCCTATTATATTTTATAATAGATCCTTAGTCCAAGGCATCATACAAAGCATGTTCTTCCTTATTTTTAATTTATCCTTAATTTTCATTAAAATCTCATAAACAATCCATTGTCCGTTTTCTACATCCTTAAATCAACACTATCTAAAGATAAACTATATTTCCATAATCATACATATAAAAACCATTTATTCTTTAATGGCCTCCATCTTCCCATCTTTTATGTGTTCCAATATTTAGGTCCTTCTATAACCCTCATCCTCTCTCACTAAAGATTTTCTTGTATTGTGTATAAGCCTCATCCTCTCTCACTAAAAGATTTTTCTGTATTGTGTACATAATATGTAAAAGGTGGGTTTATAATTCTTAACTCCATTAAACATGGATCTTCTATATTATCTCTTAATGTAAATAAATATTTCATACCATTATCCTCTAGTTTTAATATATACAAAATAATAATACAATAGAACGAAAAAATTATATATATATATATACAAAATATATACATATATATACATAAATTTTTTAGGTTTGTATGTATTCTTTCCTTACAAAAAGTAATGAAACTCCAAGTTTTAAAACATTTAAAGTAAATACACAAAGCGTTGAAACCTTCCTAATGAACCTCATGACAATAGAACATCTTTGTCAACTTGTGTCTTTGACAATTTGACTGAGTCGACTGGGCTGGAAATTTCTGAACTTTAAACTACAGGCACGTATGCGCCTTGTGAGAACGACGAGGAGGTAAGTGAAGGAGGCATATGAAGTATACCACATGCTTGGTGGGTGCATACAATCATATTTTTTCCTTGCTCTTGAGTGGGGCATTGCAAGATGAAAATGGTCGTAGCGTGCAATATGTCTTAAATTTCTTAAGCACATGCTTGTGGCATGTCTGTTGTTTGCGATTCTGATTCATGGAGATCCACATATCAAAATGACCAATGATGACGTACTTTGACTGTTGCCAAAATAATCATCTCCTCCACACCGCTTGAGAAGAAATCGAAACAAGTTAATATTTAATGCTCTATTGAAATTTGAAAGAAACAAAGAATTTGAGTATTACAAACATCTAAAATGCCTAAATATGATTCTATGAGAAGCAATCTTGTGCCTATGCCTTTCCTAAATATTGGTCCACCGTAAAGCTGATGTTTTCAGTAAACTATTCAATATGGCCTTTGTCTCTTGTATAAATGAAGATAGCAGAATTGGATGATGCATCACCTCAGTGATGTGAGTTAATGAGTTACTTTTGTTGGATAGCCACTTCCTAGAAAGATGAGAGAATGGAAGTGATTTTCTTTGTAGACGATTAAAAAAAATTGTTGAAATAGATCAAAATAGTAACTTTGATTCTATTATTGGAACTTGTACTATTAATACATTGGTCTGATGCACATGACGACACTGTAATTCCTTTTTTCTTACGCTTGCTAGACGTCTACACCCGCTTGTAAATAAATTTCAGATTTGCAATACGAAATTAATTTGGCTTTTGTATTTAGAAATTTCAAATGCTTTTGCTATGCATCCATTTTGTAAATATATGTAACACTTCAGACTTTGGAAGGTAGGGAAAAAATGGAAACAACCTGGAAACAAGGACAGTTATATGTAGTTGTATTCTTTGACCGTAGTTTTATGTCTTTGAAGCGATCCTACAGTGAACTGCAATTTGTCTCTATAGAACAACGGGTTAAGTGGCTGATAAACCATGAACTAAAGTTATGATGTATGAAGGGAATTCATGTCATAGGTGCATTCTAGGGATTGGATATCTGCTTCCTTACTTTAGGCACTTGGATCAAATTAAATCAATTATTTAATTTAAAGTTTATCTCTCATCTTTTTCTTATTCAAATAAAATCTCCTTTGAAAAAATAACTACACAAAGTTTTTAACCACTGATCTAGAAAGAGAACATAGTATGACACTTTGGTTTTGAAGGATCAAAGCACGTTGAGTTATGTGCCTGAACGATGAAATCTAAAACGTAAAAAGAGAGCCCAAAGCAACAATTTTTGATGCCCTATGCATGGCTCTACACGGACCGGATTCGAGAAAAAAGAAATGGGTATTGATGAGCTCTCAAAGGGTGCTTTGTGCTGCTGATACATTCATGTTAAAAGACAACCTGGGCTTCAAATTTAAACTACTCCATCCCAGTCAAGAGATAACGCTGAGAAAACTCAATGAGCATAACGTGGATGTCTTCAAGATCTCTTCCCTAATGCTCTGATTTTTATTTTCTTTCTCATGGCTCTGAGCACCTCTGAGTCGATAGAGATGAAACTTTACCCAATTTTATCGAGTCTTTTGCGCCTTTTAATTCTTTTTCGATAGTGGCGGACAAAGATAATGATCTTCATACTTCTAGGAACAGGAGCAATGCAGGCTCTGATACCATATGAAGAGGGTAAAATACTTGACTGATTTCATTGATGACTAACAATACTATTTAAAAAAACAGAATACAGTTTGAATAACTATAAGCACTTTCCCGTTCATCATAACCACAAAAACTACATCACCAAACAATGTAATATCTACGCTAACATTCAACTCTTATGCTAACATTATCATGTGTGAATAACTGATCTTCATACTTCTAGGCACAGGAGCAATGCAGACTCTGATACCATATGAAGAGGGTAAAATACTTGACTGGTTCCATTGATGAATAAAAATAGTGTTTAAACAAGCAGAGTACAATTTGAATAACTGTAAGCACTTTCCCGTTCATCATAACCACCAAAACTACATCACCAAACAATGTAATATCTACGCTAACATTCAACTCTTATGGGTGTTAGAAAACTTTTGCTGGAGCTTTCTAAGAAAACCCTTTTTTTTGTGAACCTGCTCTGATACCACTTTGAAGGCTAGAGGCAGAGGAGAAGACATAACACTGAAACAACTTCACTCAGAAATTTTAAATCACTGAATAATATTGAAATTTAGAACACAAAATAAACCCAGAAAGATTGATGATTTAATTCATTCAAAGTATTTGATTCCACAGAGTTGTTGCTCAAACTTGCTCGCCACTCCTCCTATTTTCTATATTCCATATAACAATAAAAACTTCTTACATAAAAGTTCTTATACAGGAAAACTTGACCCCCAAGAAAAAGAGAAATAAATGACATACATTATTTCTTCAGTAACTTGACTTTCACATCAAATAAATACCTATTACCACACAAATTACAAAAACCATATTAAATAGACTTTAAACATTAAATGCCTGTGAAAAATAAAGTACCCCCAAAATTTTTTTAAAAGACATTCACCGCCAATCGCCACTGACAGGAGAAGATGCGAGACTGAGGTATGAAGGATTAGGTAGAGATAATACATAGAAAAAAAAAAAATTAATATATTACTTATTCAATCAACACACAGAACAACCATTTAAAATTCTTTGCTACTTTAGAGCAATCTCGATTCAACTTCTATCGCTTAAAAATTACAAACATGCTAACTTATAAAAGTTTTCAGCCCTTGTCAAAAATTAATAAAATTAATGGCAATAAAATCTA
This sequence comes from Sequoiadendron giganteum, assembly GCA_007115665.2. NCBI lineage: Eukaryota > Viridiplantae > Streptophyta > Pinopsida > Cupressales > Cupressaceae > Sequoiadendron > Sequoiadendron giganteum. The sequence goes on from CM021102.1 coordinate 353,479,186, forward strand.
TTCCATCAAAACATGTCTGAAATATAATAAAAATATTGTCCTTAAGAATTAAAAATATGTCGTTAAGACATAAATAATGCCAGCACATATTCCACTAACCGCCACTGCCAAGAAGAGTCAACAAAAGTCAACCACTGCGCTACTGCGGATGAGAGAGAAAGATGGTGCGGTATCGCGGTGGATACCACGCTACTACGAAGGGTGACAAGAGAGGTTGCGGTGACCACGGTAACCATGCTACCGCAATGCGAGAGACTAAGGCTCGCGCTATGGCGGTAGTCACCACGCTACCGTAGGCATATAAAGATGAGGCCACGATATCGCGGTAACATCGCGCAACCGCGGATAGAGAACAGAGAGGCTGCGGTATCACAGTGGACACCGCGGTACTATGGGTAGGAGACAAATTCAGTGTGGTATGGCGGTGAGAGTTGGAGAAGACTGTCGAGGTTGACTGAAACATTGACGTGGGAGTTGGGTCAATTCCCAACACTCCCCCTTGAACACAACTCAAGCCATTTTTAATTCCCAGTCGTTCTCTTTAAAAACTGAAACTCTCTTTGCTTAGTGCATTTGTAAATATGTCTGCAACTTGATCTTCTAACCTGCCAAAAACTAAGGAAATCTCCCCGCCATTAATTAGCTCCCTGATAAAGTGAAAACGCGTATCAATGGGTTTGCTTCTTTTGTGGAATACAAGGTTCCTTGACAATGCGATGAATGAATTGTTGTCACAAAAAATTCTTGTAGGTTCAACCTGTTTATTTTCAATCTCTTTCAAAACTCACCTCATCCATACTGCCTGGCATGATGCACTGGTGGCTACAACATATTCAGCTTCAGCTGAAGATAATGTAACAATAGGCTATTTCTTAGAAGCCCATGCAACTACACCACTACCAAAATGAAAAACATAATCAGATGTGCTCCTCCTATCATCTATGCTCCTAGCACAGACACTGTCTGTGTAACCTATTAATTTAAATTCATCGGTTCTGGAGTATTGGATTTCAAAATTTTTGGTTCCACTAATATACCTTAAAATTTGCTTTCCAGCATTCCAGTGAGTCTCCTTAGGTGTTTCCATGAATCTGGAGATCAAACTGACTGAATACATTAAATCAAGCCTTGTGGCTGTGAGGTACATCAGACTCCCTACTAGCTATTTATACAAAGTCGGATTAACGTTGGAGCCTTTTTGTTCTTTGCTCAATTTTAGACCGGTGACCATTGGAGTAGGTGTTGAATTACAATTCACCATATTAAATCTCTTCAAAACATCATTGGCATACTTTTCCTATGAAATAAAAATGCCATTTTCATTTTGTGTTACCTCAATGCCCAGAAAATACCTCATCAGACCTAAGTCTGTCATCTCAAACTCTTTCATCATTTCTGTTTTGAACAAATCAACTGATAGATTCTCAGTCAGAATTAAATCATCAACATACAAACATATGATCAAGATTTTACCTTCATCATTCACTTTAGTATATAGTGTTGGTTCACTGCCACATCTAGTAAATCCATTCTTTGTGAAATAGTTGTCTATTATGCTATACCATGCTCTTGGGGCTTGTTTCAGACCATACAGTGCCTTCTTCAACTTGTAGACTTTATCTTCTTGACTTGATATCTTATATCCAAGTCGTTGTTCAATGTAAACATCCTCTTCTAGGTAACCATTGAGGAATGTTGATTTAACATCCATTTGGTGAACTAGCCAATAATTTTGTGCTGCCAAAGCCAATAATATTCAGATTGTGTCAAAACCTGCAACTAGTGCAAAAGTTTCATTGTAATCTATTCTAGGTTGTTGTGCATAACCCTTTACCACCAATCTTGCTTTGTGCTTCTGCACTTCTCCATTTGCATTCAATTTAGTCTTATAAATTCATTTGACACCAATAACACCTTTGTCCTTTGGAAGAATTTGCAACTCCCATGTTTGATTTTTTTCTATTGAATCTATCTCATCATCCATTGTTGTTAACCATTTTTCTTCCTTGATTGCATCTTCATAATGAATCGGATCTTCATCTTGTGAATAAAAGGCAAAAAGTGTAAACTACTAAAAATTGTTCTCACCTTTATTTTGATTATAAATATCACTAATGCTTTTGATTTTTTGTCTTCTCATGCTAGCCAAGGTTGGGTTAGAAAGATCACTCGAATCTGCAAAATGTGTACTTGAAGGTCCTACACTAGAAGTTCTTCTTGTGGTTGGCATCTATAGTCCTCTTGTTGTTGGTCTTGTATCACTTGTTGGTGTCTGTAGACATCCAAATTTGATCACTTCCATATGATCAAAATCGTCTATTATATTCATCTATTCCATTAACGGTGATTAATTAATTCATTTAATCATTATTTCATTTTTTGCCTAAGGTTTCTAAAGTATCTAATTAAATAAATTAAATACTTTACCTTACACCCTGTTCTTCTCTAAATTAAATAAATATGACAAATTATTTAATTCAGTCTTTTAACCCATTTGAATTAAAATCAATTTTTAATTCCTCTTTTCTCTCTCCTTGTCACATTCTCCATAACCCTCTTCTAATCCGGATTAAATTAATTAATCTGTGATTAAGATGTGCACTACTTAATCTTGATTAAGTGTCACATCCTCCATAATCTCCCACTTGCCTCTAATCTCCTATTAATTACTTTAATCATGTGTTTGCACAACCTTAATCAAAATCATTAGCCACATTTGGCTTACCTTTTTTGGTCAACCTTCCCACTTACCATTTTTGATATGGACTCCCTTCCCCATGTGAATTTTTAATTCACATTTATTCTACCAAAGTTCCTCTCTTCCCCATGTGAATTTTTAATTCATTTTTATCCTTCCAAAGTCTTTCCCATCCCCATGCAAGATTCTAGAAGCCTTTCCTTGTCACTTCACATGTGTCAAGGGCTTCTAGAACCTTGGACTTGTCACATCTCCCACATGTGACAAATCTCCAGCTTTTTGGAGATCTCTTTTTATCCAATGAATCTTCCATTAAATGTAAATTTTTAATTTACATTTATTCTTCCCACACATTTCCCCTTTTCCCATGGAGATTTTTGAGGAATTCTAAAATTCCTCAAAAGTCTCTTTCATCCTCATTTGGGGACAAGAAGTTCCTTTTTGAGGAAATCTTCTCATTCCCCAAGGTACCTCAAAGGTACTTGTCCTTCATCCACCTCATGTACTTCCTTCCACCTCTTGTCCTTCTCTTCCACCTCATTTCCACATCACTCCACCTTAGGACATCACCTTCCACATGTCAAGATGTGAGGGCTTATGAGTCCTCAACTCACCATAGCCCTTCATCTTGATCTTTGTTGGATCAATCCCAACCGTTGAATTCTCTAGAGAATTCAATTTGGCCTATAAATACCCCTTCAATTCCTTCATTTTGGGGGATCAAGTCTTTTGCAAATAAACTCTTGCAAAATTTTCATTCAATCTCTCATCTATTTTAGCATCCATATTGCATCAATTCATCTTGCATCCACTTCATTTTCATTGCCATCCAAGGAGCACACAAGACTTCAACATCAAGGGCTAACCAAGGAAGCAACAACATGAAGGTATAACAGCAATTTATTTGTTTATCTTGCTTTCATATTGTTCATCTTCTTAGGCTAATCATTGAGGTGCCCTATTATCTTGTTGTTTCTTTTTATTGCACTATTAGTTTCTTATTTAACATCTCACATTTAGGAAGCAACACTTTATTAGGATCACAGTGTCAATTGTTGACTACTTGCTTGAGGTTGAATTGGGACAACAGGTACATTAGCTGGAACTATAACTTCATTCTCATTTTGAGGGAGATTGACTATATCATTGACTGTACTCTCTTTGCTTCCATCCCATGCTTCATATTCAAAAAATTGGACATCCCTACTGATTATAAATTTCTTGGTTGATGGATTAAACGGTTTGTATGCTTTGGATTCTTGACTATATCCAACAAAAATGCATTTCTCTCCTTTGTTGTCAAGATCTCTTCTCAACTGATTAGGTACATGTGCATATGAAACACATCGAGAAAATCTCATGTGAGACACACTATGTTTTTTACCAGACCATGCTTCCTCAGGGATAATATTCATCACACTTTTCATTGGGCATCTATTCATGATATATGTTGCACAAGATACAACTTCAGCCCCAAATTCATTTGTTAAGTGTTTGTCTTTTAACATACTTCTAGCCATCTCCATTATGGTTCTATTTTTTCTTTTAGCTACACCATTCTATTGAGGTGTGTATCTTGTTGTGAACTGTTTGTGTATTCCATGCTCTTTGCAGAAATTTAATAACTCTCTCGATATGTATTCACCTCCTCTATTTTTTCTTAGCACTTTGATGAAACAACCACTCTGTTTTTCAGCTAAAGATTTGAATTGACAAAAGAAATCAAACACTTCAATTTTCTGTTTTAGAAAATAGACCCATGTCTTCCTTGAATAATCATCTATGAAAGTCAGAAAATAAAAACTACCACCGATTGAAGGTGTCTGCATTGGACCACATAAATCTAAATGAACAATTTCTAATGGGGCTTTTGCTCTAGTGGATTTCCCTACTGGGAAAGATTCTCTATGTTGCTTTCCAAGTATGCAACCTTCACAAACTCTCTCTGGTTTTTGATTTAATGGAATCCCCTTTACCATGTTCTTCCTGTGAAGAAAATTCAAACTTCCAAAATTTAAATGACCAAATCTTAAATGCCAAAGCCAATTCTCATCCTTTACCTCTGCCTAAAAGACATTTTGTATAACAGTTGATACCTCTTGTGCTTGTGCAAAGTTTGTGCTTAAAGCTGGTTGAATTCTCAAAGGAAAAATTCTATTGTTTGTCATATGAATTTTTACAATCAACTGGCCACTTAGGTATTTGTCTAAAATAGTGCACAACCCATTCTTGAAAGTCACTCTATAACCCTTTTGAATTAACTCTCCTACACTCATCAAGTTGTGTTTAAGACCAGGCACAAAATAAACATCAAAAATATATTTTTGCTCCCCCTACTTGGTTAGAATATTAACATTCCCTTTTCCTTTAACTGACACTTTGTTGTCATTACCCAGGGTGACATCTGACTTAATATTCTCATCTAAACTTGTGAACAACTCTAAATTCCCTGTCATATGATTACTACAGCCTGAATCTAAAAACCAAACTTCTTTCTCAATAGCTTGAGCTACATTACAGGCTAAAACCATTGTGCTCTTATCGGGTCTGTGGTCTTGATTCTCTTTAGTAAAATTTTCATTTTGCGTACTCATATCATATTGCTTCTTTCTACACTCATTCATGTAATGGCCAAACTTTTTACAATAATGGCATTCGACTTGAGATTTATCATACCTTTGTCCTTGAGGAAAGTTTTGAGATGGGTTTTGGTTGCTGCCACTTCCACTTGAACTTGACTGGTTATATTTTTCACCTCTGTTGAAACCTCTTCCTCTTGCTCTGAATTTTGATCTACCTCTGCCTCTTCCTTGGTTAATTGAAGCTTGTGACTTGAATGCATGCTCCAATGACATATTTGTTGTTCTTCTTAGTCTATGCTCATGAGAAATGAGTGATGCATAAAGCTCATCAACTGAATACTGTGTGAGATCCTTTGTCTCTTCTATTGTGACTGCAACTGATTCAAATCTTATGGGTAAACACCTTAGAATTTTCTCTACCACTTTGACATCTTCTAATGTTTATCCATGTGTTCTTATTTGGTTTACTAGTCCCATTACTTGAGTAAAATAAGAATCAATAGACTCATTATCTTTCATAAAGAGGGTCTCAAATTCTCTTTTCAATATTTGCAACTTTGCAGTTTTGACTTTTTCCATTCCTTGATATGCAATCTGTAAAATGTCCCATGCTTGCTTGGACCTGGTAGCAGCTGAGATTCTTGGAAAAATACTTCCATGTACTCCTTGCAGGATGAAAAACAAGGCCTTTGAGTCCTTCTTCTTGTTTTCCTTCAACAAATCTTTTTATGCTTGAGTTAGAGCATTATATGTTGTTGCATCTGCAAGCTCAGGAAACCCATTTTCTATAAACTCCCATAAGTCCTATGAACAAAACAATGCTCTTATGGTGATAGACCAGTATTCATAATTTTTTCCATTTAATTGTGGAATTTGGGGATTACTCAAGCTTGTGCTTGCTTCCATGATTTACAGACTCTCTACAACTGACCTTAGGCTCTAATACCATGTGAAGGATTAGGCAGAGATAATACACAGAAAAAAAATAAAAATTAATATTTTACTTATTCAATCAACACACAGAACAACCATTTAAAATTCTTTTTTGCTTTAGAGCAATCTCGATTCAACTTCTATCGCTTAAAAATTACAAACATGCTAACTTATAAAGTTTTCAACCCTTGTCAAAAATTAATACAATTAATGGCAATAAAATATATGCCATCAAAACATGTTCGAAATATAATAAACATATTGTCCTTAAGAATTAAAAATATGTCCTTAAGACATAAATAACGCCAGCACATATTCCACTAACCATTGTCGCCAAGAAGAGTCAACAAAAGTCAACCATCACGCTACCGCGGATGAGAGAGAAAGTTGGCGTGGTATCGTGGTGGATACTAGACTACTACGAAGGGTGATAAGAGAGTTTGTGGTGGAAGTAGTAACTGTGCTACTGCGGTGTGAGAGACTAAGGCTCGTGGTATGGTAGTAGTCACCGCACTACCATGGGCATAGAAAGATGAGGCCACAGTATCGTGGTAACACCGTGCAACCGCAAACAGAGAGAAGAGAGGTCGTGGTATCGTGATGGATACCATGGTACAGTGGCCATGAGACAAAGTCAGCGCGGTATGGCAGTGAGAGTTGGAGAAGACTATCGAGGTTGACCAAAATGTTGATGCGGGCGTCGGGTGAATTCCCAACAAGGTAACCCGTACATCCATACAAAATACAAGAGAAGACTGGAAAAATACTAAAATAAAGAAGATAGCGTCAGGAGTTGAAGTTACAACTTCAGGAGCCGTCAAGAGATGAAGTTACAGCTTCAGGAGCCATGAAAATGGAAAGGCAGTGTCAAGAGTAGTCAAGAGTTGGAATTATTTCAACACCCCCCCTTAATTACAACTACAATTGTTTATGATACCCAAACGATCTCTTTGATAGATGAAATTTTCTTTTCCAAGCACCTTTGTGAAAATATTTTTACATTGATGTTCAAACCTGCAAGATTCCAAAAATATTTATCCATTGTTGATTAGTTCTCTAATGAAATGATATCTTGTGTCTATATGTTTGCTTCTCTTGTGGAAAACTAGATTTTTTGACAATGCTATAGTTGAGTTGTTGTCACAATAGATCTTTGTTGCCTCTTCTTTTTCTTGATTCAATTATTCCAACACTCTTCTCATCCAAATTGCTTGACATGATGCACTTGTGGCTGCTACATACTTTGCTTCAACTAATGAAAGAGTGGCAATCGGTTGTTTCTTTGAAGCCCATGAAACTACACCAGTACCAAGATGAAAAAAATAACTTGAAGTGCTCTTTTTGTCATCAATGTTGCTAACACAATCACTATCTATGTACCCTATGAGCTTGAACTTGAATATTGAATGTCATAATTCTTTTTTCCACTTACATATTACAAAATTATTTTCCCAGCTCTCCAATGCATATCTTTTGGAGTCTCCATGAATCTGAAAATTAAACTTACAACATACATTATGTCTGGCCTTGCGGCTATTAAGTACATAAGACTGCCAACAAGTTTTTTTAACAAGACCTATTGGATTTACATATCCTCTTTTGTCATCTTTGTTCAATCTCAAACCTATGACAATAGGAGTTGGAGTTGCTTCACTATTCACCATATTAAACCTTTTCAAAATGTCATTTGCATATTTTGTTTGAGAAATGAATATACCATTTTCATTTTGATTTACTTCAATCCCAAGATAGTACTTCATTAAACCCAAATCAGTCATCTCAAATTCTTTCTTCATAGCTCTTTTGAAATTGATAAGTCACCTGTGAATATTAAAACATCCACATATAAACATACAATTAGAATTTCACGTTTTTCATTTATCTTGGTGTACAATGTTGGCTCACTGCTACACTTATTGAAGCCATTTTGTAAAAGATAACAATCAATTCTGTTGGACCAAGCTCTTGGGGCTTGTTTGAGTCCATAGAGTGCTTTGTTGAGTTTGTAAAGATGTTTTCATGACCCAAAATCTCATACCCAGGTGGTTGTTCCACATAAACTTCTTCTTCAAGATAACCATTCAAAAAAGTTAAATTTACATTCATTTGATATACTGTCCACTTATTTTTAGATGCTATGGCCAATATTGTTCTCATAGTGTCTAAACGTGCAACCGGTACAAATGTCCCATTGTAGTCTATTCTGCATTGTTGTGAATAACCTTTGGCTACAATCCTTGCTTTATTCTTTTGTACTTCACCATTTGCATTCAATTTGGTTTTGTAAACCCATTTAACTCTAGTCATTTATTTTCCTTGTGGAAGATTCACCAACTCCCATGTTTGATTCTTTTAAGTAACATTTATTTCTTCATCCATTGCATGCACCCATTTTTCTTCTTTAATAGCATCTTCAAAATGAATTGGATCTTCAACATGTGAATATAAAGCAAAAAAAGAATTATGACCTACATCATTTTCACCTTCATTTTATTGATAAATCTCACTTAAACTTCTGATTTTTTTTCTCCTTAAGCTTGCTAGTGTGGGGTTTGACATGTCACTTGAACTTGGACTTGTGTAATGTGGACTTGTTGGTCCTGCACTTGAAATCTCTACTGTAGATGGTGTTTGTTTTCCTCTTATTATTGTTCTTACATTTGATGATGGTTTCATTTGTTGACCATGAGTGGGTGTGGAAGGAGTCACATTTGATGGAGTATTTTCTGGTATAAAACCTTCATTATATTCTTGTGGCAAGTTGGCTGCAATATTGATTGTTTTCTCCAAACATTCATCCCATGTTTCATCTTCTACAAATTGGACATCCCTGCTGATTATAACCTTCTTTCTGATTGGATTTTATAACTTGTATGCCCTGGATTCATCACCCTATCCCACAAATATGCACTTTTCTCCTTTATTATCTAACTATCTTCTCAATTCATATGGCACATGAGCATATGCTACACAACCAAAAACTCTCATGTGTGAAACATTATGTTTCATTCTAGTGCATGCTTCTTCAAGAATCATATTTATGACACTTTTAGTTGGACATCTATTAATTATATATGTTGCACATGCTACAACTTTAGCCCAATACTCATTTGACAAATATTTTACCTTTAACATGCTTCTAGCCATTTCCATGATTTTTAATTTTTTCTTTCAACCACCCCATTTTGTTGAGGTGTATATCTAGTTGTAAACTGCTTGTGAATCTCATGATCTTTACAGATATTTAAAAACTCTCTTGAAATTTATTCACCACCTCTATTTGTTCTCAATGCTTTGATGTAATTCCCACTTTGCTTCTCAACAAGAGCCTTGGATTTGTTAGAACTAATTTTTCCATCTAAAACCCTAAGGTTTTCTCGCAAATTTCCATAAAAGTCCATAAATACCCTAAGGGATTTTATTTTATTTTCCTATCCTTTCATGAAAAAATTCATTTCATCCCCCATCCAAATGCTAAATACATCTTATACTTCATATCGCTACCTTAATCCTTTTGAAATTCCCATCTTTTCACTCTTTACCGTTATACCGCATACAATTCAATCCATACCCGTAGCATAGTAGTAGCAGTTTGGAGCAGTCAAAGTAGCCTTTACTGCAGTACTGTAGAGGGTCATCTCAGAGACCGCAGTAATTGCGGTAACGACGGAGGTAACCATGGTAGTAAGGTGGTAGGAGAAATGAACAGGTCGGAGGTCTGCGGTCAACGACAAAGGCAGCGGTAACGATAGCTATTGTGGTACCGCTGGCAATTAGGCCAGTGACCGCAGTAGCACGGTGAACAAAGAAGGATGGAGGTGACAGTTAAGCGGTGGACGGTTTGTAAGAGGAAAAGGAAGCAATCAATAAGGTTATCGCGATACCGCGGGGGCCTCCAATGAAGACCGTGGCAGCGCGGTAAATCGTAAGCAGTCAACGATAGTTGGAGGTAGCGGTTACTGTGGTATAGCCACCGGTTCACATGGTGACCGCGGCTATGCGGTAATAGTGAAGGAAGATGAAAAAACAATTAGCAGTTTGAGGAATGGACACCCCATACCATGGGAGAAAAGTAAAAGCCCACGGTAGCGCAGTAAGAAATGATGGAAGTCGTGACAGTCACTAGTGGGACCCGTCAAAGTCAAGAGCGATAAAATAAATAAATACACGAAGCAATTGAAATATCAAAGCAAAATCAAAGGCTTCCAAAATATTAAATTAAAATCAAAGGCATAACTATTGTATGAAATATTTGATTTGTCGACAAGGCAATTAATTAAATATTTTATTTAACTATGAAGAATGTAAACGACCATAATTAGAAAAATGAAGGGTCACAACCCTTGAGTTTTAATGTATAAATATTTGCAAAAATTTGAAGGATAGAGGGAAGTAGGAGAAGAGAAAAAGAAGGCAATAGTTAGACTGTAGGAGTTAGAATTTTCTCGAGAAGGGACTGGAATGTAAATAATGACAGACTTTCTTGAAGCAGAATCAATGGGGAAAATATGTTAAACTGGTAAATTTCTTCTGGTGTTCAATTGTTGTGATAAATAAAATTCATATTCTTTATTTTTGGTTGTCTCCAACTTGTGATCTTTTAATCATTTAAATTAGCATATCAAGTATATACCTAGTTTATCAAAATGCATTCTCATTTTGTGTGATTTAATTAAACTAGTGTCTGCAAGCTAGAATTAAATTCTCTTGATAAATCACAATGGTTTTGAGTTTTCTTTTGGAGAGTTAAAGAAGAACTTGAAAGAGAAACATTCCAGTACTATTTATGCAAGTCATAGACTTAGTGAATTTTTATGCCAGCCATAGAATTTTCAGAGTGCTTAACAACTAGAGTTAATCCAATAGGAGGAAACACATATCATTTTGACTCCATTACCCATGTGGATAGAAGGCACTGATCTACCACAACCCAGAGATACAAATCCATATCAAATAATTTATTCAAAAAACCTTTCAGTTGTGTGGTAGGATTAGGAGTAGTTGTAGTAATTTTATCTGTCCACTTCCCTTTGCCATTGTGGATAGATTGATCAACCAAGAAACCCATCTTAAATCTGCAATATATAGATAGGTGCACCTGCCTAGGTTTTGCAGAGCCTGAAGAGCAGAAAGTACAATTCCATCAATTGGCCTTGTTAGTTGGCCAAAAGCATTGTGAGAGCTTGGAAACCTCTCGTGGTTCAAACCAGCGTTTTTGAGACCCAACAAATTGGCGACTCCATTGGGGATTACTCAAGAAGATTTTTAGCCTTTCCATTTATAGAGTCAAAAAATATTTCACATTTTGTTTGGAGATTCCACTGGGGGAAAACCAAAGCAATCCATTTCATTTTCCTACTTTTGAAAAAGTAGGTGGCGACTCTATTTTAATTTGATATATAATGCATGGATGTTGTGAAGCAGTAATATTTTGTCAAAATAGTAAAAGAAGAAAGGAGACAATAGTCATTAAAGAGAGATTCATAGTTAAGAAGTTTAATGAAAAGTGACTCCGCTAGGTGAATTAAAATAATTTCATTTTCTCACTTTTAAGAAAGTGAGTAGTGACTCTAATAAAGAACTTGATGAAGAATACTTGGAATAGTACAAATTCTAAACAAAATGCAATGTCTTCAAAGTATAAAAGGCCTTGTTTTCCCAACCCACCAACCTCGATACCCTGCACACCTCAGTCCAATTTATATTCATTATCATCAATTTGCACCTGATGTGGAACCTGCTATCCGTCTTCAAAAGATAAGAAAAAGTCTTTTAAAAGAGTTTTATGGCATAAGGAGACATGAAGGAGAATGGGGACGTGCTTTGTTTGACAAAATGGCAAATATCTGTGTGCAAATACCTATTAATCACAGGCCCAATGCATACATGTTTATTGAGCAATTCATGAAATTATTTTGGCCTGATTCAATTCATTGGCTCGTGTCAATGAAACTAGTCACTTTTGACCAAGTAGATGTGCTAATTGATATCATTGATAAGGAGATGTATGAGGATGGTGGCAATCATATCAGTGGTAGAATTGATCAATTAGTAAAAATAAACATAAACTTTATTGAAAATTCATGTCATAATCAGCAACTTGAGGAGAAAGAGGATACATATGCAAGTGAAAATGATGAAAACCTACGTGAGGAAGAAGAAGATGATGATGATATGAGTGGTCAATCATACATATTGGATGAGGACTACAAAGATGAAGATGTTCTTGAAGATACACTTCATAAGGAGTATATTGGTGATAAAGCAAGCAAAGGTGAACAAATTGCACCTTCATTTTCATATCAATACCATGATGAAACAATTAATGATAAAGAAAAAATCATGGGAGAAAGCTTTTATGAGGGCCAAGAGGATGAAGATATAGAAGATATATCTTGCATAAAAAATTGTGACAGTGTGTGCTATGAGGGATCCATTGAATACTCAAATTGTGAAGATGAAATGGTGGGCGTTGATCTACAAAAGGATGATTGTTGCAGTTCATATGGAGATCAAGAAGTTGGAGAAATAGCAGGAAATCTAGTTGAAACATGTTCACTCAGTAGTGAGCAAGTTTCAGATTTGTTAACTCTTGAATACTAGAAGTGTGCACTTAAAGATGAGTCCAAAGTTTTGGCTCCAGCCTACATTTGTTTTGACAGTGAAGGTAACAATTCATGTGATCCCATATTCATCTATCACAGTGATGAGGATTGCTTTGAAGCTGATCAAATGTCTTTTTGTGTCCAAAAGGAGGTATGTGATTTAAATAATTCTTGCCTGCAAGAGGAAGATATTGGTTTACATATAATTGATGATGAGTGTCAAGCATTTGTTGATTCAAGTATGTATAAGGATGACTGTATGAATCAAAAATATGTGTCAGTACCAACTGAGAATAAGAAATAAATGGATAGTAGCTCTGATTTGATTGTTCTAGAGAATGTTAATGAGATTGAATTTTCTGGTTGCCACATGGAGTATTTAGATTTGCAGGCCCCAGTATAGCTACCTAATCATTCAGCAACATATGACAGTGAGCATGCCTATGAATGTTTTGTTGAATGTGGATACACTTTGTATGCTGAGGGTGATAAATATTTTCCATGTGAAAATGGGAATGATGAAATGCAGAGTGGTGAAAGGAATATGAATCAGGCTAAATACAATGCTTTTTTGAAGGCTTTTAATGACAATGCATGTTGCAAGACAAGTGGAATGGGCAGTTTCAAGAGAGGTCTGGTGAGCTCAAAGCAGAATAAGGTCTATGATAGAGGAAAGTGCAGTTTTTTCTTTTGGGCTGGACAGGGGCCATCCGTTGTGGTTTGATTTTGAGCCATAGCAGGTACAGAGGATTAAGGATTGCTAGTGCATGGACAATTCCTAACAAACCTCTTTAATCATTCACTTCCATGCACAATAATTTTGAGGATCTGAGTTTTCCAGTACATGGACATTCTCATAAGTTCCCTTGTTGAAAAAATATTTTTCCATGTACAATAGTTTAGGATCCTTTTCATTCCCTCCATTTGCTCCATTTTCATGTCCTTCACTTTTCATTCCCTTCATCTGCCATGGATTTCATTTTTCATATCTTTTGCTTGGTCTGCTTTACCAAAGATACTCTGGATTCTTGCGATGATTAAACAATCACTCATAACCAACAGGAGCCAATGTTAGAACTAATTTTTCCATCTAAAACCCTAAGGTTTTCTCACAAATTTCCATAAAAATCCATAAATACCCTAAGGGATTTTATTTTATTTTCCTATCCTTTCATGAAAGAATTCATTTCATCCCCCATCCAAATGCTAAATACATCTTATACTTCATATCGCTACCTTAATTCTTTTGAAATTCCCATCTTTTCACTCTTTACCACTATACTGCAAACAATTCAATCCATACCCGCGATATAGCGGTAGCGGTTTGGAGCATTCAAAGTAAGCTTTACCGTGGTACTGCAGAGGGTCATCTCAGAGACCGCAGTGATTGCGGTAACAGCAGAGGTAACCGTGGCAATAAGGTGTTAGGAGAAATGAACGGGTCAGAGGTTAGCGGTCAACGACAAAGGCAGCGGTAACGATAGCTACCACAGTACTACTGGCAGTTAGGCTAGTGACTGTGGTAGCGCAGTGAACAGAGAAGGATGGAGGTGATAGTTAAGTGGTGGATGGTTTGTAAGAGGCAAAGGAAGCAATCAATAAGGTTACCGCGATACCGCGGGGGGGCTCCAATGAAGACTGTAGTAGCGCGGTAAATCGTAAGCAGTCAGTGATAGTCGGAGGTAGCAGTTACCACAGTACCGCCACCGGTCCACATGGTGACCGCGGTAATGCGGTAACAGTGAAGGCAGACGGAAAAACAGTTAGCGGTTTGAAGAACAGACACTGCCATACCGCAAGAGAAAATTCAAAGCCCGCGGTAGCACAGTAAGAAATGATGGAAGTCGTGACAGTCACTGGTGGGACCCGTCAAAGTCAAGAGCAATAAAAGAAATAAATACACGAAGCGATTGAAATATCAAAGCAAAATCAAAGGCTTCCAAAATATTAAATTAAAATCAAAGGCATAACTATTGTATGAAATATTTAATTTTCCGACAAGGCAATTAATTAAATATTTTATTTAACTGTGAAGAATTTAAACGACCATAATTAGAAAAATGAAGGGTCACGACCCTTGAGTTGTAATGTATAAATATTTGCAAAAATTTGAAGGATAGAGGGAAGTAGGAGAAGAGAAAAAGAAGGCAGTAGTTAGACTGTAGGAGTTAGAATTTTCTTGAGAAGGGACTAGAATGTAAATAATGACAAAATTTCTTGAAGCAGAATCAATGGGGAAAATATGTTAAACTGGTAAATTTCTTTTGGTGTTCAGTTGTTATGATAAATAAAATTCATATTCTTTATTTTTCGGTTTTCTCCAACTTGTGATCTTTTAATCATTTAAATCAGCATATCAAGTATATACCTGGTTTATCAAAATGCATTCTCATTTTGTGTGATTTAATTAAACTGGTGTCTACAAGTTAGAATTAAATTCTCTTGATAAACCACAGTGGTTTTGAGTTTTCTTTTGGAGAGTTAAAGAAGAACCTGAAAGAGAAACATTCCAGTACTGTTTATGCAAGTCATAGACTTAGTGAATTTTTATGCAAGCCATAGAATTTTCAGAGTGCCTAACAACTAGAGTTAATCCAATAGGAGGAAACAAATATCATTTTGACTCCATTGCCCATGTTGATAGAAGGCACTGATCTACCACAACCCAGAGATACAAATCCATATCAAACAATTTATTCAAAAAACCTTTCAGTTGTGCAGTAGGAGTAGGAGTAGTTGTAGTAATTTTATCTGTCCACTTCCCTTTGCCATTGTGGATAGATTGATCAACCAAGAAACCCATCTTAAAATTACAACATACAGATAGGTGCACCCATCTAGGTCTTGTAGACCCTGAAGAGAAGAAGGTACAATTGCATCAATTGGCCTTGTTAGTTGGTCAAAAGCATTGTGAGAGCTTGGCAACCTCTCGTGGTTCAAACCAACATTTTTGAGACCCAATAGGATTGACGAAAGTAATCAAACACTTCATTCTTATGTTTTAGAAAGTAGACCCATATCTTTCTTGTGTAATCATCAATGAATGTCAGCTTCCACCAATGGAGGTTGTTTGCATTGGCCCACACAAATTTGAATGAACAATCTCTAATAGTTTACTTGCACAAATTGACTTCCCTGCTTGAAAATATTCTTTGTGTTATTTTTCCTAAGATCTGCAACCTTCACATATTCTATCTAGTTTTTCTATTAGAGGCAGCCCCTTCACCATTCTTTTATTATGCAATATATTTAAGCTTCCAAAGTTTAAATGTCCAAATCTTAGGTACCATAACCAATTGTCATCCTTAATTTTAGCTTGAAATTGTAAGAGAGGGGGACCACCCATTGCAAGGCCCCAGGTCACAAAAGGCCAAGAGCGGAAAGGCTGCCCTAACTTACCTCAACTCAAAAGAAGGTTAGGATGAAAAGGATGACAATGATGAGGACTATGTGCCATTTGATCACTCTGCGATCCTAGGAGTTGTAGGAATACCAGACGAGTCACTTTTCTAGAGTCAACTCTGTGTCTAAAGAAACTCTCAGTCTGAGGAGATAAGCGCGGTCCTAAGATGACAGTGTGGCACGCTGATGTCTCACAGGTACATTGGCATTCACATGACCAGAGAACTAGAAAGACAAGGTCAGAATCATGAGAAATGACTAATAGTTGAATCTAGTAGTTTCGAGAAGCAAACAACAAGACTGAGAAGAGAGACAAGTAAATACGGAAGTGATAAAAGAGGTATATTATCGAGAGGGTGATGAAGATGATCTCGTAGAATATCCTCCTCGCAAGCTTGCCTCGAGCTCTCTCCACCTGCACACAATGAAGGGGGAATTCATTGGGGTTGTATAGGGTTCTTCCTTAGTCAGACCCCTGTCTTGGTGTTTCCACCTCCACGGACAGCCAAGTATGGAATGATAGAAATAATGATGAAGAAGAGAGATACAATCTATGTATGCAAGAAACACTACAAAACAGTAAGTGCTTACCCAACCGAATGAAATAGAGAATATTTTGAGGAGCTTACCATCTCCATCCAAAGCACTCAAGGCTTGTGGAGGATAGAATGAGAGGGACTCGAGCCTCTGTTGTCGCGGTGTTTTTCCTACACTCACACTATTGGAGTGATGGATTAGTGAGTTGTTGCAATGGAGGGAAGGGTGCTACTACAAATCTTGAAAATGGATGAATGGAAATGTAGAGAGTGTTCAAGTTGATCTTGCAAAGATTTTGTTGAGATTCAAAAACTTGGGAATGGATCCAAAATGGTCAAGAATATAAAGGAGAAGGTGAAAAATGGCCATATTCGGGTTGGCCAGCCGAAGAGGGGCGTTACACTTCGACTTCCAATCGAAAGTGTAATGTCTCTACAATCTCCAGCCGTAGGAATCTACTAGGGATGTAAGCACGCCGCGTGGATGTTTGTGCACTGCATGGGCATCCCTGACAGAAACTCCTCCACCGACACACAAACAGGGTGCCAAGTGGAATGCAATCAGTAGGCTTAAGTGGAATTAAGCCTCCACCTTCGATTTTCGAAAGTGTAAAGAGGTGGAAGGGAAATTTGCGTTAGGGGTGAAAATTCACGCTCATACATTTTGTCCCCACTTTAGAGAGCACGAGTATTGATGAGTGCTTTGGTAAAGTAGAGTAGTAATAAAGTGACAGAGTGAGAGATGTATACCTAAACTGATAAGGAAGAAGAGCATGGTCTGGCGAACTCGAAAGTGCGGGAGAGGGCTTCATAGTTCAGTGGAACCACAAAATTGAAGTATGAAAGTGCCTTACAGGCTCATGATCTTGCAAAGGGGGTATCCTTAAAGAACTCTCACATTAAGGAAACTAGGAAAAGCACCTTACAGACCTGTAGACCTGTAAAGAAGGTATCCCCAAAGAACTCTCACATGAGGGAGATCGAGTAAAGGGGACTCCACAGAGTCAAAGATGGCGACATGCTTACCCACAGATAGAACACATCAGCTTGTGGTCATGTAGGCTAGCAAATGGATAGTCATGCAGACCATCGCTAAGTTGCAAGACTTTCAAAGGGATCCCTCGGGAACCCTTCAAAAGGAAGCAGGGTCAACTCAAGGGACGTGTTGTTTTGAAAGGTGAAGTCTAGTTGGGCTACCCCCAAGCTAGACATAAGGATGCAAAGACAGTCTAGTCAGGATACCCTCGGACTAGATGTCGAGGTGTGAAGTCGGTCTAGTCAGGCTGCCCTCGAACTAGATGCCATAGAAATTTGTTGAAATTTTTTGAAGGGGTCCCTTGGGGACCCGACGTGAAAAGGAGGGGGGGTCCACTCAAGGGACACATTGTTCAAAAGTTATCATCTTCCTTCTCGAATTGATTCATCACTAATGAATCCTTTTGAAAGATGTTCACTTCATCAAGGAATTTGAAAGGAAGGAGATGCGCTCATGCAAGGGGAAGACTAAGATCATTCCCACTTTGGAGGAGGATTCCCAAGTCCTTTCTTTATGAACCCATGATGAAGGAAACATGTTCCACTGGGGTTTCAAGCCAAGAACGCAATTCTAATAAAGAAGTGTATGAAGGATCTTCAAGAAAAGATTCATTTGGCAATGAATGCATTTTCTAAAGATCATGAAATGTAGAAGTAAAGTTGTCACACATGAAAGGGACAACTCAAGAAAAGACAAGAGAAAGATAAAGGTAAAAACAAAGGAAAAGAGATTATGCGCAAAGGGCACGAGGGGATCTCGTTTCATGGGGTCAGATCTACCTTTATTTATATATATTAGGTAACCATGGAAAGAGGTGAAATATCACCAATCCCCAACCAGATTAGGAAGAATGCATGGAAGACAAAATTAAAAAAAAAAATTGGGTTCACATGGAAGGAGGCCTAAATGTTCCTGACGCTTTGCATCATCCTGAATTCATCAAAAATCAATCACAAACATGGAAGAATAGAGATACCTATAGAGGAAGGTTTACAAAACAAACACCATACTTGTTTCCAAGCACCAACGGGGGTGATGAGGGTCATCCAGGCACATATAGCACGATCATGTGGGAACACATCACAAATCACACACAAAAGATCAAGAAGAGGTTCTCCCCTAACACTAATTGACCAAGAGGTCATCAGCTTCCCACTCTAGATCATTGAAGGGGCAAGGATGACGAGCCTATAATGGCATAATGTTAAGGGGAGGAGATTTTGATCCTCCCACAATAAGGGCCAAGGCAGAGGGACCAGTGAGGTCTCCATCGCTTAGCTCTTGTGGGTCCAAGTTCAACAACCTTGCAAAGATCATTGATAGGGTAAGAACTTCATCCATTGAGTTAAACATGCACTTGATGAGAGTGCCATGTTTTACCTCAGTGGATGGAGGAGTTTGCACCTGAAGTTCACCGCTAGGCTTATCGAGTGATTCAGGAGTGGTGACAAACTCAAGGGAGGTCGAGACTGGTTCTATTACTAGGATAGAAAAACTCAACCTAGGGCCACCTTTCGAGGAAGGTGGGCTCTTCTTACACCCTCGATCATTGGAGGGGCCACACTCTACCTTATTTTTCATTAGAGGAGGTAAGCTCCCCATAGATGAAACAAGGAGGGTCGAGGGAGAAGAGGAAAGAACCACATCGAACACGACCGAGGTATTCACTATGTCCATGAGCTTTGGTAAGGGAAAGGCATTCAGAACAAAAATCAACAAAGGCAACTCTGTCGAAGGAGAAAAAAACACTTTCACCCTTCTAGGTGCATGTGCACTCACAGTGGGAGCCGAAAGAGTTCGAGAGATGGGAGAAGGGAAAGAGGAGGACATAGCAGGAGGTGTAGTCTTCTCCTCATTCTTCTGCAAGGAGGCTTGCTCAGCTAGGAGGGCCTTTCGTCGATGCTTGCATTCACGTGCAAGGCATTTCCTACGACCCTTTGAACCGGAAGCCGGGATTTTTGAAGAGATGAAAAGATCCTGCTCAGCCATGGTTGTTTCCAGTGGAAGCAAAAACTCCTGAATGGGAGTAGAAGGAGCAGGTTCAGAAACGACGGGAGGAGTCGACTCCAATGCCATGGGGACAGGCCTCTTCCCTTTCACTATATTAGGTATAGGAATAGTAGGAGGCTGCAGAGGCCGAGACAAAGAGGACCCTCCACGAAGGGCATTCTATCTACCATACCAAATGGGCCTAGGCTTCATGGGTAGGAAAAGAAGCTCAAATGATGGATGCTTGGCCTTTCGCCAAGTGGGTACCATGGGATTCTCTTGCAAGCACGAGACAAAAGCATATGGTACCATGACGGGACAAGAGGAAGCATCAGGCTGATTAGTGAGTGAGGAAGAAGGAGGATCTTAGGACCGATTCTCTTCTTCCCTTCTACGCACCTTAGTAGTGTCATTGTCAGCCTTCAGACAAGCTCTATGTGAAACAACATAGGGTGAAGGAGGGTATCTCACTTTCGGCTTGGCGTGCCCCTTCTTATATTTTTGATACGTGTGTCATAAGAGGTCATTTCTAGGTGGGAGAGGACCAAGAGAGGCAGACCAAAATTATTCTTAGGTGTAGCTTCCACGAGCAACCGGTGGTCTAAAACTGGTGTCATGGACAATGTGTACCAAATCTCCATGAGAAAACTTCAAACATTTGTGTATGACCGAGGGAATTGCGTTCATAGCTATTAGCTAGGGGATAACTAGCTCCACTCTAAAGAGTTCATACCCCGAGATTATGTCAAACTTAAGGCTTATATATTTAGGTCCAACGAGGACCGATAGGACAACACTCCCTATAGGAGGTATGAAAAGGCCATCATGTGTGCGAATGGTGCTTTCAGGTGCATCATACCCATCCTTATGCAGGAAGTTAATCAACATGATCTCCTCGGTTATGATATTTACTTGGGATGTCGAATCAATGAGAACACCTGCCACAGTGTTCCCATTTATCCTTGCAGGAATGTAAAGAGGAGAAGGATCTCTATTAAAACCCATCGACAGGTCCTATGAAGTGAATGTTATGCTAGTACCATTATTCATAGTCTGCACAGAGGAAATAGGTTGGTTTAAGAAAGAGGCCATCACACACACTAGTAGTACTTCTGCAGAGCCTCCTAAGTTTTACAAGATAGGACAGTGACCCAATTAAGGTTTTGTTACATAATACTTTTGAAACCTTCCAACTACGCCTACTAGAGATCACAAGTTGGGTTGTGAGGTGAAATCCTCACAACACTCACACCTAGAACACTCCTAGGATACGAGGAAAGGAAAATTCAGTATTGCAAAGAGAACCAAAAATGGTTCACGTTGGGTTCACCAAAAATGTAAGAGAGGGGGACCACCCACTACAAGGCCCCAAGTCACAAAAGACCAAGAGCGCAAAGGCTGCCCTAACTTACCTCAATTCAAAGGAAGGTTAGGATGAAAAGGATGATAATGATGAGAACTATGTGTCCTCCAATCACTCTACGATCCCAAGAGTTGCAGGAAGATCAAATGAGTCACTTTTCTAGAGTCAACACTATGTCTCAAGTAGCTCTCAGTCTGAGGACAAAAGCGTGGTTCTGGGATGATAGTGCAGCGCGCTGACGTCTCACAGGTGCACTGGCATCTGTATGAATAGATAACCAAAAAGATGAGGTCGAAATCCCAAGAAAGGACTGATAGTCGAGTCTAGTAGTTTCGGGAAGCAAAGAACAAGACTGAGAAGAGAGAAAAGTAAATACGTAAGTGATAAAAGAGGTATATTACCAAGAGGGTGACAAAGATGATCTCATAGAATATCCTGCTTGCCAGCTTGCCTCGAGCTCTCTCCACCTACACATAATGAAGGGGGAATTCATTGGGGTTGTATAGGGGCCTGCCTCAGTCAAACACTTGTCTTGGTGTTTCCACCTCCACAGACAGCCAAGTATGGAATGATAGAAATAATGATGAAGAAGCAAGATACAAGCTATGTATGCAAGAAACACTACAAAACAATAAGTGCTTACCCAACCGAACGTGATAGAGGATATTTTGAGGAGCTTACCACCTCCATACAAAGTTCTCAAGGCTTATGGAGGAGAGAATGAGAGGGACTCAAGCCTCTTTTTTTGTAGTGTTTTTCTTGCACTCACACTATCGGAGTGATGGAGTAGTGATTTGTGACAATGGAATGAAGGGTGATGCTACAAAGCTTTAAAATGGATGAATGGAAATGGAGAGAGTGTTCAAGTTGATTTTGAAAATCTTCTTCTGAGATTCAAAAACTTGGGAATGGATGGAATGGTCAAGAATATGAAGGAGAAGGTGAAAAACGACCATATTCAGGTCGGCCAGCCGAAGAGGGGTGTTACACTTTGACTTCCAATAAAAAGTGTAACATCTCTATAGTCTCTAGCCATAGGAATCTTCCAGGGATGTAAGCACATCGCATGGGTGTCCCTGACAGAAATGTCCCCACCAATACACAAACAGGGCACCAAGTGGAATTAAGCCTCCACCTTCGGTTTTCTAAAGTTTAAAGGGGTGGAAGGGGAATTTGCATTAGGGGTGGGTAAACTCATAATAGTGGTGTACAATTTTGATGAGGAAGGAAATTTGTAAAAATGCTCACACATTCAAAATTTCATGTTTTTAAGGGTTCGTCCGAACTAGGGGGTTCGCATGAATCGAAAAGAGGGGTTCGATCGAACCCCTAGTTCGAGCAAACCCCCTTTTGCATGGTGGGTTCACTCGAACCCTATGATGCCATGTTCCCTTATGAAAAATTCAAAAAAAGATGGGTTTGAGTGAACCGCCCTTCACCCTATCGAGTGAAGTGGGGTTCGTTTGAACGAACCCCCCTTTTTTGCCATTCTCCTCCTCTTCCACCAAATTTTAGCAGATTTATGCCCTTCAAAGCTCAAGTTGAGGATGAAAATGGAGGAGACTTCACAAACCCAACTGGAAGATGGTAGTCCTCAGAACGAGCTATCAAACGAATTAAATTTTAATATGTTTTGGTTTTATTATGTATGTGTTGTTTTAGTTTTATTAAACATCTATTACACCGAAAATCAAGCTCTTTGTTTTTCACATGTGGAAAAATAGCAGATTATCAAAATATTTTTTTCTTAAATACATTGAGGCTAGGTATTGATGTCATTGATCCATTAAAAAAAAAATATTGAATTTCAATTCATACAAAAAAAATTATGTTGTATATAGTCCGCCTATGTTTGAATTGCAATTGGTTTGACTTTGAAACTTGATTAAGGAAAAAATATTCAATAAAAAACTACGAGACCAAATGAAAAAGGTAGATATTGTAGTTACAAATCTAAATTCAAAAAAATTAGAATTTATCTTTCATACAAAAAATTTATGTTGTATACGGTGAGCATCACTTTTTAAAAATGTTGTTTTCTGAAAAAATTTAGTTTTCATAGGAGATGGAAAAAAAAGTGCAATCTGATTCCAAAAATTTTGAAAAAAATATTTTTAGAATCTACGGACAAAATGTGATGAGACTCTAGTTTGCATCATCTTCAAATTCCTCATGGTTTAGCCGCTATAGGTTCTCGAACATGAAGATTTAGTTAAAAATAATAATTGCAGTGTCCAGTTTGGCCAAAAATTGTAAACCACTATTATGGGATCACCCGGGTGCAAATTCACGCTCATACAAAAATATTGTTTGTGTGACTGTTGCAGCCTGTTCTTGAGAAAAAATTACCTTCAAAACTAGTTTTATCCTTAGGGGAAACATCCTATTGTTGGTCATTTGAACCTTGGGAATGAGTTGATTGCTTCGAAATTTATCTAAAATTGTACATTCTTTGTTTTTGAAAAGACTATGTAACCCTTTTGAACAAGTTGTCCAATGCTCATCAAATTGTGTTTCAAACCAAGTACAAAATACACATCTGAAATATACTTTTTCTCCCCCTATTTAGTTAGAATTTTTATCTTCCCTTTTCCTTTGACTTCTATTTTTTTGTCATTGCCCAATGTTACATCTAATTTCACACTCTCATCCAAACTAGAAAACATTTCTAAATTCCCGGTCATATGATTACTACAGTCTGAATCTAAACACCATACATCTTTTTCATTTTCTTGTGCAACATTACATGCCAAAAACAAATTGCTTGGTCCTAACTTTTGATTTTAATTTTCTTTTGTAAAATTTGCATTTTGCTTACTGAAATCATATTGCTTCTTTCTACATTCACTCAAATAATGCCCAAACTTTTTGCAATAGTGACATTGGATTTGAGGTTTATCATACCTTTGACCTTGAGGCTTATTTTGAGAGGGATTTTGAGTTGGTTTATGGTTGCTACCTCTTTCACTCAAGTTTGATGCGTTGCTTCTTACACCTCTATAAGAGTTTCTTCCTCTTCCTGTAAAATTTGATCTACCTCTGCCTCTTCTTTAGTTGACTGAAACTTGTGAATTGAAAGTATGCTCCAATGACGTATTTTCAAATTTGCTCAGCCTGTGTTCATAAGAAATGAGAGATACATGCAACTCATCTACTGAAAACTGTGTGAGTTCCTTTGATTCTCTATGGTTACAACAATTTTCTCAAATTTTGTGGGTAAGCTCCTTAAAATATTTTCAACCACTCTTCTATCTTCAAGTGTCTCACCATGTGATCTAACTTGATTTACCAGTCCAATGTTCTGGGTGAAGAATGAATCTACTGATTCATTGTCCTTCATGTATATAGTTTCAAAATCCCTTCTCACTATTTGTAGCTTTTATGTTTTGACTTTTTCCATACCTTGATAGGTTGTTTGTAGTATATCCCATGCTCGTTTGGACCTTGTTGCTGCTGAAATCCTTGGGAAAATTCTCTCATGCACTCCTTGGTGAATAAAGAAAAGAGTTTTTGAATCCTTTTTCTTATTGTCCTTCAATAAATCCTTCTTTTCTTGAGTTAAAGCATTATATGTTGTTGCATCAGCTAGCTCTGGAAATCCATTATCTACTAACTCTCATAAATCTTGTGAAAAAAGCAATGCCCTCATGGTAATTGCCCGGTAGTCATAATTCTTGACATAAAATTATGGAATCTATGGATTTTTCAAGCTTGTGCTTGTGCTTGCCATTGTTGACTGTGAGAAAACCTTTGCTGGAGCTTTATAAGAAAACCCTTTTTTTTGTGAACCTGCTCTTATAAACCTATTTTTAAACCACTTTGAAGGCTAGAGGTAGAGGAGAAGGCATAACACTGAAACAACTTCATTCAGAAATTTTATATCACTGAATAATATTGAAATTTAGTTCACACATAAAATAAATCCAAAAAGATTGTTGATTTAATTCATTCAAAGTATTTTATTCCATAGAGTTGTTGCTCAAACTTTCTCTACAGAGCATTCTCTAGTAAACTTGCTCGCCACTCCTCCTATTTTCTATATTCCATATAATAATAAAAATTTCTTACATAAAAGTACTTTTACAAGAAAACTTGACCCCCAAGAAAAAGAGAAATAAATGGCATACATTACTTCTTCAGTAACTTGAATTTCACGTCAAGTAAATACCTTTTACCACACAAATTACAAAAACCATATTAAATAGACTTTAAAAGTTAAATTCCCGTGAAAATAATGTACCCCCAAAAATTCATTAAAAGACATTCACCACCAACCACCACTGATAGGAGAAGATGCGGGACTGAGGTAACCCATATACTCGTACAAAATAGAAGAGAATATTGTGCATAAATACTAAAAGAAAGGAGCCAGCGTCAGGAGTTGAAGTTACAACTTCAGAAGCTATCAGGAGATGAAGTTACAGCTTCAGGAGCCACTAGGAGATGAAAAGGTAGTGTCAATAGTAGTCAAGAGTTGAAATTATTTCCAACAAATTTAAATAGTTTATGTATGGCTTTCCTAGTCAATTAAATTACTTAAATAGTCAAGGGTGCAACCTTAGCATGGTTAAACATCAATACTTTAATGACATCATTTGAGTTATTCTTATGCTTAAGATTAGTTATTTAAGTTAGAGATTGATAAAGTAGTGGTGTTTAATTAAAATAAAATTCTAGTTTTAATACTTTAATGACATCATTGGGGTTATGCTTATGCTTAAGATTAGTTATTTAAGTTAGATATTGATAAATTAGTGGTGTTTATTTAAAATAAAATTAGTTTTAATAGGCCATGGGTCAAGCCATGGTAGTTGGACCAACTCACTTCCACCTAGTGAACCCCGTGGGAGTTAACCCATGTGCAGTTTCCCATAAAGGTATTTCTTGAAAGGAAATCTATACCCATCTAGGAGTACCTATCATCATTTAAAGGTGTGTCTGATGGATTTTGCACACTTTTTTGTTCTTTCATTTTCTCACTCTCAATCAACGTTCTAATGATGGCATTGCACGAAAAATTTCATCTAGTATGCATAGTATGCTACCATGTTGAACATGGAGGTCGATTTAGTAGTTTCATCAAAAAATATTATTGGTTGTGTTTTTTCCATACGGATAAATTTTGGCCATGATAGTGTGATTGTAAAAGGATCCATATAAAATTTGGTTGAATCAAACCATGATTAAAAAAATGTCATTATTCTCATGACGATTAGGGCACTATGATTAGCATGGAATTATATTGGTATTCATGAAATTAGGCTTCATACATAGTGAATTTTTAATGCTATTGACAAATGTATCAATAAATTAAAACACACCTCCAAAATTCTAGACAATTCCCCATTACAAATGCATAGATTACTATAGAAAACTCCATTAATTATAAATGTCTTAAAATTAAATTGATGGTAAATTAACATACAATTGACCAATGATTTTAAAAATTGTGATGATTTGGTCTCCCACTAGTTGTCGTATATTCACTAAATTTGAATTGATAGAAATGATCCAAACAAATATTTGGCATACATAAAGACAACTGCACAATTGTTAACCAGACTAGTTTGCAAAGCTTTGCAGAATCAAGAAGATACATGGAATTATTCTATTAGTTTAAGGGAAAAAGACCCCCAATCGGCCCTCCCTCCCACTAAGACGACATAGTCTACAACAATCTGAATTTACATGGTTGGTAGGAGAAGGTAGTCTTGAATGTATTTGAAAGTGAAACAATCCACGATTTTGAAAACAACTTCAACGCCTAAAATAATTCGGATGGTTCTTTTAGCATGGGACGCCAAATGTGAGCCAAGACGATGGAATTGAAATGTCCATGCATGGGCGGCTCCCATTTTTGAGTCCAGGAAAATACATTCTCATGTTCCTTTTCATCTTGCTAATACTTATAGGAGACCGAGAAATAGAAGGCTAAAATGATGGTTGCAACAAGAAGTAGAAATAAATAGAAAGCAAATGAAGATCATCCCCAAAAAGTTGATTAATAAGACAGTTGTCATCCCAAGTAGTAACAACAATTTTTTTGGGAAAAGATGAAAACACTGACCAAACAAAGAGACAGCAAGACAAGGAGGCGAAATATATTCTATTTCGTTCACATACACAAAAAGATTACATTCCAAAAAGTTTACAAACAAAATTAGAGAAAAGCTCTATATATCTTTCATACAAAAAAATGTGCAAATTCTGGTGCACTGGAGCTAACTGTGTATTGTTGTGTGCTAGTGATATTCTAGAGCACTAGAGAACTGCTCTCTGTCAAAGTATTTTGTTGTTGCAAGTTCTCCTGAAAATTCCCTTCATTTGTTATGTTCTGCTGAACATTCCTCCTTGTCTTCTGCTACTGCAGGTTCTCCTGAACATTCCTCCTTGTCTTATGTTGCACTCTTCTATCTTATTGTCTTATTGAAAAAATATTCTATCTCTTGATTTTTTCTTTCTTTCCTTTTTCCAAAACTTCCGCTCAATTCCAAATTCACCTACCAGAATTAATTTGTTACCAAAACATTAACTAGCCAGCATAGTTGTCAGACACAAAAAAGGGGGTGGAGGATCCCAACGGATCTCTTCTAACTGTGCATTAAATGTACTTGGTCGGGGCTGCTCAAAATTAATTTCAACACTCCCCCTTAATCTTGAGCCTTTATGTTTTTCATCACCATTCGAAACTTCTAGCGCAAAAGTTTTGGAGCAAAGGTTTCTAGCGCAATCCTATTTGCACCTATTCAAATTTCCTGCACTTTTTTGAATTGAAGTTTCGACGCATCAACACTTTTCTAAGGTTTCTACAACCAAAGTTCCAACGCATTGACACTTTTCTAGGTTTTCCACAACTGAAGTTCCAGTGCATTCCTTCATACCAAGCCTATCTCTTAGGCATTCAAAGGATTCTTTTGACAATGCATTTGTGAAAATATCAATGAGCTATTGTTCAGATCTACAGTACTGAAGTTCAATTTCTCTATGCTCCACCAACTCCCTTATGAAATAGTAGCAAATTTCAATGTGCTTGCTTCGTCCATGAAAGATGATATTCTTAGCCAAGGCAATAGAAGACATGTTGTCACAAAATATGGTTGTACCATATTTTTTCTACTCATTCAAATCTATAAGGATTCTTCTAAGCCAAATAGCTTGGCATATTGTTGCATTTGTTGCTATGTACTCTGCTTCAATTATGGAGAGAGAAACTATGGTTTGCTTCTTTGATGCCCATGATATTGCTCTTGAACCCATGTGGAACGCATATCCTGATGTGCTCTTCCTGTCATCTATATTTCATATCCAATCACTATTTTTGTACCCAACCAGCTAACACTCATTAGAGGCGGTATACATAATGACATAGTCTTTCGTGCCATTGACATACCTTAGAATTGTTTTTCCTACTTGCCAATGTGTGTCCTTAGGTTGCTCCATGAACCTAGAAATCAGGCTTAC
Source organism: Sequoiadendron giganteum (assembly GCA_007115665.2). Classification (NCBI taxonomy): domain Eukaryota; kingdom Viridiplantae; phylum Streptophyta; class Pinopsida; order Cupressales; family Cupressaceae; genus Sequoiadendron; species Sequoiadendron giganteum. The sequence continues at coordinate 353,507,791 of CM021102.1, forward strand.
CACGTACATCAAATCAGGTCTTGTTGTTATCAAATACATGAAGCTTTCAACCATGCTCTTGTAGAGGTTTGGGTTAACATCACTATTGATGTCCTCTTTGCTTAATTTTAGACCTATAGTTGTTGGGGTTGGGGCTGGTTTGTTGTCCAACATTCTAAATCTCTTCAAGATTTGTTTAGCATAATTTGTTTGTGAAATAAATATTTCATGATCTGTTTGTTGGACCTCTATGCCTAGGAAATATTTTAGCAAACCTAGGTCTATCATTTCAAACTCATTTTTCATTGCTTCTTTGAAATTAGCAACGAAAATATTACTATTCCCTATAAAAATTAAATCATCTACATACAAACAACAATTAGAATCTCACCATTGGCTACCTTGATGTAGAGTGTGGGCTCACTACCGCTTTTACTAAAGTCATTGCTCAGAAGGTATGAATCAATTATGTTGTACCATGGTCATGGTGCTTGCTTTAGCCCGTAAAGAGCTTTCTGGAGTTTGTAGACTTTTTCTTCTTGCCTTGGGACTTCATAGCCAGGTGGATGTTCCACATAGACCTCTTTTTTTAGCACTCCATTCAAGAAAGTTGACTTTACATCCATTTGAAATACTTTTCATTTGTGCTAGGTTGCCATTGCTAGGACTGTCTGCCCTGTTTCTAGCCTTGCAACTGGTGCAAATGTCTCATCATAGTCTCTTCCAAGTTGTTTGTATGCTTTAACAACCAACCTTGTTTTATGCCTCACAACCTTACCATCAGCAGTACATTTGGTCTTATGGACCCACTGAACTCCAATGGTTGATTTCCCTTTAGGTAAACCAGTGAGCTATCATATTTTTTTTCTCACTATAGCGTCCAGCTCTCCATCCATGGCCTTACACCATTTTTCTTCTTTCACAACATCTACAAAATACATTGGATCACTATGAGAAAACAAAGCAAAATCTAAGTTCTCATCAAAATCTCCATACCGTGTGTTGTCATAAATTTACCTCACACTTCTATTCTTTCGTGGCATCAATGATGTAAGTGTAGGGTTAGAAATTTTGGAGATGCTTGACTGTTGGACTGATGAAGAAGACTATTTTTGTAAACTTTTGACGCAACTGTCCTGCTGAAAAGTTCTAGAGTAGCTGTTTTGCTGAATTTTTTTGGAGTTTCTACTACTATTTTCTGAACTATTACCTTGTTGTAAGGTTTCAGGGCAACTACCTTCTAGATCTTCTTCATCCTCAAAGGGTATTAAGACAAAAATACCTATTTTTTATCGACCGTTCCATCCCATGACTCATTTTCAATGAATTCAATATCCATGTTGATCACCACTTTCTTGGTGATGGGATTGAACAATTTGTAGGCTTTGAATTCTTCACTATAGCCTATGAAAATACATTTTTCACCTTTTTCATCAAATTTCTACCTTTTTTCTTTTGGTATGAGTGCATATGCCACACATCCAAATATTCTCATATGCTCAACACTCCATTTGCATTTTTTCCACGCTTCTTATGGAATTCTATCACGAACAACCTTTGTGGGGAACCTATTCAAAATGTAGATTGTTGTTTCTACATCACCCCAATATTCATCAGACAAACATTTTTCCTTCAACATGCTTGCTGCCATCTCTATGATGGTTTTGTTCTTTCTTTCAACCACTCTATTTTGTTGTGGAGTATACTAGGTTGTGATTTGTCTCTGAATGCCTTGAGACTTGCAAAATTTCATAAACTCTTGAGAGATATACTCTCCCCCTCTGTCCGTTCTAAGGACTTTTATATACTGGTCGCTTTGCTTCTCATCCAAGGCCTTAAAATCTTTGAACTTCTCAAATGCATCTAATTTGTTCTTCAAATGATACACCCATATTTTTCTACTATAGTCATCTATGAGTGTCATGAAATAAATATTTCCACCTAGGGTTGGGGTCTTCATGGGACCACACAAATGTGAATGCACCAGCTCTAATGGTGCTCTTGCTCTCCTAGAATGCCTTGATTCAAATGGTTTCCTATGTTGTTTACCTAGGACATGCATGCTTCACACTTTCCATCGGGCTCTACAATTTTTGGTAGGCCCTTAACCATGAATTTTTCTAGCTAAAAGACTTAAACTAGAATAGCTTAGAAGCCCATACCTCAAATGCCAAAGCTTGGATGGGTCTTAGATGACTATTTTGAGGGCTAACTGTTGCAGGCCTGTTGATTGTGCTAGGATTTGTATTTTGAGGGGAAACATCTGGTTCTTTATCATTAGAACCACCGTCATAACTTTCTTTCTTCCATTCTTGTCATAGATGATGCATTCCCTTTTTTCCATTAGCACTCTATAACCATTTTGGACCATCTGTCCACTGCTCAAAAGATTGTGTTTCATGCCTCGAGCATAAAAGACGTCATGGATTTGTTTTTCTTCACCATGCTTGGTTTGTATGCACACTATGCCCTTGCCATGACTGGAACCTTCTCATTGTTCCCCATTTTAATTTTAGGCTTAATTTTGTTGTTTATGGAGGCAAATAAATTTTGGTTACCACTCATGTGGTTGCTACAACCGTTGTCCAGATACCAAACTTCAGTGCTACCGTGTTCTCCAAGATTGCATGCAATAAACACTTGTGACTATTTTTCATTTTCAGCCTTATTCTCATTTTCCACATTTGCATTTTGACTCCCTTGGTCACATTGTTTCTTCCTACATTCGCTTGCATAGTGATCATACTTGTGACAGTAGTAACACTGTGCATTGCTCTTATCTTGCCTCTGATTTGAGTTGTTGTTGTTCTTCATGTTCTAGAAGTCTATTTGGGAGGTGTTGGCCTCCTCTTGACTATTTAAGCCTCCTCTTTCGGAGTTGCTTCTATCTCTACCCCTTTGACTTTTTCCTCTGCCTCTCACATTTCCTTGTGCTTTGAAGGCTTGTTCTTGGGAAGGAGCGGATCTATTTAGCCGTTGCTCATGGGTTTGAAGTGAACCCATTAACTCATCAATTGTCATTTTTTAGAGATCCTTGGCCTCTTCTATGGCTATAAAAACTAGGTCAAATCTAGAGGGAAAACTTCTTAGGATTTTATTTATAATCCTCTACTCTTCCATTGATTCTCCATTTATCCTCAACTGGTTAATCAAGGTGGAAACCTTTGTATGGAAATCTGAAATGGACTCATTTTCCTTCATCTGCAGGGTCTCAAAATCTCTCCTTAGTAGTTGGAGTTTCACTGATCTCACCTTGTTAGTACACTTGTAACTATTTTAAAGTATTTCCCATGTTTGTTTTGCATAACTAGCTACTACTATTTGGGAAAAAATAGCCTCTATCAAGGCTGCCTCAATCAAACTGATGGCTTTAGCATCATTTTTTCTTGTCTCCTTCAACTAATTCTTTTGAGGATTGGTCAATGTTGTAAATGCATTTGGGTAAATCACATCTGTGAATCCATTTTCTACTAACTCCCACAAATAATTTGCTACTAAAATGGTTTTTATTTTCTTTGCTCAGACACCATAAATTTTACCATCAAACATAGGTGGTTGCTACCAACTCCTACTGTCTCCTCCAACCATTTTGCTAAATGGAGGAAACTACAAATACCCAAAAAGAATATAAAGGCTTTTTTTCACTACCCATAAAACTAGGGCTTTCCTAAATGCCCAGAAGATAGGGTTCTATCACTACACACCTAGGAATAAATCTAGGGCTTTAAAAACTGAATGCCCAGAAAACTTAGGGCTCTGATACCAATTTGTTGGGAAAATATCCCAACTAAAGTGGGCAAAGATGAAAACATAGACCAAACAAAGAGACATCAAGACAAGGAGGCGGGATATTTTCTATTTCATTCATACACAAAAAGATTACATTCCAAAAAGTTTACATACTAAATCAGAGCAAAGCTCTATATATCCTTCATACAAAAAAATGCACATATTTTGGCCCACTAGAGCTAACTGTGTGTTGTTGTGTGCTAGTGATGTTATGGAGCACTGGAGCACTGCTCTCTGTCAAAGTCTTTTGCTGCTGCAGGTTCTCCTGAACATTCCCTTTTTCTATTATGTTCTCCTGAACATTCCTCCTTGTCTTTTGCTACTGCAGGTTCTTCTGAACATTTTCTTCTTCTGTTATGTTCTCTTGAACATTCCTTCTTGTCTTTTGTTGCACTCTTTTGTCTTACTGTCTTACTCAAAAAACATTTGATCTCTTGTTTTTGTCTTTCTTGCCATTTTTCAAAACTGTCGCTCAATTTCAAATTCACCTACCAAAATTAATTTGTTGTCAAAACATTAACTGACCAACATAGTTTTCAGACACGACAAAGGGGGTGAAGGATCCCAACGCATCTCTTCCGACTGTGCATTAAATGCACTTGGTCGGGACTGCTCAAGATCAATTCCAACAAATTTGACCTAATATTTTTTAATAAAAAGGTTTTAGGGCGATTTCTTTGGGAGTCCATCCTCGGCTATAAATTTGGAAATACTGTCTTATTGAAAGGGAGAGGTTCTCATCGAATTTAAACCCGAGGGAGATTATGTAGATTCACCTGTCTCTCACACTAAAGTTTTGCAGTCCTACTATAATAGTCCACGACTGTTTTGACAGAACATGGCGAGACAACCCACAAAATGAAAAGCTTCATCTCTTCGCCGAGGTAGAATAAATGAATAAATAAACTCCACAACTGTAACACTTCCGGTTTCGTAACTGGCAAGCAAAGTTCTACAGCTCAACTATGTCCTTTAAATATTAGCATAAACAACTAACATTTGTTTTGTCGGAGTACTTGGTTGCAGTTAGACCATGGAAATGAAATTTCATTTATTAACTAAGGAAGCATAGAGAGCTATGAACTTCAATTATGGTGGTAGTGATTACACTTTACAGAGCGATTTAGCGTGGAATGGCGTGAAAAGATGTGCATTTGACTTTACTATTATACAGTTAAATATTTTATTCAACCCACTTTTCTCTGGTCTCTCATTTTCATTCAACTGAAAAGAGGCCCAACTTTTAGTGTGAATTTGGTACGAAGATCTTCGCTCGCCACACTTCACGCTATCTGAAAAATGATCTGCCACTTACCCACATCATTAGCTTGTTATACCGTTGCAATTCGCTATCATTTCAAAGTTGAAAAACCCAACAAACGCTCCAAAAGCTTTGTAGGAATGTGTTCTATATAAGGATTAAAGTTAATGTAAACAGCACGCACTAATTGAGGATTGGAATTGTATTTCTTCTGTTTCTGTTTCACAGGGTGCACGAAGATAGAATCGCCATGATTATAACAAGCATTCAAAGTTGCTTGGACTGGTATGCGCACTAAAACAAATTTGGTTTTTTCAATCACCTTTTTTTAACAATGAAGTCTACTGGAAGTTTCGAAAATCTAGCGATATGGCATTAAAATTCTTCCCTGTAAACATAATAATGACATCAAACGTTACACATCTTTGAGATTTTAGTTTCTCCATGACAGAGTTTATCCTCAATCAAAATATATATTGTTGTTTGTTAGGTTTAGTCTTATATTTCCTAATCTTATGTTCAGGTTGGCTTCGGACGTTCCGAGCGATTTGACTGTGGAAACTGGAGGAACTCGTTTTGCACTTCACAAGGTAATCTTAAACCGAAAATTTTATCAAAATCTAGATTTGTATAATTTTGAAAATAAAAAAAATTCTGGCGAGCTTAACAAACAATATGAAAGATGGATTAAGCATCACATTTTTGGAATTGATCTAGTGGATTAATCATCACTCTATAGCTTAACTTCAGGACATGGACAGAAAGACTGAATTTGAAACCAGTTTAAACTGCACCTTTCAAAAATTTGAAAATATTTTTTTAAATTATTTTTAATAAGATTTGATTTTTGGTAGGTATTTTAGATTATCTAATTAATAATGTGAAGACTTAACTTTTTTTAAATATCTTCAAATGTTTACAAATAAAAATGATAATAGAGATTGTTTCTGGATTTGTTGTGTTTTTTAATTGATATTTGAGATTATTTTCCTTTTCGTGATCCAAAATATGAATAAAAACATATACAACAAATCTAAAAACAATCTCTCTTATTCAACATGGATTTTTTACTAAATAAAAATAATGTTTGATGATAATGGTGTCTCTGACCTTGTATATGAGTTGAATGGAAGAAAGATATAAACTTGCGGACATTTTGACTGTAAGAGATTCCATTTGTTGTAATTATATGCAGGCTCCCCTGGTATCGAAATGCGGTCGAATACGCAGAATGTTAGTGCAATCAAGAGACACAGACACAGCGGTAGCGTATCTGGATCTTCCGGAATTGCCAGGAGGAGCGGAAGCTTTCGAGTTAGTGGCAAAGTACTGCTACGGACTCGATCCTGGAATCTCAACCTACAACGTTGCAGCGGTAAGGTGTGCAGCAGAATATCTAGAAATGGAACGAGAAGCCAATATCTATGGCTTAGACTCACTGGCCCAAGCCTACTTCAATCACATTGTTCTCCCCAACCCTGTAAACACTATAGCAGTTCTGCGCAGCTGCAATAACCTGCTGCCCTTCGCTGACGACCTTCAAATTGTGAACAAATGCATTGCAAACATTGTGCTCGTGGCTTGCAACGAGCTCTTGTCGTGTGGACATGCATGGGATTCAGAAGTCCAGAAAGCCCTGGAAGAATCGTGGGTACAGAAATTGACAGAACTGCATATCGATTTCTTTGAGAGAATAGTGAGCGGCATGAAGGCGAGAGGGGTGAAGCAGGAAATCATAAGCATGGCTCTAATGAATTACGCTCTCAATTCGCTAGATGGTCTCAACCAGAAGCAGCGCGAGCAGCGCTCTGTGGTGGAAGGCATTGCAGCTCTTCTTCCGCCGGGCAAAAATGCGGCTCCAACCAGTTTTCTGTCTGGTCTGCTCAGAACGGCCATTACGGTGGACGCCTCGCCTCAGTGCAGAATGGAGTTGGAGTCACGACTGGCCATGAGTCTCGACCGCGCGACCTCCCACGATCTTCTCATTCTTTCCTTCTCACACAGCGCTGACACGCTGTTTGATGTGGAGGTTGTGCAGCGGGTTGTTACCAACTTCTTGGCATTCGCTTTAACCGACGACGCCTTTGATGAAACTGATGAAGATGAACAACGGGCGATGGAGATCGACAGTCAGAGTGGCAACGCCATGGAAAAGGTTTCCACGCTCATGGACAGCTATCTGGCGGAGATTGCACCGGATAAGAACTTGAACATCTCCAAATTCATCCTGTTAGCGGAGGCTGTTGGTGAGAAAGGGCGATTGATTGACGACGGGCTGTACAGGGCCATTGACATTTGCCTCAAGGTTATATTCATATAAAACATATTTATATTTTTCCGTTTTAATATTTTTTTCATTTAAAAAAAAATGCAAAACTAAGGGTAGGGGCTGCTCTTGATCCATTTTTTTTTTAATCATTAAATAGGATGAACATTTAGTATTTTTGTTGTGTATAAAGTAGCATGGGATTGGTAAGTTGTTAGTTAAAAGTATAGTTGAGATTTTCAAGATGTTGTAGTATCGAGATGGGTGACATTTTCGTAAGTTTTGCAAGTAGTATTGAAAAGTATTGGGATAGATGACTTCATTGGGACAACCAAGTAGTTCAATTCATAGTAGCATGGAGATGGAATAATTGACATGTTCAAGTTGTAGTAGTATTGGGTTGGATGACCTCTCTAGAAGTTTTGGTAGTAGTATTTAGATAAAGGAAATCCATGGAAGCTTTGGTCTTTCATTTATGTTATCTAAATGTAATGAATATTAAGTAGACCATGATTAAGCTTGCTTGAATCAAAATAGTATTGGAATGGGTGATCCTCAAGGAAGTGTTAATACTACACTCACACCATCTAGATGTATTAAGTACTAAGTAGACTACGATCAAACTCGCTTGAATTAGAGTAGTATTGGAATAGATAATCTCTAAGAGAGTTTGAGTATTTCGTAGTTGTCACATAGATGGAATGTGTATTAGATAGACCATTGATGGTCATAAGAGATGAGTTTGAAACCACTGCTTATAATTCACTCATGTTATCTAAATAAAATGAATACTAAGTATATTATTGTTCAGATCATTTGAGTGGGAATGATATTAAGATGGTTGACCTCTTGAAAAGTTTTAATAATTCACTCATATCATCTATAGATGCAAGTACACCATGGTTAAGGTTCGCTCATAATAGAATTGGGATGGATGATTTTGAAGGTGCTATTCTTAAACATCGAACTGTTTAATGATGTAAGATAATAATAAAAAATTCTAACAAAAATAGAACTACTATTTTATGATTATATTTTTTCAAAAAAATGCATAGAGAGTAAGTTTGTGTTTATATGACTGCATAGGCGCATCCAAGTGCAACGGATGGGGAGCGCAACAAGCTGTGCAAGCTCATGGACTGTCAAAGGCTGTCAGCAGAGGCATGCATGCACGCCGCCAAAAACCAACGCCTTCCTCTTCACGTCGTCGTGCAAGTTCTCTACTTCGAGCAGCTCAGAATTCGCGTCGAAATGCAGAGCAGTAGCGCAAACGAATACGGGGACGGCGCCTTCAATACCAACAACTGCCCTTCTCAGATGATGAACAAGCGGTTTCTGAGTGCATTAAGTTCATCCAAGGATGGCTATGAATCGGTTCGAATGGAAAACAGAGACCTCAGATTTGAATTTTGTCGGATGAGAATGAGAATGACGGATCTGGAGAAACAATGCGTGCGCATGAATCAGATTGTGGTGCGCCCCAGATGCCCAAATACTTTGTTAAGTTCCATCTCTAAAACTCTCGGAAAATTCCATTCCTTGTTCCGCGATGGTTTTCGGATTCTTCTGTTTCCTAAGACTTCTGAACGCCATCACCGACAAGATCATATGTCCATAACTACAGTTTCTACTTCCAACAATCTCATCGTAAAAGGACAGAAATACAAGTAATATAATGAGACCCACATTCACTCTTGCCCCTCTGAAATTGCCTCTCTAATATTTATAGTTCTGGGGAAAAACTCAACGTACCAGTGGCTTCAATATCCCATCCGTCATATACCTACATGGCTATACCTGGTTCGATGAAATTCTCTCGTACTTTTCTTATAATAAGAGACTTTTCTTTCCATAATTGTTTTGTTACAAATTTGTGTTCTTCGCTGTACCATTTCTATTTTTCTATGAGCAGTGAATCATTCAAAAATTAATACATACTGCTAAATAAGGTCAAATAACTGAACAGCATGGAGTACATGTATATCGTCCTGTACAAGAGTTATTTTAATCATTTTTAAAGATTCTATTAAAAATGAATTGATTAGATTTTTATTTTCTTTTAAATGTAAATCTATGCAAAAATCAATTTCCAAATTAAATAATTAAATATGGTTATAAATGTTTCACTTATCTTAAATTAACATTCATTCAACTGAATACAATTTAAATGTCATTACAAATGTTTCACTTATCTTAAACTAGCAATCGCACCTTGGTGTGCAATGGGTATGCCGAAGAGGTGTGGAAGGTCAATTAGGAAAAAAAATGTTTTATTTTTTCATACATTTTGTAGTACATGAGGTTGATTGGTTGGTCATTTAGCAAATGATGTTGTTTGTGCAACAAAGGTCTCAATGGAGAAGTGATAGCTTCAAATCAACTATGCACCCTCTTATAGGCATCTAAACATGATTGAGACAAAACTTTTGAATGAACAAGATAATTAAAGAATCTAAATCAAGCCTTATTGCTAATCCCATGGGTTAAAAAGAAAAACAGCAAATAAAAAAATATTGCAGCAAAGATAACACTCTGGAAAAATAGAGCACAATTCTGCATTTTGCAGACTGCTAAAATACTATCTTTATTCATGTGTGTATATAAAAGAACTAAGCTATTACATTATTCATTGTATCTGAAAATATAATGTAAAAACTATAAACTAAACTAAGCACGCAGATTGCATGCATTATTCTCTACAATGAAAGACAATCACTTTGGAGGTGAAAGTCAAGTTTATGAACTGAAGTCAAAAAAATACAAACTATAACTATTACTAGCTGGAAAAACTATCGCATGGAGCAAAAGTCGATCATGCAGTTTATTCTGGGAAAGAAAACTATCACTAAATCTAACTGTCCACACATGCAAATTGTTATGTGCATGATATTGCATGGCGGATGATCAAGTGGAGTTGGAATACTAGCATCACTTATCAACAATAATCATGTAGCCATATAGTATTATCTCAAGAAATATTTTCTAGCAAGTATTTGGAATTTTAGGAGACAAATCAGTAAGTATATAGGTGTACATCTAAATTTTAAGTCAACAAGGAGATGGCTAAGAGAATGAGACAATTCATTATTAAATGAATGATAGACAATCAACACTTCACAAAGCAAAAATAGCAGGGTTTTTTGTCTAATAAGCTATGTGTGGCCTTATGGACATTAAAAATATTTTATTCTATTTAGCCAACAAAATACTAAAAAATAAGAGTCTATATAGAATAGCATTTTATCATATTTATGTTCATATATCAAAAAGAAAGATTAATAGGACTCAAAAAGTACATTAAGCTATAATAGAGAAGACTTGAGTGAAAAGATCCTAGGTTGTGATAAAATCGAACAACTACAAACTAAATAAATGCTAACATAACATGAGAATAAACCCAAAGAGGTGAATTTCAAACCATAAAAGCTAAGTAAAAATAGTCTTATATGGAAAGGATCTCCCAAGGAAGCATTGAGATGACAAAGAAGAAATATGGGAGCAACAATATCATCATGCTTGTAGCTCAAATTAGCACAAAAGGGCCAATGCACGATATGATGGTGCCCATAATATGTTTAGGAATAAGAAGGTCAAGATTAACAATACTCAAAGAAATCTTGACACACATCCTAGAACCTTTCCTAACATCCACAACCAATGAACCTTTGGTAATAAAGAAAAAAACTAGTGATGTGTTGTTGCTTCCATGACCCATCTCATGGACAAGGGTAAAGCCAAGATTGTGACTAGCCATTTTCAAAGCATTGGTAGCAATACTACAAGTGGAACATTGTCTTTTTAATTTGTCCTTATATGTGTGTGAGTTGGTTTTATCCAATTAGTGTTTGTGACCTTTAATGTCTAAACCATGCTAAAGAAAGTCATCTTGAGAACCCTGAGGGTTCCTATGCAAAGGTATACATCAATGAATTCCACACCCCTAAAGGAAGTATAAAACACCTCCAATCATGATAAAAGGAAAAAATGGATTAAGAGGCATCTCAACAATATCATCTACCTCAAATTTCATAGAAGATAGGAAATGTGGAAATAAGGAGTTTCTTAGTCTCCATCTCTTGGAGAGGTAGAGACAGAAGATCCTATTAGATCCATTTGGGAAGTGCTTGGACGATGAAGAACAAGAGGATCTTGCAACCTTGCTCCATGCTTTTCCTGAGCTATTCACTTGGAAATATTCTAATATGCCTAGAATAGATTCAAAGATTGTCACCCATAACATTGTCCTTGCCAAAATGCTAAGCCAGTTCGCCAAAAGATACCAAAGATGAACCCTAAGATAGCCTTGCATGTTAAAGGAGAACTTGAAAAACTCCTGGATTTAGGTTTCATTTTCCCTATCGATTATTGTCCTTGGATATCAAATATTTTCATGGTGGCCAAACCCGATAATCATGTTAGGATATGTACTGATTTTAGAGACTTGAATAAAGCCTCTTTAAAAGACGACTTTCCTCTTCCTAACATCGATATGATTATGGATTCCACTGTTGGACATGCTTTGTTAGCCTTTATGGATGGATTTTTTGGGTAAAATCAAATATTCATAAGCCCGTAAGATCAATACAAGACGGCCTTTACATCCACTTGGGGAATATTTTGTTGGGTTATGATGCCTTTTGGTTTAAAGAACATTGGCACTACCTATCAACATGAAATGACCTTAATCTTTCATGACTACATCCATAAAATCTTAGAAGATTATGTTGATTACATTATAGCTAAATCCTTAACACGCTAAGATAATATGAATTTCCTTCGACAAATCTTCGAGCGCATGCATAAATATAACATGCACTTAAATCCCAAAAAGTGTCTTTGGAGTAGATAGTGGTAAAATTTTAGGGTTTATCATTTCTCACAAAGGCATTGAGGTGGAAACAAAGAAAATTGAAGCTATAATTAATATGCCACATCCTCATAACATCTCCCAATTGTGTACATTACAAGGAAGGATCCAAGCCATTCGTCGTTTTGTCACATCCTTAGCCGACTGTACGTTGCCCTTTATGCATCTCCTCAAAAAGGATGTAACTTTTGATTGGAATCACAATTGTAAATAGGCCTTCGAGAGCTTGAAGGAATACCTTTCAACTCCACTTGTTTTACAACCTGCTATACCAAACCAACCTTTCATCCTTTATATAGTTTCTTCTACCCACGCTCTCGCTACATTGTTGGCTCAACAAGATACCAATGACAAAGAGCATCTTGTTTATTATATCAGTAGAACGCTCCTAGATTATGAGACCCGTTACTCACCAATCAAAAAAACAATGTCTGGCTCTTGTATTTGCTACTAGTAAGTTGTGACATTACTTACTCAAAGCAGAAATACAGGTAATGACAAAGTTTGATCCTCTCAAATATCTTTTTAATAAAACGGATCTTTCAGAACGTCTCGCTAAATGGGTCATGTTGTTAACTGAGTTTGACCTTAAGTTTGTTTCTCCAAAAGAAATCAAAGGCCAAGCCTTAACCAACCATTTAGTCGATGCTCCTTCACCTCCTTTAGCGTTACCTACCAACGACTCTTTTCCTGATGACAATGTGTTTACCATAGACCTTCCTACATGGGAATTGCACTTTGATGCATCCAAGTGTCGAACAGGCTCCGGTGTTGGAGTTACTTTAATTCCACCGATAGGTAAGCCTATTCCATTATCCTATCGCCTCAATTTATGATGTATAAATAACATATAACTGAGTATGAAGTGTTAATCATTGGCTTGCGTGCTACTTTAGTCATGGGAATTAAAGATAAAAAGATCTATGGTGACTCGCAATTAGTGATTAAATAAATCAACGGTCTTTATCAAACTAAACATGAATAACTATCGCAATATAAGGATCTCGTCCAAGCTTTGTTAGAGAAGTTTGACTCGATCACCATTGATAACATCCCTCGAAAATTCAATCGTCATGAGGATGCAATGGCTAGTGCGGCCCGGCCTCTCTTATCTCTCCTATAGATCCTTCTGAAAAAGTTGTCTTTACCATCCACCCCATCATGAAACCCTCCATCAGCAATAAACCTGATGATGTCCTTCCCACTTTTTGGATAATTAGTGTGAATGGTATGATTCCATCTATAACTATTTAAAGGATGCTACCATTCTCGAACCTAGAACCAAAAATACCCGTATCTGCCTCAAAAAGTTACCCACTAAGTATATAATCCTTGTTGATACATTGTATAGAAGATCCTTTGATGGAATTATTCTACGATGCCTCAAGGATGTTTCAACTCATATTGCCCTCGAACACGCCCATTCTGGCACTTGTGGAGGACATTTTGGAGGAAAAACTTTAGTGCAAAAGCTCCTTCGCATGGGTTATTACTGGAAAGACATGGAAAATGACTGCTATGCATATGTCAAGCGATGTCATCAATGCCAAGAACATAGCCATTTGATCCATGCTCCTGCTTTTGAGCTCCGTGCCCAAATCCCTATTTGGTTGTTCTCTATGTGGGGATTGGACTTCATTGGAAAAATCTCACCACCTTCTTTTATTAGACATACGTTTATCATTACCACTATCGACTATTTCACCAAATGGGTAGAAGTTATTCCCCTATGATGTACAACTGCTAAGGTGATATATCATTTCTTATTGGAACACATCATGATCACTTGCTTTGGCCTTCCTTCTGTGTTATTCTTGCACAATGGTACACCATTTAAGAACAATGATGTGAAGAAGTTTCTTGAGACCTTCTATATTCAACATCAATTTTCAAAACCTTACTACCCACAGTCTAATGGTCAAGCCAAAAGTACTAATAAAATCCTAGAACAAATCCTTAAGAATACTATTAACCAAAACCAAAAAGATTCGCATACACAATTGCAATATGTGTTATGGGAATATCGCACAAGTGTTCACTCTTCTACAAGTCATACACCTTTCAACCTTGTTTATGGTACCGAGGCTATCCTACCTTTAGAGTTAGAAATCCCCATGTTGAAGATTTCTCTCCAAGGTCTTGTCGATAATGACACCTATGTGGAACAATGATTACACCAACATGAAATGCTTGATGAATAGTGCATCAACGCTCTCGAGCATCTTCAATCTTACGCTAAACAATTGCAATGCAGACATGATATAGGTGTAATTCCTCAAACATTTAACAAAGGTGATTTAGTTTTATATGAAATCCAACATAATACTACCGCTGATTATGCTGGCAAAGGCAAGTTTAGTCCTAATTGGTTAGGCCCCTATGTGGTCAATACAAATTATGGATTTGGTTCTTATACCTTAATCGAACGTGACGAAACTCCTCTTAAAGACCCCATTAATTTCATGCACTTGTGTCGGCATTATGTCTAATTCCCTTTTGGATGGTATGAATTGTAGAGTAGTGTTGTTAGAGCTATGGGATTATGTCCTGTAGGCTTTCTCATTGCTTAGTTCTTAACAAATCATTATGTATGTGTCCTAAACACTAAAGTGATTATTTACTTCATTTTATAATTTCTTTAGATTTTCCTACTATCCAATTTTTCTTGTGTGTTATGTTACTAAAAATATAAGTGCATAAAATACTTACTATTTATGTTATATATCTCATTAGAAACTATACTAAGTTTTTAATTAGATCACATTAATTTTCTTAAAGAATGTAGACATTGATTAAATAATCCTATTTAATTAATCACAATGATATTTAACATCCACGCATTAAATCACATGTAACAACAAAATTTCCATATATATATATATATATATATATCAAAAGTTTTTCTGTACATATCATCATACTATATAATGTCACTAACAACTGTGATTACTAGATCCCTCGAGATCTGGTACTCGCTCTACATCAGTAGTAGGACGACGGGAGACGGTCGTGTGTGATCATGATCATGATCCACCAAATCTGAGTGTGAACTCCATCCCCTCCATCCACGCGAGTGTCACCTGCTGCTCTTTTGCTATTTGATCCCTCTCTTCCTGCAACCGTGCCACCTCTCTCTCTAGTCTCTCCACCTCTATTGGAGTATGTGATGGTTGTGCCTGTGGTGTAGCTCTGTCTCGATAGATTTGTGTCCTCAAGTCCTCATATGTTGCCCGTAGTCTCGTGAAGGGTCTCAGCATCTCTGGATCTTGCTCCATGATCAATGGGGGCACATAATCATAGTCCATCTCCTCTTTATTGAATGATGCTAGCACTATCTTCACAACTGCTTGACAGTAGAGCTCTCGCCAATCCTCTGAGGGCCCTACAAGATCGAAACAAAATTTAATTAGTACACATCATGATATATATATGCATCAAATCATACATCAAAATATAACATACATATATCAAAATTAAATATCATCACCTATATCTCTAGTGGGATGAGAAATGTCCACCTCATCCTACATAGGGGGTATGGACGATGTGCTAGCCTCCCCTTGACTATGAGTGTTGGCACCTATCGCTGCTGTTGTCCAGGATCTAGTCATATGGACAGTTGAGACCTCTCCCCACTCATATCGGTCCCTCATTGTTTCCTCATCATCATCACTCAGGGGTGGCTCCTCAACTCTATCCTCCTCCTCCTCATCATCCTGATAATCCTCCTCCTCCTCTCCCTCCTATTTTTCATAATTTGGGTCTGCATCCTCGTCATACTCCTCATCGATAATGTCAGTAAATATATACATGCAGCCCTATATTGTGTCTCCTCGGCTCTGTCCTCCCTCTCATCCCCCTCATCTAGTACAAGTCCTGCATCTCCCAGTAGCTCATCCATCAAAAACACTGGATCTGTTCATGATGCTATCCACTACTCATGATCCCACATGGCACCAACATCATCCGCATCGCCCATCGATGGCTGATCATGATCAGAATAGTTGGAGTCACTCTGGATGACATCGTCTAGTGTGAACCGCGTTGTATCACCCAGCCTCTGGGCACTCCGAACGGATCTCCTAAATGATGATCATGCCTGGGGTGGTGTCTGCACCTGTCCAAACTGTCTCATCACCTGATCATAGTAGAAGGGCCACACTATGTGATCATGTCACCCCACCAAAAATCTATCCATTTTTAGTCTCCTCAGTTGTCTGGTGTGATCTAGCCACTGTGGTACAAGCTGGTATGGTCTCCACAGGATGTCATCCTCCTCTAGTTGGTCGAATATCACCCTCCAAAAATGTAGATCATCGTACTGCCATAGTAGTTGTAGTGGGTAACCAAATGCCCAGGGATAGCCTACCGTTGTCGGACATGGGAAGCTAGTCAACTTGGTACATGTGATATGCTCCAGATGCCACACCTGTAGAAGTGTATAATCCACCATGCTATCCAACTCCCAGAAGACAAATCGCCCAAGGTCATAATACAAATGAGCTAGCATGCACCGTCCCCAGGTGAACATTGTCTGATGCTCGGCCATCCCTTCTATAATTTACACTAGCCCGCCCTCAATGTGTGTTGCTCGTCCATCTGGTAGGAGGACCAATGCTACAGTGTGCATCATGATCCACCTCACTACTGGCGCTCGTGAATAAAGAAGCATGGATACATGTCTGCTCGCTGCTCATGGAAAGACCAACCCCTCTGGAGGCCCACCCACTCCCTCTGAATAGGGACTCTGAGTATCTTATGTACATCCTCTAAGGTAATGGTCATCTCTCCTATAGGTAGATGAAAGGTACAAGTATCTACATTCCAATGCTCACACAGTGCCATCAGCATCTAATCATGATACCTCATGGGGGGCATGAGGTATGCCTAGTATATCCCTACCTCCTAAAGGTTCTTTGTCTCTACCACAAACAAAGTGAGAGCCAATTCTGTAAGGAAACTCAGTTGTCTCCAGTCGAGACGCTGACGGGATCGTGTGGTTACCTATCAAAATCAATAAAATATGTTATCTAAATAATCTAATCTCTTTAATTATACGCTAATTCATCATGCAAGTGTGCTAATTTTATTCTAGTGTGCTTTTCCTAAGGCCCTAGACACTTTTAGAACCCCTTTGGGACACTTCACGAAGAAATAGGACACTTTGCGAACAAAAGGGACACTTTGCAAAAAAAAAGGGACACTTTGCGAACTTTTTTTCTAAGATCCTAATCTAACCTAAATATGCATTAAATTCATCCCATAATTGAAAAATCACAAATAAAAGGCTTTGGAATCAACTCACCTCATGTTGTCGCTCGTCGTTGGCTACCTAGTCACGTAGCACATCCAATCTAGCAAGTGTGAATCCGCGTGTGCTTGACATCCTCTCGTTCTCTCCTCACCACTCAAATTATACAAAAGGTAAATGAACAAGTAAGTGACAAGTTACTCTCTTTTCATTCCTTTTAAATCTATCTCATTTTACATGTATGCACATTTGTACCTTTACCATGATAGAACTTTTTAGTGTGCTTTTTTATCAAATCAACATACCGGGTGCTAGTGAGCTTTGTTTTTTATGTCATTTGTTGCATTAGAATCATGTTTCCATGCCCTACATAATCACTTACCTATCGTTATGTGGCATGGTACTTGGAAATTCCCTTTGATATGTGTGTCCTCATTCAATGTGGCTAGATTTCTACCTAGATTCCACCTCTGTAAAGCAAGCAGAATCAGGGGGGCATACATCTACCCTCAAATTTGATCCCTAGGAATTAGATAGGAGGTTTTTTGGATTTCTAACAAATTTTTGTTGCAGGATGCAGTTCCTAACATTGTGGTTTTATAGATAACTACACTGGGGGCTTCATTCTCCCACCTTTAAATGAGTATCCTTTTACGAAAACGAAGTGCATTGATTGTTTAGAGTCCTTTAGCTTACATATGCACGTAGAGTCATATGGGCGCTAAAGTGGAGGCTAAATGTGTCACCAAAAATTGTATACCTTTGAAGAAAAGGACAATTTTGTGCCCATTTTGGTCCTACTTTAGGTCCCCTTTCATCAATAATCACCCTAAGACAGCATTTATATGCCCCTAAGGTTCGTTATTTTTTACTTTGAGGCCTGTTATACCTAAGGAATTATTCAACCCCTAACAAACAACATCAAAAATATTCAAATATCACTAATCCCACTTCAAAATCCCTTGGTGGGACTAGGTTGCCCAAGTTGGTGACCTAGTCCTTTTTGAGGATTTTTGTAATTTTAAGCGGGAAAATGTCTATCTTGCTAAAAATTCTTGATGGGTGTTAGCCTCTTAGGTAAAAATTACTAACAATTAGGTATAGTTGCTTATAAATACATGGTTTTAGGTCATTTTTCTCTCTCTCTTGGTCATTTTTCACAAGCAACTTCAAGAATCAAGTGCAAAACATCTTCCTCAAGAAGTTTCTTCTCTCCTTCATAGCAAAGTTGAAGCTTTTGGACAGCAAGGTAGGGCTTTTTTAGGTCTTCAAGCTCACTTCCTATTCAAGAACACACATTTTCAAAGGTTGAACATGGATTCCTATTGAGATTCATTGAGAAATCTAGGTTGAGGAGGTGCAACTAGCCACCAAATCACACCTAAATTTTTTTTTCAAAGTGACTCCATCTTACATTTTCAGTCCATCTTCAGATTTGAGGTTTGCATCCCATTTGCATTCCTTTTACATTCATTTTTAATGTTGTAGGGTTTCTTGGATTGAAGTCTAGCATCATACAAATCTCTTGCATGCATCTTATTCTAGCACAATAGAATAGGGTTTTGACTTATTTAAGATTTTCCTAGTTCTAGACACACTTAGGGCTAGGGTTTAGGGCTAGGGTTAATGTAGATTTTCTATCTCTTTACAAGTTTAAATATAAACTATGGGTTTGACCAAGGCAAACCCCACATTAGAAACCCAAATATACTCTATTTTGGAGCTTATTTTGCAGGTCTTATTCTGGATTCCCTTGGAGAAACAAAGTACAGATCATAGGCCTTTGTGTCCACTTTCAGTTTTCCAAAAAAGTTGAAAGGGACTAGGTCAACAATAGTGGTGACCTAGTCCCAATGGGGGTTTCTGACAAATATTTTTGAAGATTTGAGCACCCAGTTGGCTGAAATAGATTCTAGAGCAGTTTGCCTAAGAAGGGACTAGGTTGCCCAACTTGGCGTAAGTGTCCCAGTGGACTCAAAACTTAGATTTTCTAGGTTTTTTAGAGGCTTTCACAATTTCCTCTTCGATCTATAGCAATTTCTAGGTGCACTTGTTTGACTTGTTAGGTTAGTTTGCTCCATATTGTCTTCATTTTATTATTATTGTATTACATCATGTGTTTTCTAGCAATATAGATTCTCTTAGTTTATGTTCAATAGTTAGATTTACTTATCACATTTCAGCATTTAGTACAATCCATCATAAACACAATTCAACCCTATTTCAATCCCTAGCAATTGAATGAATCACAAAATTTATGCTACCTATAAAGGGGTGTCCTCTTCCTTCTAGGTGAAAACCCTAGAAAGTTGTAGGGGTGCCCTTCCCTTTGTCATCCTAAAAGCATAAAATTTTGTGGTTCATTTTGGTGAACCTGCATTTAGACACGTCTTTCTTTTGATTTAGTTTGCATTTTCATCTTAGGAACTTCTTCTTTCAACCATTGCATTGAATGTTGCATTATTTAAAAAAGCATCCTAGGGTTTCATACTTTCCCCTTAGTGAAAAAGACTCATTTTTGCATTCATTTCCTTGTATGTTAGATAAATTTTGCATATACCATAAAGTGTTGCATATTGTACAGCCCAAAACACTACATTTTTCATCAAACAAACCAGAAAAACCTCGAAAATACCCATACTAGGACTAAGTCACCACCTTGGGTGACCTAGTCCCAGTACACATTTTTCACTAGTAATTTTTTAATTTAGTTGCCAATTTTTGCACTTTCTGTTTGTTACAATTAATACTCTATTTCAGTTTAGTTACTCTCTATTATTTGGTTGTTATTAGCTTAAACATCCTTTATTGTAATGGCATTTATGAGTAGCATTAGATCTTTACAAGTTTCATTTTCCACTTTAGTTCCTAGTTCTTTTAAAGAAAATTCAGTAGAACATGAACACAAAAACATAAAAACATCACATGAAATGACGCACACACTTCTTCACTTTAGGAAAACTATATCATCTAAACCTTTTAGTAGTGATGATTTGGATAAGTTAGATGAAGCCCTTCAAGGCTTTCTCTCACTTCATTCATCCACTAAGGTTTGTGATGATAAAGTCAAAACCACTCCTCCCTTGCCTTACAAACCTTTTAGTTGTGATGATATGGGTATGTTAGATGAATTTCTTCAGGATTTCATTTCACCTAATTCATCCACTAGGGTTTGTGATGAACAACATCCAACAAAATATTTCATTCTCATCCAACCCCAACTTTTTCTCTACCCACCTTCTCATAAACCCCAAACACCCTCTAAACCTAAGTTTACCCTTTACCCTCCCAAGCATGATACTATTACCCACACTCGTTATACTCGCAATAACCCACATCCCCAACAACAAACTCCCTCAACCTCCCTACCATTTCCCAACCCCATCTTACCTGTGGCACCCCATTTAAACTCACAACTTAGGGAGTATGATTTGGTTGAACAACTTAAGAACACTCCCACCAAGATATCCCTTTGTGATCTTCTTCATAATTTCCCTAACTATCATTCTATGCTTCAAACAACATTCCAATAGATAGTGGTCCCTCCTGGTACAAATTCTAATGATGTGGTAGCTCTCTTACAAGATGTGAACATGGCTAATATGGATATTACTTTATATGAGTTCATGAGCTCCCTCCATTAGAATTAAGAAAACAAATGAAGCCTATTATGATAATAGCCCAATATGATCGGATAGGTATCAAAAGGACCCTCATTGCCAATGGCTCTGCCCTAAATGTGTGCAGTGTGAAGCTTCTTGATAGGTTACATGTGGATAGATCACAAATCCAATCTGATTCCTTATCCATTAGAGGATTTGACAATGTTATAAAGTAACCCCTTGGTGTCATTACCTTATCCATTACTATCGGAATGGTTACGTTGCAAACTCCTATTCATGTCATGCCTTATGACCTTTCTTATAATCTCATCTTGGGAAAACCATGGATACATGAGGTGCATGTGGTACCCTCGACCCTTAATCGCAAATTGAAATATGTCTATAATAACAAATTTTATCACATTGACATAGATCCTGAACCTGAGAGTTTCTTACAACTTGAGAAGGGAACATCAAGTCCTCTCAATACCTTAATCCCCACCTCCAGTATTTCCCATTTATGAGAAGGATCAACCAGAAGATAAACCTAAGTTTAATTTCCTTGGTGACAATTGGGGATCTTTAGAATTCACCCCTTCCTTTATGGGTGAGTGTATTGTCACATGAAAAAGAGTATGACCAACAAGAGCAATCAATTGTCCTCTCTACCCAACAGGAAGAGCACCCTTCCCACACATCTAACTCATCTCTTTTGGAAGACAATGCACCATATACAACAAATTTTGATGAGATAGATTATCAACAACCCCCTAACCCACAAGAAATGGAAAGACTTTATGGATGTGGTTATAATCTTGTGAAAAAATTAGGCTACAATGGTAAAGGATGTGGAAAACATGAGCAAGGAATTTGTGTACCCATTGAACCCAATAAGAAAGGAACTAAGACCGGTCTAGGGTTTTCCTTTTCTAAAGCTACAAAATCCAATCAATGAACCTCTCTCAACATCAACAATATCACATGCACATCAAGAACCAACCTTACACTTAAGCATCCTGAATTCCTTGATATGGATTCTCCCCTATTCACCTAAGTTCATGACGATGAAGATTTGAAACACTTGTTAAGTGCTTTGGATAGGACTTCTCACTCCAAGAGAAATGCCTCTTGTGCTATGATAAGTTCTGAGTCCACCATTAGTAACATTAATGAGCCTCACACAAGCATGGAACCCTATGACCCTGAAGTTCCTAAATTTAATGCACTCCCTTTAGGAGATATCCTTGACATACCCATGGACATTGATGATAAAGAGAAAGTCATTAAAATTGGGAACTACTTGGACGATGAAGAAAAAAAGGATCTTGCAACCTTGCTCCACGCTTTTCCTAAGCTATTCACTCGAAAATATTTCGATATGCCTAGAATAGATCCAAATATAGTCACCCATAACTTTGTCCTTGCCAAAAATGCTAAGCCAGTTCGCCAAAAGATATGAAAGATGAACCCTAAGATAGCCTTGCATGTTAAAGGAGAACTTGAAAAACTCTTGGGCACAGGTTTCATTCACCCTATCGATTATTCTCCTTGGAT
Source organism: Sequoiadendron giganteum (assembly GCA_007115665.2). Taxonomy (NCBI): domain Eukaryota; kingdom Viridiplantae; phylum Streptophyta; class Pinopsida; order Cupressales; family Cupressaceae; genus Sequoiadendron; species Sequoiadendron giganteum. The sequence goes on from CM021102.1 coordinate 353,530,360, forward strand.
ATCAAATATTGTCATGGTGGCCATACCCAATAATCGTGCTAGGATATGTATGGATTTTATAGACTTGAATAAAGCCTCTTTAAAAGACAACTTTCCTCTTCCTAACATCGATATGATCATGGATTCCACTACTGGACATGCTTTGTTATCCTTTATGGATGGCTTTTCTGGGTATAATCAGATCTTCATAAGACCACAAGATCAATACAAGATGGTCTTTACATCCACTTGGGGAACATTTTGTAGGGTTATTATGCCTTTTGGTTTAAAGAACGTTGGCGCTACCTATCAACGTGCAATGACCTTAATCTTTCATGACTACATCCATAAAATCTTAGAAGATTATGTTGAAAAAATTCTAGCTAAATCCTTAACATTGCAAGATAATGTGAATGTCCTTCGACAAATCTTCAAGCGCATGCGTAAATATAACATGCACTTAAATCCCAAAAAGTGTTTCTTTGGAGTAGATAGTGGTAAACTTTTAGGGTGTATCATTTCTCACAAAGGCATTGAGGTGGACAAAAAGAAAATTGACGCTATAATTAATATGCCACCTCCTCGTAACATCTCCCAATTGTGTACATTACATGAAAGGATCCAAGCCATCTGTCATTTTGTCGCATCCTTAGCCGACCGTACGTTGCCCTTTACGCATCTCCTAAAAAAGGATGTAAATTTTTATTGGAATGATGATTGTAAATAGGCCTTCGAGAGCTTGAAGGAATACCTTGAAAATCCACCTATTTTACAACTTTCTATAACGAACCAAACTTTCATCCTTTATATAGCTACTTCTGCCCACCCTCTCGTTGCATTGTTGGCTCAACAAGACACCAATGGAAAAGAGCATCCTATTTATTATATTAGTTGAACGCTCCTAGATTATGAGACCCTTCGTAACTATCGCAATATAAGGATCTCATCCTAACTTTGTTAGAGAAGTTTGACTCATTCACCATTGATAACATCAGGCTCTAAAAGATAATTGTCACACAGATGCAATGGCTAGTGTGGCCTCTCTTATCTCTCCTGAAGATCCTTCTAAAAAATTTGTCTTTTCCATCCACCCGATCATGAAACCCTCCATCAGCGATAAACCTAATGGTGTCCTTCCCACTTTTTTGGATAATCAGTGTGAATGGTATGATGCCATCTATAATTATTTAAAGGATGCTACCATTCTTGAACCTACAATTAAAAATACCCACATCCTCCTCAAAAAGTTAGCGACTAAGTATATAATCCTTGTTGATACATTGTACAGAAGATCCTTTGATGGAATTCTTCTACGATTCCTCAAGGATGTTGAAACTCATATTACCCTTGAACAAGCCCATTTTGGCACTTGTAGAGGACATTTTGGAGGAAAAACCTTAATGTAGAAGCTCCTTCGCATGGGTTATTACTAGAAAAACATGGAAAAGGACTTCTATGCATATGTCAAGTGATGGCATCAATGCCAAGAAAATAGCCATTTGATCCATGCTCCTTATTCTAAGCTTCGTTCCCAAATCCCTATTTAGTTGTTGGGTGAAGCCACAATAGTGGTTTACAATTCTAGTAAGGAAAACTCACAAAAAATGACCCCATGCCAAAAAATGTGATTTTGGGGGTTCATACGAACCTATGGGTTCGCTCGAACTAGGGTTCAAGTGAACCAATTCCCTAGTGTCCCACCCAAAAATCAAATAAAAATGCATTATATGAGGTGGTTCGAGCGAACCCCCCTTATCCCTCACTCCCCCTCAGACACAAAAAAACCTAATTTTTTTCACTTCGAAGCTTAGTTTGAACATGAAAATGGCAGAGACTTCACAAACCCAACTGGAATCAGGTAGTCCTCAGAACGAGCTATCCAACGAATATAATTTTTATATGTTTTGGTTTATTATGTATTTTTTTTTTAGTTTTATTAAATATAGGTTTTTCACCAAAAATGAAGGTCTATGTTCTACACATGTGGAAAAATAGCAAATTATAAAAAAAAAAAAATTGAAAATATGAGTGCACCAGATATTGAAGTCCTTGATCCAACAAAAATAATTGAATTTCGATATATACAAAAAAAGATACACGTTATACGGTCGCGCTATGTCTGAATTGTAATTGGTTTGACTTCAAAACTTGATTAAAGAAAAAAATATTCAATAAAAAACTATCTAACCAAGTGGAAGCACTAGATATAGAAGTTATAAATCTAAGTTTGAAAGAATTATAATTTTATCCTTCATGAAAAAAAGGTTATGCCTTATATGGTGTGCGTCACTTTTTAAAAATGTTATTTCCTGAAAAAAAAAAATAGTTTTCATGGGAGATGGAAAAATAAATGCAATCTAATTCCCAAAAATTTAAAAAATATATTTTTAGAATCTACAGACAAAATGTGACGAGACTCTAGTTTGCATCATCTTCAAATTCCTCACAGTTTAGCCGCTATAGGTGCCCGAATGTGAAGATTTAGTTAAAAATAATAATTTTAATGTCCAGTTTGGCCAAAAATTGTAAACCACTATTATGGGATCACCTCATTTTCTATGTGGGGATTGGACCTCATTGGAAAAATCTCACCACCTTCTTCTGTTGGACATACGTTTATCATTACTGCTACCGACTATTTCACCAAATGGGTAGAGGATATTCCCCTCTGATATACAACTGTTGAGGTGGTATGTCGTTTCTTATTGGAACACATCATCACTCGCTTTGGCCTTCCTTCCATGTTAGTCTCGGATAATGGTACACCATTTAAGAACAATGATGTGAAGAAGTTTCTCGAGACCTTATATATTCAACATTGATTTTCAACACCTTACTACCCACAGTCTAATGGTCAAGCCGAAAGTACTAATAAAATCCTAGAACAAATCTTTAAGAAGATTGTTAACCAAAACCAAAAGTATTGGCATACACAATTGAAATATGTGTTATGGGCATATCGCACAAGTGTTCACTCTTCTATAGGTCATACACCTTTCAACCTTGTTTATTGTACGAAGGTTATCCTACCTTTAGAGTTAGAAATCCCCACGTTGCGAATTGCTCTCCAAGGTCTTTTCGATAATGATGTACCTATGTGGAACAACAATTACACCAACTTGAAATGCTTGATGAACAGTGCATCAACGCTCTCGAGCATCTTCAAGCTTACGCTAAATAATTTCAATGCAAACACTATATAGGTGTCATTCCTCGGACATTTAACAAAGGTGATTTAGTTTTATATGAAAACCAACATAATACTACTGTCGATTATGCTGACAAAGGCAAGGTCATTACTAATTGGTTAGGCCCCTATGTGGTCAATACGAATTATGGATCTGGTGCTTATGCCTTAACTGAATGTTACGACACTCCTCTTAAAGACCCCATTAATGTCACGCATTTGCATCGGTATTATGTCTAATTCCCTTTTGGATGGTATGAATTGTAGAGCAGTGTTGTTAGAGCTATAGGATTGTATCTTGTAGGCTTTCTCATTGCTTAGTTATTCGAAAATCATTATGTATGTGCCCTGAACACTAAAGTAATTATTTACTTCATTTTGTAATTACTTTAGATTTTCATACTATCCAATTTTTCTTGTGTGTTATGTTACTAAAAATATAAGTGCATAACATACAAGTACTATTTATGTTGTATCTCATTAGAAACTATATGAATTTTTTAATTAGATCACATTAATTTTCTTAAAGCATGTAGACATTAATTAAATAGTCCTATTTAATTAATCACAATGATATTTAACATTCATACATTAAATCACAACATGTAACAACAAAATACATATATATATCAAAAGTTTTTTTGTACATATCATCATACTATATAATGTCACTGAGGACTGTGATTACTAGATCCCAAGGGATCTGGTGCTCACGCTATATCAGTAGTAGGACATCGTGATCATGATCGTGATCATGATCGTGATCGCGATCCACCAAATTTGAGTGTGAACTCCATCCCCTCCATCTGCGTGAGTGTCACTCACTGCTCTCCTGCTATCTGATCCCTCTCTGCCTGCAACCATGCCACCTCTCTCTCTAGTATCTCCACCTCTGCTGGAGTCTATGGTAGTTGTTCCTATGGTGTAGCTCTGACTGAGCGAATCTATCTCCTTAGGCCCTCATATGTTTCTTGTAGTCTCGCGAAGGGTCTCAATGTCTCTAGATCTCGCTCCATGATCGATGGGGGCACATAATCAAAGTCCATCTCCTCTTCATCAAAAGATGTCAGCACTATCTCTATGGCCACCTAATAATAGTTCTTTCACCAATCCTCTGAGGGCCTTGCAAGATAGAAAAAAATTTAATTAGTATACATCATGATATATATGCATCAAATCATACATCAAAATATAACATACTTATATCAAAACTAAATATCATCACCTATATCTCTGGTGGGATGAGAAATGTCCACCTCATCCTGCAAAGGGGGCATGGATGATGTGCTAGCCTCCCCTCAGCTATGAGTGTTGGTGCCTGTTGCTACTGTTCTCTAAGATCTAATCATATGGATGAGTGATACCTCTCCCAACTCATATTGGTCCCTGGTTGTTGCCTCATCGTCATCACTTAGGGGTGGCTCCTCAACTCTATCATTCTCCTCATTCTGATCATCCTCCTCCTCCTCTCCCTCCTGCCTATCATAATCTGGGTCTGCATCCTTGTCATAATCCTCATTGATAATATCAGTAAATATATCTGCAGCCCTATATCGTGTCTCCTCAGCTCTATCCTCCCTCTCATCCCCCTCATATGGTATAGGTCCTACATCTCCCACTCGCTCATCCATCCAAAACACCGGATCTAGCCGTGATGCTATCCACCACTCCTCATGATCCCACATGGCACCAACATCATTTGCGTCATCCATCGGTGGTTGATCATGATCAGAATAGTCAGAGCAACTCTAGATGGCATCATCTAGTGTGAATTGTGTTGTATCACCCGGCCTCCAGGCACTCTGAACAGATCTCCTAAATGATGATCGTGCCTGGGGTGTTATCTCCACCTATCCAAACTATCTCATCACCCGATCATAGTAGAAGGGCCGCACTATATGATCATGTTGGCCCACAAAACATTTGTCCATATATAGTCTCCTTGGTTGTCTGGTGTGATCTTTCCACTGTAGTACAAGCTGGTATGCTCTCTACAGGATGCCATCCTCCTCTAATCAGTCGAATCTCACCCTTGAAAAGTGTAGATCACCGTACTTTCATAGTCATCGTAGTGGTTAACCAAATTCTCGTGGATAGCCTACTGTTGTCGAACATGGCAATCTAGTCAACCTAGTACATATGATATGCTCCAGATGCCACACCTACAAAATTTTACAATGTACCATGCTATCCAACTCCTGAAAGAAAAAACACCCAAGGTCATAATACAAATGAGCTAGGATGCACCATCCCCAGGCAAACACTATTTGATGCTCTGCCATCCTTCGTATTAGGTGCACTAGCTTACCCTCAAGGTGTGTTTCTCATCCATTTGGTAGGAGGACCAATGCTACAGTGTGCATCATGATCCGCCTCACTATTGGCGCTCGTGAATAAAGAAGAATGGCTAGTTCAATTTTTCATGCCACTCTATCATCGTAGATAGGTCTGTCAAGATAGTACTACATGCTTGCCCACTACTCATGGAAAGACCGACCCCTCTAGAGGTGCACCCACTCCCCCTGAATAGGGACTCAGAGTATCCTGTGTACATCCTCTAAGGTAACGCTCATCTCTCTTGTAGGTAGATGAAAGGTGCAAGGATTGGCATTCAAGTGCTCACATAGTGCCATCAGCATCGCATCGTGATACCTCATGGGGGGCATGAGGTACACCCAATATATCCCTACATCCTAAAGGTGCTTTGTCTCTATCGTAGACAAAGTGGGAGCCAAGTCTCTAAGGAAACTCGGTTGTCTCCCACTGAGACGTTGACGGGATTGTGTGGGTACCTATCAAAATCAATAAAATATGTTATCTAAATCATCTAATCTCTTTAATTCTACTCCAATTCATCATGCAAGTGTACTAATTTTTTTCTAGTGTTCCTTTCCTAAGGCCCTAGACACTTTTATAAACCTTTTGGGACACTTCACGATGAAATGGGACACTTTGCAAACAAAAGGGACACTTCGCGAAGAAACAGGACACTTTGTGAACAAAAGGGACACTTTGCAAACTTTTTTTCCAAGAGCCTAATCTAACCTAAATATGCATTAAATTCATCCCATAATTGAAAACTCACAAAGCAAAGGCTCTGGAATCAACTCACCTCATGTTGTCGCTTGTCATTGGCTATTTGGTCACGCAGCGCATCCAATCTAGCAAGTGTGAATCCGCATGTTCTTGGCATCCTCTCATTCTCTCCTCATCACTCAAATAATACAAAAGGTAAATGAACAAGTAAGTGACAAGTTACTCTCTTTTCATTCCTTTTAAATCTATCTCATTTTACATATATGCACATTTGTACCTTTACCATGTTAGAACTTTTTAGTGTGCTTTTCATTCAAATCAACATACCGAGTGCTAGTAAGCTCCATTTTTTATGTTATTTGTTGCATCAGAATCATGTTTCCATTCCCTACATCATCACTTACCTATCATTATGTGGCATGGTACTTGGAAATTCCCTCTGATACGTGTGTCCTCATTCGATGTGTCTAGACTGCTACCTTGATTCCGCCTTCGTAAAGCAAACAGAATCAAGGGGGAGCATATATCTACCTCAAATTTGATCCCTAGGAATTAGATAAGAAGTTTTTTGGATTTCTAAAGAATTTTTGTTGCAGGATGTGGTTCCTAACATTGTGGTTTTGCAGATAACTACACTGGGGGCTTCATTCTCCCACCTTTAAAAGAGTATCATTTTACAAAAACAAAGTGCATTGATTTTTTAGAGTCCTTTAGCTTACATATGCACGTAGAGTCATATGGGTGCTAAAGTGGGGGCTAAATATGTCACCAAAAATTGTATACCTTTGAAGAAAAGGACAATTTTGTGCCCGTTTTGGTCCTACTTTAGGTCCCCTTTAATCAATAATCACCCCAAAACAGCATTTATAGGCCCCTAAGGTTCATTATTTTTGACTTTGAGGCCT